>CM067223.1:44624848-45224848 GCA_034190945.1 Octodonta nipae | reverse complement strand
CTCATCTTTTAATAGTATACTTTATTAATCAATAACAAATTAAAATTGAAAATAAGATGAAATTATTAGTAAAGCATCTAATAAGATCTCTGAAATATGAGAGCTTCAGAACCTTCATTAATTTAGAAAATACTCCCTGCACCCGTTATTATAAATAATGTAGAAAAGAAAATCAGTTCAGACTTAATTTTAATCTGTCACCTCCTCACTATTGTTGTGTTTGTAAGGCTTGATGCACAAGTGTTCAATTTTTAGAAATAAATTATTTACTAAATCTTAAAGAAAATATTACAACTTGAAGATTTTATTTACAGCAGATGTTCCAATATAATATCCCAGTTAAAAATACATTACTGAATAGGGCATAATTGATGTGTAATTGTCGATAAAGAAATTTGTATTCATACGTGTCATTGTTGAACTTACCAGAAACAGAAGAACGGGTTGTCCTTTAACTGTGCAACAACAGGCCAACATTCCCATTACGATTATTAAAGATCCCGTTCCTATGAGAACGTATGACGCCGTTTCGCTGAAGTCCGTACTCATTGTCATGTATTTATATAGTTCTACTTCCATGTAAATTCCTACTGCCAGAATTACTATTCCAGATATCTGAAAATTTAAATAATTATTGCATTATGAATTATATAGCTAAAAACCATATATATTTTTTGATGATAAGACTAACGTGTGTGGTACTTGATTAGAATAAGATTAATAGTAGTGAACACTTTTCGAGTTTATCATAAGTGTACTGGCGCAGTCATTGGGATACAGTTTAGAAAACATTTAATATCGCAGATATTCTTTTACATCACCAAATATCGGGGTACATAATCTTTGAATTATTAAAATAAATTGAGACACACACGCGTTTCTTATATTAAAGAATCAATATTTTGAAACTTAGATTTCTTAATGCAATTAATATTTTAGTATTTGTTTAGAGAATTTAGGCTCGATTTTGAACATATCTGAGATTTCTTAGTTATAAGAAACAATATTTTATTCATTTCATTTTAAGCGTTTCCATTATGTTCAGTATTTTCAAGATTACAAAATATGTCAGAGTTCAGTTCATATTAGAAAGAGAAATCATGATCAATAGACAAGAACTATTGGTGCCAAACGGCTGCGTGTGATTAGCCCTTGGCGCTCAGTGGGCACGCCTCTCGCCTGCTGATTTGTTATTTCTGGTTGAATTGTTATTGGACGGGTCCGGTACGGTGTTTAATAGAATTTTCCAACTTTTGGATAAGTTCTGAATTTCATAGCGTGCGTTTAGACTGTGAGGCCTCTTCGCTATTTCAATTGCCTCTCTTACGAGTCTTGATTCCGGGTGTTCTATATTTGCCAGTAATCTGGTGTTTTCAACGTATATTCGGTGTGACATCGTGGTGGCGTGTTCAGCAATGGATGTTGTTTTTTCCCACTTTCTTACAGCGTTCTGGTGTTCATCACGTCTAGCTTGAATTCTTCTATTAGTTTGCCCCACATAGGTTTTATGACAGTCTTCACATGGAATCTCGTACACTCCCTGTTGTTCTAAAGTATCGATATTGTGTCTCCGTAGAATTCTTGCAATACTGTCCGTGGTCCCCTTGACATACAGTAAATAAGCCTTGGTTATTGGTGTCTCATGCTCCTCGTCTGTTTGTCTCGGTTTTGACTTTAGGGCTCTTTGTATATTTCGGTCTGTAAATCCGTTTTGTCTCAGAGCTGTTTTTAAACTGTCCATTTCCTGTTTGATGTTATCCTGGTCAGCTAGTCTTTGTGATCTGGTTACTAAAGTCTTGACGACGGGCTGGGTGGTGATGAGAATTAGCATGAAAGTATCTGTTGGTGTGAGATGCTTTTCTACATACTGTATGGCCAAGGGTTCCATCTTCCTTCCTTTTTTTTTGCCGAGGTGAAATCCTATTACGGATTGGCCATGCGCTTGGTTCAATCACGACATGCTGTATGTGAGGCTCCCGGTTACCCGTATACTCACTAAAACACCTCCAATTGCCCTCTAGGTACCTGGAACTATCAACGAAGATATTACGTCAGGTACCCCGGCCCCTAGTCCCTGACCTACCACTTCCCTAATTTCAATCACCTCCCTCTCCTCTCTCTCTTTGTCCCTTACCACCCTGGCCAGGAACTCTACAATCACTCCCCACTTCCTCTCGCTCTCCATCAACCGTTCTACGACATTCCTCGCCTCTAGAGCGCACCCCAACTCATTCTCTGCTCGCATTCTATACCCCTGCCATCTTTCACACTCAAAAAAGTATGCTCAGGGGTATCCACTTGTCCACAGTAAACGCACCACTCATCCTCCTTCCTCTTGAATCTGAACAGATACTGCCGAAAGCACCCGTGTCCAGACAGCAGCTGTGTCAGATAATAGCTGGACTGCCTATGTGGACAGCCAACCCACGCTTTCAGGTCTCTGACGAGCCTCCTCGTCCAGGACGCCGTTCCCGCATCCTCACTTCTCCATTCCCTCTCCCATATATCTATATATATCTCGACCCTTTCAAAGATCCTACTCCTTTCATCGCCCTCGATTCCTATAGGAAGCTGCCCCGTGATGACGCACAGCCCCTCGTACGATACCGTCCGGTAAGCACACGCCACCCGCAGAAGCATCTGTCTATAGGTGCCCTGAATCATCCGCGTATACGTTCCCACTCTCATAACCTTTTTCCATACCGGTGCGCCATAGAGCAGGACAGACCTAACGACACTACACAACACCATCCTTTTCTGCCCCCGCGGACCCCCGAGTATCCTCGACAGTGCCGCCACCACCCCCTTGGCTTTCTGGGTAGCCCTTCGAATATGCTCATTCCAGATGAGCCTATCATCGAGGGTGATCCCCAGACATTTAATAAATTTCCTAGGGACCACCCTCACCCCGGCCCAAGAGAAGGCAACGCCTCCCCTCTTCCCAAGGGGGCCCCTCAGAATGACACATTCCGCCTTCTGAGGAGCTACCCTTAGATGGTTCCTATCGAACCACTCCCTGATGATAGCCAAAGACTCGTTGCCCTTAGCTACCATCTCATCCAGACCCCTGGCCCTCACGACGATTGACAAGTCGTCTGCAAAGGCCAGGCTGACGCATCCCTCTGGCAGAGCCAACCTTAAGATCGGGTCATACAGCAGGTTCCACAAAGTTGGCCCAAGGACCGAACCCTGAGGGACCCTCTGCGTAAGTCCAATCTCGGTGTCTCCCACCACAATCACTCTGCCTGTCAGGTATTCCTTCAGGACATTTACAACCCCCGCATCCATTCCCAATTCCTCCGCTCTTTCCACGATTCCCTCCCATCTGGCCGTATTAAAGGCATTCTCAACATCCACGCCAATAACAGCCGCCCAAACGTACCCAGGATCCATAGCCAGTTGCAAGATTTTGCTCACAGCCTGTATTGTGGACCTTCCCTTTTCCATCTTCCTTCCTATTTATGAGAACATCAAGGAATGGAAGTTGATTGTTGGCTTCAACCTCCATGGTAAATTTTATTTTGTGATGGATGCCATTAAGGTGGTCTAAAAAAGTATTGAGGCGTTCCCTCCCATGAGGCCAAATCACAAATGTATCATCCACATCTTTCTTCCCAGGTAACTTATTAACACTAAATTTTAAACACGTAGAGCATCCCTTCGCACTTTATCCAGGCTTAAGACTGGTTCAAAATTGGTTTTAAAGCGTCTTTAAAGGCCAACAGGCCATGGAAACAAAATAATTAATTATTACAGTTGTAACAATAACACAAAAAAGCACAAAACAAGCATTACTCTAGATTTAGCCACAAATGTTTAAAATATCTTCCATGATTTCGAAGCAATTATTTAATCTAAGTTTGGTTGAAAAAATCGCTGCTTCAATTTTAGCATTTCGTATAATTTGCATCATATTTACCCCGATCGTTAGTTTCTTGAAAAAAAGAGGTATTTTAGTCTACCCCATAGGTAAACCTCTTGACAAGTTAGATCCAGCGAAAGCGCCGGCCAGAAAACAGGCTTTTTCTGCCTATAACTGGATTCGGATATGGCTAAATCTTGAGTAATGCCTGTTTTGTGTCATTGTTACAACGGTAATTAATTGATTATTTTGTTCCGATGGCCCGTTGGCTTTTACACGCTTCACAATGTATTAATATTTTATATTTTGAGATACATACTGATTGTCAAACGTTCCAACCTTTAGAAGTTTTACAAGCATGTAACATTTCTTAAGAATATTTCTTGAGCTCTTGGAAAATTGAAAATTATCACTTAACAACTAGCACAAAAAACTGACTAAGTAACTATGCCCTTCAATTCTAGTGGAGAGTATCCCGCATAATTTTTAACCAAAAGTCTCTTAAACTTGATTTTTGTAGTACAGCAAGAAAGCTCATCTTTTTTGGCTGCACACCGATATAAAGAACTTCCAGAGTTTGTACCCACAAAGTTTTAAATAAGTAACCGAAAAGCACCCCATAAAAAATTTGCGAATTCGCTTGACTTCAGAAATGACATTATGGATATATATTTTTAAAAAATTTAGTATATTCAAAATAAACAACTTGCAAATTTTGGACTGTAGGATCAGTTTTACTGTACAACAATTTCACCACCCAATACAACATTTTTTGAAACACCCTGATTAACTTTAATTCTATTCCTCCTTATATTTCAACCATCCTATATATGCAACGTCGTATGTATAACCCAATATCACATGTCACCTGTATAAATGCAATTTTACTTCCCCCTATATTTCCAACTACGCACATTGTTTGCTGCTTGAATTTCGGTGCACGCATATACACACAACACACACACACCTAGCACTGTATACCGTATAGATAGATCGCTCACATAACAATTTTTCACACCGATGGAATACTGTGTGCCATTTCACTCGACTTTAAGCTCCGTAAAATGAAAACCGTTACAAACTATGATATACTTTTATTACATATCTTGACATTTAAGCTCTTAGTGCTTACACCTTCTGAAGGTAGTCTACATTGGACAAATGTAGTGCCAAGGATAGAAACAGATGACAATAGAGAGGACAGGAGGCTATTTCACTCGATTGATAGTGTAGCCATTGAGCTCATTGGGTGCAGTTCTCAATCGAGTGAAATAATCTCTTACCCTCTCTAGTGCCCTCTTTTTCTAACTGTGGCACGATATTTCTGTATTACAGGCTACCTCCAGAAAGTGTATGTTCTAAGATATAATCATATGGTTAGGAATTTATAGTGATCCATCAGTCTTAACCAATACAAAATCACTATGGCACGATATGTGTGTACTACAAGCTATCTCTAGAAAGTATATTCTCTAAGTTTAACCTAGATATTTCTGATGAAAATTTGACATTTACATTGATGTTTACCATGTTTTTGCAAATCTTTTTACGACTTTCGGAAAAACGGTATGCTTTACGTTATAGATAATTATACGGAATCAAGGTGGAACATCCGTTTGTAAAATACAATTTAAAATATTCAAATTGGTTGAGCCTTGTTAGAGAAAACAGTGTAGATTTATTGAAATTCACTGAAATGTAGTCATTTACTGTTTTTTCTGATTTTCTGGAAAACTGTGAATCTCACGTTATAGAAAAATATGTGTTAGAAGAACAGTGCTCTACAAGTTTGATGATCTCAGAAGAGATATTGTGTTTTGTTTTTAGAATATCTAACGTTTCTGAAATGGGGACTTTGGTGAAAAGAGATACAACATCGAAGCTAACTAAGATATCATTTTTTGAAATTCTATAAGCGCCTAACATATCTAGGAAGGAAAAAGAGTTCTTTACGTACGAGGATGCTTGTTCGGCTAGACGTTGGAGGATTTTGGCTAAGTAACGGGCTAATTTTTGGGACGGGGATTATACCGAACTGACAATGGGCCTAAGAGGAATGTCCGGCTTACGAATCTTGGGTAGTCCGTATATTTATAGATTCACCTTTTTCTCCAGTGCTTGCTATCATTTTCATGGAACCAATCGAAACCCAGGCCCTAAACACGTGTAATTTAAAACCTTCCTGCTGGCTTAGATATGTTAATGATACTTTTGTCATTTGGCCTCATGGCAGAGATTCGTTAGACTTCTTTCTACAACACCTCAATGGTATACATTCTAACATTCAATTTACAATGGAAATCGAATCCGATCTTTCGCTCCCGTTTCTTCATATCCTCATAACAAAAACCAGCAATGGCAGATTCTCACATACAGTCTATAGGAAACCAACCCATACCAATCGATACTTAAATGCCCAATCACATCATCACCCTGCCCAATTGAGTTCTGTAATGAAATCTTTGACTCTTAGATCTATTCGCTTAACAGACAAAACGACAAACGACAAAACGGTTATCATCCAGATCACATTGCACGCATATTTACACTCACCTCATCAGAAACATACCAACAACACCGGAAAGTCTTCCTTCCATACATTCGAGGAGTCACTGACAAAATCCTACACCGACATCAAATAAAGACCAAATTAAACACCAGTCAAACTATAGCCAACTTAACCGGGGACCCTAAAGATAAAGTACCTAAAGAGGATCAAGGAGTTTACGAAATTCCATGTCGCGATTGCCCATAAAGCTACAACGGTCGTACCAACAGGTGCATCAACCATCGAGTATATGGACATTCTTTGTCAGTTCGCAAAAAAGATCCGATTTCAGCTCACGCGCATCATCATATCCAAACAGGACACTCTATCAACTTCGAGGACAGTAGGACTATCGTATATCTTAACTTCCTTAGGGCATCCACTATTCGCGAAGCAATAGAAATAGTGAAAAGACCCCTCTGTCTAAACCGACGCGATGACAGCTCTCGCCTTCCCACCGCATGGACCTAGGTAATTGCCAGATCAAACAAAACAGACACGCCCACCAACACCCAACCAACACAGTCCCTTCATCACGTGACATCCCCTTCTAACCCACCGCTAACTATAAATAAAAAAGCAGAGCAGACTCAAATTCAGTTCAGTTACCTAGTGACTCTTGGCGAGTAGACAGATTGAAGCCCCGAGTTCGATCTATACTCTAAAACTATTTTTCACTATTGTCTCTTGAAAATGGCTCTAAAAGCAGGAGTCGAGACGTCGAGTATATAATAAATTCAGACGCGGTTCTCATCCGGAACCTAGCCTTGCTCAATATACAGGGTATTCCATCTGAAACGAGCCACCTTGAATATCTTGGCTATTTTCAATAAGAAAAAATAGGAATTAGCGTGCGCGCATGCAATATAAACAGGCCAATTCAATGACTTTCATATTTGAGATAGGGAAAATAGGTGTTGTCGTGTATTATTTGAAAGCCCTTTTTACGGACTATACCGTCATAACAAATTTTTTTATTGCAATTCCTGTTCATGTAATAGAAAACCTATGGACCTAGTAGTAAAACCGGATTATTAAAGTAAAAGCTTTTACTGCATGCAGAAGTATTAAAAAAAGTTCTTTTATAGTACGCCATCCTGTTTCACTGCCGCACACTGTTATTACAGGGTGCAGCAGTGTATTATTTACACATAATACAAGAAAACATTACATGTAAACATTCATTTATTTTACATTAGTAGTTAAACAAAGCGGTTTCTGGAGCGGAAGTGGGCATAAAGTTAACCAGTCATCGAGTTCTCGCCGGGAGCTGCTGCCGAGCTGTTGGTAGTTGTTGTTTGGATAAGAAGAAGAAGCCATTGGGAAGAAGAAGACATTGGGGGTGGTCGTAGGGGTGCGCGAAAGACATTTGGGGGTGTCGCAGAGGTGCGCGTCATCTGTTGTTAATAAATGAAAGCCATTGTATTGTGTGTTGCGTGTGTTGCAGAGGTGCGCGCCATCTGTTGTTAATAATTGAAAGCCATTGTATTGTGGGTTGCAGGGTGCACGCCATCTGTTGTTGGTTGTGGTGGTTAGCGAAAAAAAAAGCTTGGCCGGGTATCGAACGCGGCTTGCCTGATTACAAAGTCAGGTACCCAGCGAGCTGCGCTAATGCGGTTAATCGAGAAATGTTTATTTGAAAAGGTATAATACATGCCCGTTGCGCGGGCGCGTGTTTTTGGGCGTTGTTCGGTTAGATATTTGGGGGCTGGATGGGGGGTTATAGTTGGCTGTAAAAAGGCGCAAGTCCGTGGCGCGGCAACTTTCGCCGGACGTCGAGCTTTGAGACTTTTGAGAATTTTTTTTAATGTTTCAAGCGTCTGAAAGATATGGTGTGTTGTTGTCTGTAAAAAAATTTAAAATCTTTTGCTTAAGCCTGCATGCGCGAGAACGTCCACTCCTTCGAGTCTATAGTTTTTGTAAGCGATCGCCTACCTGCGCAACAAAGGCTACTTTCTTCGGACGCCGAGCGACTATTGTTTAAATAAGTTAGCATATAGTATATTATGAATATTCAGAACATCCTTAATACCTAAAATAGTAAGGCCGCCATCATTCAAACGCATATTCAGATACAAAGAAATAATAATTTATCTAGCGACTAGTTCAAGTATGCCTTTAATACCGTCAACGGAAATGGTCACCGCAACGAAAAGACACCGTGATATCATGTTTACGCTAAAGGATTTTTTCTTGTCAAAATAAACACCATCAAATATATCGTTAAAACAAAATACCCGAGATTAATATTATCCAAATGTAATGCTCCCATAATATACTTAATAATGGTATGTTATAATATTTTATTACATACAGAAACACAACCAAATATTTTACCAAAATACCTGAGAATACCATCTCCAATTAATTTACTGTGTGTATATAGAACATTGGAAAATAAATAGCTCCGATTATAAATATATCTGTCTGACCTGAAAGAATTCAACGATGACAATAACAAGAGATAAGCGAAACCGCAACAGCATGTTGGTGAACTGATAACCATGCGAAACTCGAGCACTGGTTGAAAGTGCAGTGGCTGGTTGATTGTAAACAAAATCGTTAATTATAAAAGTAGATGTGGTTTTCATTGAAGAGATAATGGTAGTTAATAAGGTAAAAATAAATACGTAAATGAGGAATAATAATTGCGACTTGAATCGTTGGATTTTGTATCGAGCGGCGGGTATTTCGGAAAGAATACCGTTGGAGAAATGGTAGAAACGACTGGAACCGTAGAAACGGATGGTTGAAGTCGCTACAAAAACTAGAAATCGTAGAAACGACTGGGACAGTAAAAATGGCTGGTTGGAGCCACTACAAAAACTAGAAACGTCTCGTAAAAACTACTGGGCTAGTAGAAACGACTGGTAAAATGGTTGGAGTCACTACAAAAGCTAGAATAGGCTCGTAGAAAATACTGGGCCAGTAGTACGACTGGTAGAATAATGAAGCCACTACACAAACTAGAAATGACCCGTAGAAACGACTAGAACCATAGAAATGGCTGGTTGGAGCCGTTACAAAAGCTATTAACTGCCCGTAGAATCGATTGGGCCAGTAGAAACGACTGGTTGGAGCCGCTACAAAAACTAGAAATCGTAGAAACGACTAGAAACTTAGAAATGGCTGGTTGGAGCCGCTACAAAAGCTAGAAATGGCCCGTAGAAACAACTGGGACAGTAAAAATGGCTGGTAGAATGGTTGAAGCCACTACAAAAACTAGAAACGTCTCGTAAAAACGACTGGGACCGTAGAAACGACTGGTTGGAGTCGCTACAAATGCTAGAAAGAAACGTTCCGTAGAAACGACTGGAATAGTAGAAATGTCTGGTTGGACCCACTACAAAAACTAGAAATCATAGAAACGATTAGAAACTTAGAAATGGCTGGTTGGAACCTCTACAAATGCTAGAAACGTCCCGTAGAAACGACTGCGTCAGTAAAAACAGCTGGTTGAAACCGTACAAAAGCTAGAAACGTCCCGTAGAAACGACTGCGTCAGTAGAATGGTAGAATGGTTTGAGCCACTACAAAAACTAGAGATCGTAGAAACGACTAGAAACTTAGAAATGGCTGGTTTGAGCCGCTACAAAAACTAGAAATCGTAGAAACGACTGAAAACGTAGAAACGACTAGAACGATCCATAGAAACGCAAGAAAATATATACATAAATACCATGATGTTGATATATCATATGCTGCTCTGAAATAAAATTGTAAATACAAGACACTGTTTTACTACCAAAAGTACTTCTGTTTAGAACATTATTATTTCTCTCTCTAGCTTCATTTATTAAAGAAAGAGATCGGAAATCTGATAAGAACGCCCTGTAAACAGGGCCTTCCGGTCAGGACGTCATAAGCTACACTCTCATTGGCTGACTACCTGCTAAGCAGCAGTTTGTTTATCTTATATGCTTATAAAGTAGGATTCCGTTTCATATTTGAGGGGTGTCTTTATGCCACTAGAAATACTAGAAATGGTGGGAGCCGCTACAAAGGGTAGAAATGTTTGAAACCGTTACAAAGGCTAGGGCCATAGAAACGACAGGAACCGTAGAAGTGACTGGTGAGGTTAAACAAAGTCACTACAAATGCTAGAAACTGTTGCTATAAATGGTTTGAAACAAATCCGTTGCAAAAAGTAGATCCCAGGAATGTTGGAAATGGGATAGTGGGAATAAATATATAACTTTTGTAAGCCAGCGTAGTAGAAACAAACAAATCTTTTCTAAGACAGGTACTCAAAGTATTTTTTCTAGGTGCACAAAACTTTAGCCATCAAAGAGAAAACATCAGTCTACTACAAACAAATGTTTCTATCACATATAACTTTTTCTAAGGTCAGTACAAACAAATGTTTTCTAGGTACACAAAATGTATGTTTCTCCCAACGAATTGTTGATATGAGAGTAAAATGAACAAAGTATTTGAAAAATTTCACAGGTGTTTTACCTATATGTCTCTAACAGGACCTTATAAATGCTAGAAAACTGATAGTAGAAACGTTATAACAGAAGCAAGAATGATGGAAATGATTGGTACAGGAACGCTACAAATTTCGACTTTGTTACAGAATTGTTGTTATCAGCAAGTCGACACGGACAATTGTTACCAAATTCTTAAAATAATATTGATTGTTGTACTGTTTTTTATCGATTTAAGTGCTTCAACAGCGTCTGAATATTATAATATTATTAGTATTCGCTTTTATAACGAACCAAAGCAGATAAAAGGAACTTGTGTGTGTGTTTTCAGAGATCTAAGGAAATATGGCAATGTTGCTCCATCACTGTAATCATATGACTAAAATGACGCATTTCCGAGATCTAGGGAAATATGGAAATCTGGCGTCCCTGGCCCCCTTTACCGGGCCCCCTTCCCTTTCTCTGTGACGTCACAACTAATTTCCAGAGGTACGTTGTAGCAAACAATCTCAAAACGGAGATAACAAAACTATCGTCTCATCAAAAGTTTCTCTTAAAAAAAATGCAACTCAACAAACAAGGTAATTTAACGCGCATATGAAACGTAAGAACAATTTGCTTGAGTTATGAATTACTAATAAATTAAAAATATTCTTGACTGCTAATTTCATTTAAATAATAAACATAAAAAAGGTCACTTGACAAAGTTATTATAGAACAAAGACGAAGCTCATACTTACAGCCCTGCCAGACCCCTAGAAGGCTTTCATGCAGGATTATGGCTTGCTAGCTTTCGACATGTTGAAACACAAAGCGACGAACCACCACACGCAGCCGAAACTGAGAATTTGTCACTGGAGAACACTACTAGACCCAGTCACAACCAAAACAACTCCGGTAGCAGAAAAAAGAAAAGTTCAATTCATCATTCCACGTGCTTTTAACCCTGCTTTGATATACACAATGAAGATAAAACAGCCAAAGCATTCAAAAGTTTGTAAACGGAGCCACAACAAATCAAATTAATATGTTTTCAGATAATGATATGCGTATTAAATAATCTATTGCAAGACTTAATGGTTGAGATTATTTCATTATTTATCATAGCTGAATATTTAGTTCAAAAGGCAGCCATTCAACATTGCACACAGACAACAACACACCACCGAAAAAGAAAATTATTTATAAAGAAATGTTGTAAAATACTGAGTAGAAATTCTTGTTAAATTGAAATTAATCCTACAATCTAGTTTTTGTAGCGGCTCAAACCAGCCATTTCTAAGTTTCTAGTCGTTTCTACGATCTCTAGTTTTTGTAGTGGCTCAAACCATTCTACCATTCTACTGACGCAGTCGTTTCTACGGGACGTTTCTAGCTTTTGTACGGTTTCAACCAGCTGTTTTTACTGACGCAGTCGTTTCTACGGGACGTTTCTAGCTTTTGTACGGTTTCAACCAGCTGTTTTTACTGACGCAGTCGTTTCTACGGGACGTTTCTAGCATTTGTAGAGGTTCCAACCAGCCATTTCTAAGTTTCTAGTCGTTTCTACGATTTCTAGTTTTTGTAGTGGGTCCAACCAGCCATTTCTACTATTCCAGTCGTTCCTACGGAACGTTTCTAGCATTTGTAGCGGCTCCAACCAGTCGGTTCTACGGTCCCAGTCGTTTTTACGAGACGTTTCTAGTTTTTTTAGTGGCTTCAACCATTCTACCAGCCATTTTTACTGTCTCAGTCGTTTCTACGGGCCATTTCTAGCTTTTGTAGCGGCTCCAACCAGCCATTTCTAAGTTTCTAGTCATTTCTACGGTTTCTAGTTTTTGTAGCGGCTCCAACCAGTCGTTTCTACGGGCCCAGTAGTTTCCACGGCACGTTTCTAGCTTTTTTAGAGGATCCAACCAGCCATTTCTACTATTCCAGTCGTTTCTACGATTTCTAGTTTTTGTAGCGGCTCCAACCAGTCGTTTCTACTGGCCCAATCGATTCTACGGGCCGTTAATAGCTTTTGTAGCGGCTCCAACCAGCCATTTCTATGGTTCTAGTCGTTTCTACGGGTCATTTCTAGTTTGTGTAGAGGCTTCATTATTCTACCAGTCGTTTCTACTGGCCCAGTATTTTCTACGGGCCTATTCTAGCTTTTGTAGTGACTTCAACCATTTGACCAGTTGTTTCTACTGGCCCAGTAGTTTTTACGAGACGATTCTAGTTTTTGTAGTGGCTCAAACCAACCATTTTTACTGTCCCAGTCGTTTCTACGATTTCTAGTTTTTGTAGCGGCTTCAACCATTTTACCAGTCGTTTCTACTGGACCAGTAGTTTTTGCGAGACGTTTCTAGTTTGTGTAGTGGCTCCAACCAGCCATTTTTACTGTCCCAGTCGTTTCTACGATATCTAGTTTTTGTAGCGGCTTCAACCATCCGTTTCTACGGTTCCAGTCGTTTCTACCATTTCTCCAACGGTATTCTTTCCGAATTACCCGCCGCTCGATACAAAATCCAACGATTCAAGTCGCAATTATTATTCCTCATTTACGTATTTATTTTTTACATTATTAACTACCATTATCTCTTCAATGAAAACCACATCTACTTTTATAATTAACGATTTTGTTTACAATCAACCACCCACTGCACTTTCAACCAGTGCTCGAGTTTCGCATGGTTATCAGTTCACCAACATGCTGTTGCGGTTTCGCTTATCTTTTGTTATTGTCATCGTTGAATTCTTTCAGGTCAGACAGATATATTTATAATCGGAGCTATTTATTTTCCAATGTTCTATATACACACAGTAAATTAATTGGAGATGGTATTCTCAGGTATTTTGGTAAAATATTCGGTTGTGTTTCGGTATGAAATAAAATATTATAACATACCATTATTAAGTATATTATGGGAGCATTACATTTGGATAATATTAATCTCGGGTATTTTGTTTTAACGATATATTTGATGGTGTTTATTTTGACAAGAAAAAATCCTTTAGCGTAAACATGATATCACGGTGTCTTTTCGTTGCGGTGACCATTTCCGTTGACGGTATTAAAGGCATACTTGAACTAGTCGCTAGATAAATTATTATTTCTTTGTATCTGAATATGCGTTTGGATGATGGCGGCCTTACTATAACTTGTACGAAGACAAGATCACTAATAGATTTAGGTATTAAGGATGTTCTGAATATTCATAATATACTATATGCTAACTTATATAAACAATAGTCGCTCGGCGTCCGAAGAAAGTTGCCTTTGTTGCGCAGGTAGGCGATCGCTTACAAAAACTATAGACTCGAAGGAGTGGACGTTCTCGCGCATGCAGGCTTAAGCAAAAGATTTTAAATTTTTTTACAGACAACACACACCATATCTTTCAGACGCTTGAAACATTAAAAAAAATTCTCAAAAGTCTCAAAGCTCGACGTCCGGCGAAAATTGCCGCGCCACGGACTTGCGCCTTTTTACAGCCAACTATATCCCCCCATCCAGCCCCCAAATATCTAACCGAACAACGCCCAAAAACACGCGCCCGCGCAACGGGCATGTACTATACCTTTTCAAATAAACATTTCTCGATTAACCGCATTAGCGCAGCTCGCTGGGTACCTGACTTTGTAATCAGGCAAGCCGCGTTCGATACCCGGCCAAGCTTTTTTTTCTCTAACCACCACAACCAACAACAGATGGCGTGCACCCTGCAACCCACAATACAATGGCTTTCAATTATTAACAACAGATGGCGCGCACCTCTGCAACACACGCAACCCACAATACAATGGCTTTCATTTATTAACAACAGATGGCGCGCACCTCTGCGACACACCCAAATGTCTTTCGCGCACCCCTACGACCACCCCCAATGTCTTCTTCTTCCCAATGGCTTCTTCTTCTTATCCAAACAACAACTACCAACAGCTCGGCAGCAGCTCCCGGCGAGAACTCGATGACTGGTTACCTTTATGCCCACTTCCGCTCCAGAAACCGCTTTGTTTAACTACTTACATTATTTTTTGCTGATATTTACAGCAAGTTTGTTGCTGTTCTGACCTTTATTCAATCATTTGAAGCATTGTACATTTATCTGTCAAGTTATTACTTTACTAATTTGTTGAAAATTTAAAAGATAATTATGGTATACACATTGCAATAACATGTTGAGCTGGCAAGTCTTTATTACCAAAATCAAAATTGTGCTCGATCTGTTGCAAGGGTTGAGACGGGCTCAGTAATGAATAAAATAATTTGGTCAAGTGCGAGTTGGACTCGCATACTTAGGGTTCCGCACCACCTTCAAGATTCGAATATTCCAATTGTCTTCTAAACGTTGTTTGTGGCATGTTCTTGATTATTTTTATGTTTCTTTGGGGAATAACACCACAATAGAAATAAAACTACGTATATTGCAGGAATACCAAACGTTTCAAAGTCTATTCTGACTTCGTTGTCAATGGCTTTATATTTATTTTTTTTCATATTTTTCCTATAAACAAAAAAAAGGTCTTAGAGTTTGGGGAATAACGGGGAGAATGGGTAATTTTATTAAAAAAATTACCCATTATTCATTTAAAAAAAATAAAAAAATATATTTGTACCTATTCGTCATAATGAGCCCTGGGATTTGATATATTACATGACCCGTTAGAAACAATTATAATTTTTTATTTTCCATTTAATTCTATAATTTGCCCCCCAAAATGAATATTAGGGGTTTCTTCTTATTTTTCCAGTAAAGTTCAGGTGAGGGGCTATACTTCCGAAAATTTTTCAGCTTATGGTTTCGGAGATAAGGGGCAGAATGGGTAAATTTTTTTATATTTTTGTTAATATCTTTTAATTTATTTATTTTATAAATATGGAAAAAACATATTTGTTTTCTTCATCATGAGCCCTTTTATTTGATATATAACATGCTGGGTTAGAAACAATTTTAATTTTATATTTTCCATTTAATTCTATAATTTGCCCCCCAAAAAAATATTAGGGGTTTTTCCTTATTTTTCCAGTAAAGTTCAGGTGAGGGGCTATACCTCCATTTTTTTCAAAATTTTCCAGCTTATGGTTTCGGAGATAGGGGGGGATGGGTAAAATTGTTTATATTTTTGTTAATATCTTTTAATTAATTTATTTTAAAAATTGAAAAAAATATATTTGTTTTCGTCATAATGAGCCCTTTCATTTGATATAAAACATTATGGGCTAGAAACAATTTTAATTTTAATTTTCCATTTAATTCTATAATTTGCCCCCCCCCCAAAATAAATATTAGGGGTTTCTCCTTAATTTTCCAGTAAAGTTCAGGTGAGGGGCTATACCTCCATTTTTTTTCAAAATTTTCCAGCTTATGGTTTCGGAAATAAGGGCGGGGAATGGGTAAATTTTTTTATATTTTTGTTAATATCTTTTTATTAATTTATTTTAAAAATATGAAAAAAATATATTTGTTTTCGTCATAATGAGCCCTTTCATTTGATATATAATATGATGGGTTAGAAACAATTTTCATTTTAATTTTCCATTTAATTCTATAATTTGCCCCCCCCAATAAATATTAAGGGTTGCTCCCTAATTTTCCAGTAAAGTTCAGGTGAGGGGCTATACCTCCATTTTTTTCAAAATTTTCCAGCTTATGGTTTCGGAGACAAGGGGGGGGATGGGTAAATTTTGGTATATTTTCGTTAATATATTTTAAAATATTTTTTTTAAATATGAAAAAAATATATTTGTGTTCCTCAGAATGAGAAATTTCATTTGATATATTACATAATGCGTTTGAAAATTTTTTTATTTTTAAATTTTTATTTAATTATATAATTTGCCCCCCAAAATTAACATTAATGGTTTCTCCTTAATTTTCCTGTAAATTTCGGGCAACGCTCTATATTTCCTATTTTTTTCAAAATTTTAGACTCAGTAGTTTCGGAGATCAGGGGGGGAATGGTCGATTTTTTTAGTTTTTCCCCTCAGAAGTACCCCGAAAATCAAAATTTTTTTCTTTTACGATATGTACTTCTGATCGGGTCACCAAACTATACATTGATACCAAATTTCAACTTCTTCCGTCCAGTAGTTTAGGAGAAAATGGCTGTGATGTGACAGAGGCAGAAATCCTGAGTGATATTATACCTAATCAGTCGGGTTTCAGAAAGGGATACTCTTGTGAATCTGTGATAGTGAATGTATGTGATATATGGGTTAAAGCAATAGATAAGAAACAGTATGTTATTGCGGTATTTTTGGATTTTAAAAGAGCATTTGAAACTATAAATAGAGATCTGTTAATTCAATTTTTGTTAAATATAGGGTTGGGTCATAAAGTTATAGATTGGTTTAAGTCTTATTTGCAAAATAGAACACAAAAAGTAAAAATTAATAACATAGTATCATCAGCCATGATTAACAGTAATGGTGCACCACAAGGTACTGTACTTTGGCCATTATTGTTTATATTGTATATTAATGATATTATTAAATGCATTACAAATTGTAAAATAAGTATGTTTGCAGACTACACAATGCTATACATTTGTGGTGAGGACATTAATTATATGTCTGCATGTATCAATAATGATTTAAAAAATATGTATATGTGGCTCTGTGATAACAATTTATCTATAAATATACAAAAAAGCAAATTTATAATATTTGGAACAAAACATATGCTAAAAAATGTGGAAGATATTGCAGTTAATGTTTGTGTTAATAATGTTTATCTTGAAAAAGTTGATAATATTAAATATTTGGGTGTGATTCTTGATAAAAATCTAAATTTTAAAAAGCATTTTAACTATATCATGTCCAAAATGTCCAGGAAAACTTTTTTCTATGTAGAAATAGCAAATCTCTAAGTTTATATGTTAAAATACTTTTATTCAATGCACTGATTGTACATTATTTAGAATATTGTATCACTATATTATTAAACTTAAATCAAAACGAATATCAGCAATTACAGAAGATACAAAACAGATGTATGCGTATTATACTGAAATGTAACAGATACACACTAATAAATACTGTGTTAAATGTTTTAAATATAATGTCTGTTAAGCAGAAAGTAGTTTACAAAATATTAGAATTAATTTACAAAATAAAAAACAGATTAGTGCCAGGTTACCTATATGAAAAAATTAAATACGTTAATAGCATACACGAATATGAAACAAGGAACAAAGTTAATTTTTATATTGAAAATCATTCTAGAGCGTCAACTTCTAACAGTTTGTTTTTCAAAGGTTTGTTGTATTTTAATGGATTACCCAAGGAGATAAAGAGCTGTGAAAACATAAAAATTTTCAAAAAACTGTGTAGTGAATGTGTTAAGAAAAATGTTTAGATATTTGAATAACATAAGGAGTATGTAGTGATATTATTAACTATGCCAAATGACATTCGGTCATATAATTTATGTAACTTAGTATAATATAAGGCAACATAATGAAATGTAATAATGTAAATATAATGTAATTTAAATATAATGTACCTAATGTAGAAAAATGTAATGTATAAAATAGCATTTGCTAAATAAAGACTACTACTACTAAAATCCGGTAAAACTAAACGTTTGGGCAGGGATTTTGGGAAATCATCTAATTGGACCCCTGTTTATTCCTGGTAATTTAAATGGTGAAATTTATCACAATATATTGGAAAATGAAATTTATGCATTGATAATAGAAAAATTAGAAAAGGATCCTCTACTACATGAAAAGCAATTGCATTTCCAACAAGATGGAGCTCCTCCTCAGTACGCCGCACCAGTTCGTCAATACCTCGATTTGGAGTAGCCTGGTCGCTGGATTGGAAGAAGAGGTCCTATAGAATGGCCTGCCCGATCACCTGATCTGAACACCTCGGATTTTTTTGTGGGGACATGTTAAATTCAAAATTGTTATGACTCAGAATTTGGACGAACTACGTCAACGGATTATAGCGTAGTGTCGTCAGATAACACCGACTGTGCTGAACCATGTCAGAGACGGCTTTCAGTCAAGATTGTACTATTGTTTGGAAGTCAGTAGAAGACACTTTGAACATTTGCTTTAGAGGCATTGTATTGTAATGTAAATTCGTTTTTTTATACTCATTTATTATTACATGTACAGAAATTGCAATAAAGAATTTTATTACGACGGTATAGTCCGTAGAAAGGGCTTTCAAATGATATACGACAACACCTATTTTCCCTATCACAAATCTCGAGGTCATTGAATTGGTCTGTTCATGTTGAATGCGCGCAAGCGCTAATTCACCTCAAAAAATTTCCCCTTCGAAACAAAAATCGACCTGTTTTTTCTTATTGCAATAGTTTTCAAAATAACCAAGATATTCAAGGTAGCTCGTTTGAGATGGAATACCCTGTATATATATAAATATACCTGACGTTTCGCCGTAATCTCATTTGGCATTTTCAAAAGTTGAAATCTGAAAACAGAATCGTTACGTCAGGTAAAATGTTCTTTTCAGAGCACAAACCGAGAAACGGATGTATAAGAAAATGATCTAATTTTGAAACTGCTGTTTCCACGCCACATATTATGCTCTCTGTTGGTATGTGAGAGGGAGCAATAGCGTAATTGAATCCCTTAGCCAACACGCCAATCGAGGTAGAGTTCAATTGGACCGAAGATAAGTTATAAACGGTTCTATTCGTTTCCAATTGCTTTGAGGTTAGACTGTGACCGTTATTTTTATAGAAAAATTCGTTTTTGGGCTTCTGTTGGAACTTCAATTTGTTAAATTTTGTCTGTTGTTGCAATGATGTCAACTCTGCATTCGTTTCGGCCCTAAATTCGCTAATTTCATCGAATTTATCCCATATTATCGGGTGGAGTGTATTGCTTACCTGTAGGTGGATATCTAAGAGTTTAGTATTAAGAACATCCAAATCTCTTCTGACATCACGTATGGCTTCCCTAAGTAGAGCACAACTAGCTTTCCATAAGATATTCTGTGTTTTTCTGTTGTTCTTCCAGAACTTTACCGTCATATTTTTCGGAATAACTCCTTCATCGCGGCATCGTTGTAAAAAATGTAGATCGCACAAAAGTTTGCTTCTTTTCGCGCGTAATTTCTCAAATGTTTTACATAAATGAAAAGTATTCTCCCCGTAGAGATTCACTATATTTGTTTTTAAGTTTTCGCGGGCACTAAATGTATTAGATGGTTTCCGGGAATTCATCCGCGTAGTTGATAACTGATCCCTGCCGGGATCGATGGTAAAATGACGACGTTTCGGCAGAGTCACATCTGCCCTCTTCAGATCGGTTCGCATAATTCTCGTAGCCTTCTGCTTTCGCTTCTAGTTACTGGAATACTGATATTTTCAGGAGCGCGCACGTTGTTATATAGTCGCGGCCCGGCGCCTATTGGTTGGCACCGTGAACGGCTGCGTGCGATTGGCCCTGGGCGCTCAGTGGGAGCGCCTCCCGCCTGCTGATTTGTAATTTCCGGTTGAGTTGTTATTGGACGGGTCCGGGCCGGTACGGTGTTTAATAGAATTTTCCAACAATTCGATAAGTTCTGGATTTCATTGCGTGCATTTAGACTGTGAGGCCTCTTCGCTATTTCAATTGCCTCTCTTACGAGTCTTGATTTCGGGTGTTCTATATTTGCCAGTACTCTGGTGTTCTCAAAGTCTATTCGGTGTGACGTTGTGGTGGTGTGTTCAGCAATGGATGTTGTTTTTTCCTGCTTTCTTATAGCATTTTGGTGTTCATCACGTCTAGCTTGAATTCTTCTGTTAGTTTGCCCCACATAGGTTTTATGACAGTCTGCACATGGTTTCTCGTACACTCCCTGTTGTTCTAAAGGGATCCTCGTCTTCGGAGTCCTCAACACCGTGCTTATTTTTCTCCATGTGTTTATATATAGATTGTTCTTCTTTGGAGTAAATTATTAAAATTTGGAAATTTCTTATTTTGGGTATGCTCCAATAAAAACGTTTTTATTGGAGCATACCCAAAATAAGAAATTTCCAAATTTTATATATATATATATATATATATATATATATATATATATATATATATATATATATATATATATATATATATATATATATATATATATGTTAGGTGTGAATTGTACACACGTGTATGATGCAACGATATCATATTACGCTGACAGCTTCCTGGTACTCCGATGTTAACGTGGGAACGCATCGTGTGAATATCTTTTCGCTGACTTCAGCTTTTATTAAATCATAAATAGAACCGAAGCGATCCCACGGTCGTCATTATAATATTTTATTTTGTCCAGTTAGTTTTAATTTCAATTTACATTTCATTATTTTTTACAAGTTTAAAAGTGTTAATTTTTGATTTTTATGTTTTGAATAAAATAATTTTTTTTAAAAAGTCTTAAGTGAAATTAAAGATATAAAATATATATAGTTTTGGGTATGGATCCAATAAAATTACGACAGATTACTTTAGAAACGTTTCTCTAGTTTGTTTTCCAGCTTCTTCAGCCTATCTACAAGTTATCAAATAAAGTACATACATTAGAAAAAATTACAATCCAAAAAAGTTTAATAACACAGAAATATCAGTCAAATATTCCTAAATACAATGCCGTTTTAAATTATCAAAATTGCCCAAGCTATTTTGAATAATCACTGAGCAAATATATAAAAAAACATGTCGACAAATCGATACTCCTCCTTTTTGGAAGTCGATTAAGAATAATTGGATATGGACTATAGAATTTTAATGAACGAAGACAAATATTGTTACTGGAACACCAAAATTGAACGCACAGTTTTAACTGCCCTTAAATCAATCAAACTGTCACTGTCACTGTTTATCTGAGAAATAAGAAAATTCACAAACTAACCAACCTCAAATCTGATGCATGGGACTTTCAGTTAAAAATGTGGTGAAGACACCCCACGTGCACAAAGAAGTTAGAATTAGATTTTTGGAAAAATAGTCGAGTTTGTGAAATAGCAGTGTTAAAGTGTTAAGGAAATCGAGGTATTTATATAAATACTTATACTCATTACACAGAAGGACTCCAATCATAAACATTAAATATGCTTTAGAAGTTATACAATGTCTCCCGGATAAAAGCAACTACATGGTGATTTCCGAAACGCCACCAGATACAGGGTGGCTTAATTGAGAAAAAAACTTGTGTTATCCCAAGCCTATAAGGGGCTGTCTCCAAATTAGGTATCTACAGGCGTTTTAAAAATATCGGGAAAAATACAAAAAAGTGGTTTTCGAACAATTGCAATGTGTTCGCCATCTTGTAAATAAATTTGCTGAAATTTGGTAGTTTTGTGTTAGCAACTACGGCTGACGTTAATGAATTTTTTCTAGGCCCCCTAGATTTTTTGCAAACAACATAATAACTTTGTTATTTCTTATGGCCGCCATATTGGAGTTATAAGCCATTCAATGTACAAGAAAAGATCTTTTCAACCATGTATATAACACGCCTATTTTTGGATGACCGAAAATGTAAATTATTTCAAAAAACATTTTTCACTAAGTTTATAGATAAATTAATTAGGAAGAAACGGCTTCGGTTACGAATGAAAGAAGTGTCAACTTTTCGAAATGAGTCACAAGAACAAAAGTTTGTCTCGGTTCCGTACAGTCGTTATACTAGGGGCTTTAAGAAAGTTTTCAAAGAACTTGGTATGAAGGCGGTGTATAGAACAACTACAACACTACAGAAATTGTTGAGCAATCCTAAAGATAAACTTGCTGATTTCGAGAAGTGCGGTATTTATGAAATCAAACGTAATGATTGTGATTTAAAGTATTATGGACAGACACGTAGATCTATCAGTACCCGTTTCAAAGAGCATATTGCCCATTTGAAATACGGAAGAGCGGATAAATCTAATGTTGCACATCATGTTTTACAACACAACCACTCTGTAGATTTATCTTCTTTAAAATTAGTTAAACAAGTAAATAATTTTAGGGAACTGGACTCGTACGAAAGCATTATGATTTATAAAAATAATAAACTAATGAATTCAGATAAGGGTCCTATTCCATACAGTTCATTGTATAGTTTACTTTCTAAGAATCCATAAAATAAGTATTAAAATGTCATTACTTAATAATGTAGCATAAAAGTAGGTAGGTAATTTAGGATTATCCTAATTTACATATTTGCATTATATAAAATCTGCCTTATTTTTGAAGTCTGTCAATTAGAATTCAGGTACTTAGGATTTACCCCTTGTACTAATACTTAAGTAATAGTGGTAGGTATAAATTAGAGAAAATTGTAATGTAGATTTAGTTTGGGTTTACTCCTGAAGATGACAACTTAGAGTTGTTGAAACGTGCGTTGAGTGTTGAAAATAAAGGTTTGGTGTTAGGGTGCAAAACTGTGTTTTTACGAATAAAAGTACTATTTTATTTGTGATACTAATGTAAAGAACTAAAACAATACATTTGTGATTTAACTCAAAACAAAAAACTAAAAACCGATGGCAAAGCCTTGAATAAAGTCGAATTAAATGAAATGTCCGAAATTTTTTTATTATTAATACACGTCTTGCATCGATGACACCTGTAACCAATGTCTAAGCATTTCTTCAATCGTTCGAAAACCGGCGGCCTCAAGTGCCTCTGCCGTATTATAAGTATTACAATAAAGTTTTTTTAAGTATCTCCAAATGCCAAAATCAAGAGGCGTAAGTTCCGACTAGCATGCAGGCCATGCAACCGGAGCTGGATTACCGATCCAGTTGTTTCCATACTGCTTTAGAAATAAGTTATTTGTCTATAATTCATTTAGTTACATTGTCTACCAGCTTCAGACTAACAGACATATCCACTTTTTCCCAATTTGAATACCTTTCTATATTTAATTAAATTGACAAAATGCTCTAATAACTAGGTTACTTAAAAAATAACACATTTATTTTCAAAAATACGCGTATTAAACTTTCAACGATATAAAAAATAAAGTTTTGGCAGAGTGACAAATAGCTATGATAACAATACGGCATTTTGTTTTACCAGCAAGTGAAAAACTGTTTTTTTTTCAATGACGGCCATAAGAAATAACATAAAACCTAGAAAAAAAATCGTTAACTTCAATCAATTGGCCCAACACAAAACTACTAAGTTTTATCAAATTTGTTCACAAAATGGCGAATATACTGCAATATTTCGAAAACTATAACTTTTTGTTTTTCCACTTATTTTAAAAACCCCTGTAGATATTTTTAATTTTGATACAGCACCTGATTGCCCTTAGAATAGAGCGATTTTTTTCTCATTTAAGTCACCCTGCATCTCTTGCCGCTTCGGAAATCCCCATTGTATATAGTGAGGTCCTAAACTGATAAATTCGTTTTCTACGTAATTATGAATTTAAATAAAAATCCTGAAACAAGTCATTTTTTATACATGAAATTTCAAGTGAAAAGTGTTACACCCCGTTTAAAAGGGTTTTCAGTTCGCTATTCAGCTATATAGTTTTTGATTTTGGGAGATTAGTAATAAGAAAAATCATGTTCAATTATTTGATTTGTAAATTAATTAATGATGTCATAGAAATATATATATATATATATATATATATATATATATATATATATATATATATATTGTAAAGAAACTAATTAATGAATTAAAACGACACGAAACTGAAGAGAAAAGATAACAGCAATTTGAACAATTAATGCAAATAGAAGACAAGTTAATGAAACAGTTATTGAAAGAATTCAAATAGTTGAGTCAGATATAAAAGAGATAAATGATGACATTAAGACCATAAAAAATACCGTGGGCACTCTTGAAACAAAAGAAGATTACCTCAATTCCATCCAAAGCCAGGCAAAAGATGAAATCAGTTCAATTCAAAACACAGTTCAAGACCAAATCAGTGCCATCCAAGACAAGGTAGAAATAGAAATTAAAAAAATGCAACAGGACTTTCAGAGAGGAAAAAAAAATACCAGAACACTACGAGTACCAGAGGTTCCGTCAGTAAACCACCCACATTTGATGGCAGTTCATCTTGGCCCATGTATAAACGGCTTTTGAGGCCGTGGCTACAGCTAATGGATGGATGGATGATAATCAAGAAATATCTACTTCTTTGGTAATTTCGTTAAGAGGTCCTGCCCTAGAACTCCTCCAAAGCATTCCAGTCGATGAACAAGGCAATTTCGACAAGATCATCGCCATCCTGGACAAACGATACGACAATCAATGCCTGAGCCAAGTATACCAGGAGCAATTAAGCGGGAAAACGCAAAAATCCGGAGAAAGCCTTCAAGAATTCGAAGCAGTGATGAGACGATTTGTACACTTGTCCTACCCAGACATGCCCGAGGAAACGAAATACCAATTGGCCACATAGAGTTTCATAAACGGTATCAGAGATGTGGAAGTAAAAAGAAATCTCAGACTTAGTGACATCAAGAAAAGTAATGAAGCTTTACTTCGGACCTTGGAAGTAGAGGCAGTCATGAACATGTCCAAACCAAGATTGCGAGCAGTTTCCTTCAGCCAGGACGAACCCGAACCATCCCTCCAGGCACTGTTGTCCGAAATCCATAAACTTCTAGAACGATCACATAGAATTGACCACAGAGGAGCATGCTACCGGTGTGGACGGACAGGACACTTCCAACGTGATTGTCGAGTGAGGCCACCTGAACGATCACCGACCAGGGGTAACCAACAGAACAGCTACCTGTCCAGGGACCGTCATCCAGTCAGCAAAGGGGGGCGAATGCTGACTAACCCGCCACTAGCCCTCAAAACGTTATCCATCCAGGGATTTTGCCGAGACAGCAGCAGCCTAGTCATCAGGGACACCGTCAATGGCCGAGCAATTACCATCACCATCGACACAGGCGCCGCTGTGTCCATTGCCAAGTCCAGGGTTTGAGAGCATCAGAAATTAGGCCAGCTAACAACAACATCCAGCTCAGAACAGTCACCGGCGAGTCCATGTCAAGACAGGGTGAGGCAGATGTCATGCTACAGATAGAGGACAACATGATCCGGCATAGGGTCCTGGTAGCGAATATTGAGGACGATTTTATACTGGGTATGGACTAATTAGCCAGCATGGATTTATGTTCGACCCGACATATGATGTCCTTCGGTTCCTAAATGAAGAATTTATATTGACACGGCCCGTTAACAGCTCATAGACCTCCATAAAAATTGTAGCAAGATCCTCAGCCGGAATTCCCGGTCGAACGGAACAGATTATTCATGGGCAGCTAGACAGCAATCCTGGGAGCTGCGTTGGAATGGTGGAGCCAGTACACTCAGCTCATGACTACTTAGTTGGACGAGCTATAGTTAAAACCGGACGAGAAATACCAATTAGAGTCCTTAATTTGTCCAACAACGACATCATAATTGCCAATGGTCAAGAAATAGGTTGTTTCGAGCCAGTGGATACCATAATCAATTGGGAAGAAGAGTACCAGACATCGGTGAAGGAGACAGGGCCCAGTAAAGAGTTCCTACAACAGTTTGCTGACCATTTGACACACCTTACACCAGGGGAACAGAAGAAAGCCAAGCAATTTATCACAAAACACTGGCAAAGGGCTGTTTCAGTTCACGGTCATGCCCTTTGGGTTATGTAATGCACCTGCTACATTTGAGAGGCTAATGGAGTATGTATTGAGCGGGTTAACATGGAAGACTTGCTTAGTATACCTCGACGACATTTTAGTCATGGGTCAGACATTCGACGACCATCTGAAGAAACGAAGTATTCTCCAGAATTAATAACGCCAACCTCAGACTCAACTCGAAGAAGTTTTTGGGCCACGTCGTTTCCGAGTCGGGAATCCGCACCAACGAGGAGAAGATAGAAGCCATCCGTGATTGGCCAGTCCCAAGAGACAAGCATGAACTCCGAAGCTTCTTGGGCCACTGTTCCTACTACAGACGATTTTTTGAGGGATTTGCCACCATTGCCGCGCCTCTACATCGGCAGACCACTGAGAAAGAGATCCTAGCCTTTCCTACACAGTCCGGCAAGTTCATTTTAGACACCGACGCCAGCAACATAGGTTTGGGGGCCGTCTTATCACAGGTGCAAGATGGTGAAGAGAGGATGATCGAGTACTACAGCCGTGGATTCTCGAAACCGGAAAGAAATTATTGCGTCACCAGAAAAGAACTTCTTGCAATAATAAGGGCTGTAGACCATTTCCACAAATACCTCTATGGTCGTCATTTCTTAATCCGAACAGATCATGCCGCCCTGAAATGGCTGCTGGACATGAAGACACCGGAAGGACAACTGGCCAGATGGATGGAGAAATTACAGCAATACGATTTCAAGCTGGGACACCGTGCCGGCCGTTTGCACAATAATGCCAATGCCCTATCCAGAAGACCCTGTAGAGCAGAATGCGGACATTGTCTGAAGACGGAACAGCCAGCGGGTATCTTCATCAGACAGCTCCGAGTGCAGGCCAATGAAAACTGGACAACGGAACAGTGCATCCAGGAGCAAATGGCTTATCCAGACATCGAACCAATCTTGTCACTCAAAGCGAGAGGGACACCAACCAAGTCCCAACTGGACAAAGTTCGTCTGCGGTACTACTGGGTAAATTACTTCGAAGACGTCAGAGCTTGGTGCCGCAAATGTGCCACCTGTGCAGCCTGTAAGGGCCCGAAGGCCCAGACCAAGGGCAGAATGCAGCAGCACAATGTGGGCGTCCCATTTGAGAGATTTGCCATCGATGTCGCGGGTCCGTTTCCCGAGTCTGAGAGGAAGAACAAATACATTCTGGTCGCAATGGATTACTTCAGCAAATAGCCTGAGGCAGGTTTGGCGTCCCGATGGAACTACATTCAGACCAGGGGCGTAACTTCGAATCGAATGTATTCCAGAAGGTCTGCACGATGTTGGGGATCAGGAAAACGAGAATAACACCATTACACCCACCCTCGGACGGAATGGTGGAGAGATTCAGCAGGACCTTGGAACAATACCTATCCAAGGTCGTCAGCAATAACTAGCGTGATTGGAATGAGCATATTCCCCTATTCCTGTTGGCATATCGCTCTGCCGTACATAATAGTACAGGCCTGACACCAGTCAGGGTCCTATTCGGACAGGAGCTGCGATTACCCTACGATTTGGCTTTTGGCTCCCCCGAAGAACCTTCCCAAGACATCGACGATTATGCCGACCAGCTCCGACATAACATGCTGGCAATACACGAATTAGGTCGAACGCAGATGTTGGTCACAAGTGACCGGATGAAGACGCGATACGACCTCAAGGCCAATTCAGTCGGGTTCCAAGAGAGGGAAAAAGTCTGGCTGTACAACCTCCAACGGAGCAAGGGTAAATCCCCAAAGCTTACACCCGCCTGGGATGGTCCATACGAGGTGGTCATGAGGCTTAATGACGTCGTCTACCGGATCCGTCGAAACCCCAGGGCTAAGTTGAAGGTGGTCCATTTAGATCGGCCCGCTCCCTACCATGGAGAGGATGTTTCTGAGCGGGACGATCAGAATTAAAAGGGGGGGGGGGGGTGAAACGAAATTTCCTTAAGCCGACCCTGGTTTCATTCCAGCACGACACCGATCGCTTTGAGGAAAAAAATTGTTCTCGAAATGGCTCGGCAGCTGTAGAATTGATCATTGATTTTACGAGAGTTTTCGATGCTGGTTTTAAAAGGAAGTAGCCCACGATCGCAAGTCAGTTAATGCAGCGAAGAGCTAATATATGTAGAATTGTTGTTGTGATATTTGAATCAGCTATTCTGTATAATTTGATGTAAATAAACGTGAAAGTGAAAGTGAATATTAGTTGTAAAATTTTAATTGAACCCACGAAATCTATAAACTGCGGGCTACACAGTATCAGGAAAGAGATATCTTAATTCAGGTGTTAAAACATTTTGTCAAAAATCCAAGTAACTCGCCCCTGTTAATGCTCCTTAAAAAAATATATGGTCCAAACATCCTGTTATTTATTATGCCAGCCGAAATCTTCACTTCAATAGGATACTGGGTGTGATCTTCCCTCATCCAGTGAGGATTTTGCGTACTCTAATGCCGATAATTTTGTTTGTTGAATGTAGGGTAAACATTACATCATCGGATCAAATAATATTTTTGGGAAGCTCCAGAATTCCTTAGCATCTGTTCGTAACTAGTTCACAAAAGTCTAATGTAAGATCAAGATCGTCATTATTTAATTCCTGAAACAGTTTAATTTTATTTGGAAGGTATTTCTTCAGGAATAAATATTTTTTAAATGATAAATACAAAATTTTTAGCATTTTTCCTTGGCTATCAAACGGTGACCATGACCTTTACCTTGACGATGATCTTGACGATCATATCGAGGTCAAATGCATTTTTTCAAATGGGAACCCTCATTTTTTATTCCGGTTTCGGAAATAGCGGAAATTTTACGTCCAGAATGACCTTGACCATGACCTCGTTCATGACCTTAGCCGCTACCAAGGTCAAATCAACCGAGAACTCCCATTTTTCATTATGAATTAGTAAGGGACGCGGTATTGGACGTCCGAATATATCCTTTACCTTGATCTTGATTTTACCGTTACTTTGACCATGACATTGACGGTCATATCGCACTTTTTCAAATGAGCAGCCCCATTTTTTATTCTGGTTTAAGAAAATCAGAAAATTTTACGTCTAAATTTAACCTTGACCACGACCTTAATCTTCAATGACATTTCAGAATCAGCATGTTTTTTTTTCAAATAGAATCCCCTTATCTTCCAAATCGGATTGGAAAAACCGGATATTTTACTTACGAAAATTACGTTGACGACGACCGACAAGGTCATCAGATTTTGGTGAAAATCTATTGATTTTTCAAATTTGCGCCCGCCATCTTGGATCCGTTATTTTGAATTTGGTAAATCTGACCTCAGATTAGTAATCAGCGACCTCCAAAACCACCCTATATCGATTTTGGTGAAAATAAGAGTTCTCGTTTGATAAAAAGGCATTTGACCTTGATAGGGCTCAAGATCATGAACAAGGTCATAGTCAAAGTCGTAAAATTGTCCGCTCTTTCCAAAACCGGAATAAAAAATGGGGCTTTTTATTTAAAAAAATTCTTTTGACCTCGATATGACCGCCAAGGTCACGGTCAAGGCCAAGCTCATTGTCACCGTTAGATAGCCAGGGGAAAATGCTAAAACTTTCATATTTATCATTTTTCCAAAAAATATATTCCTGAAGAGTTATTCAGAAGTTTTCATACTTTTGGCTCACCCTGTTTGTTTCTGTAGGTTTTCCTCTGCATTTAACATTTCATTCAATTTCTTTTCGTTATTCAATTTTGATTTCTCAGGTTTGGGAAAATCTTTGCCAGTTCCAAATTCACGGAATTTTTATTCTATTCTACTCACCATAAACTGAGAAATGAGACGGTCAGGATACTTCTCAATAACTAATCTGCATACCTCTGAATGCCTTCTTGTTTTATCACCCACTCCAATTAGTTATTATAAAGTTATTATTTAGAATTTCCTAAATGAACAATACATTACTTAAAATACGGCTTAGATTTCACAAAAAAATAATTTTTAAATACATCTAAAATGTCATAAAAAATCCGATTTTACCTTTTTGACAAAAAGGTAACTAGTAGACTAGTACCTAAATCTTGACATGCATTTGACTCGAGGACTACTTGTTTGTACAAAATAAAATTACTTTTTGCTTGAGTATTCACGTTCAAAAATCAAAAAGTCCTGTATTACTGAAGAGAGAATTGAAAACCCCTTTTCAACGCCTTATCACACGCTACCCATTTCATTTTAAAAATGTTTCTTGTATTCATTACCATTAGCGTGTTGAAGAGGAAGGAGAATAATTGTATTCAAAAAAAGGAGTTTTCATATATAAAAATTGATCCGTTTCAGGATTTTTCATTTACACTTTTAATTACGTAGAAACTGAATTACTGTAGAACCTGACTAAAGACGCTCTAGATGTTACTAGATAAATAGAGTTTATTTTTGTCGGGCGTCCAAACAATCCAGGCTACTTTGATGATGTCTTTAGTTATATAGCCATTTTAAAACTTGTAGCTGGCCAATATGAATAGTAGTTCGATTCTTTAAGAATCACCCAAAACAAAAAAAGAACTAATGCATTTTTAATACACATGGTGTTTGTCTACAGATTAAACTTGTTTGTGTGAGGTGTGTTCAAAAAATACCCGGAATGTCCGATTGTCATTTTTTCTTATTAAGTTGGTATACATGCCCCTGAAGTACCTATGATATAATTTTCAGCAGTATTCATTGTTTACTTTGTCTGTGGCAGCCGCTATAGTTAGACGTGTTTTGATGAGCTCGGCGATTTTCGATTGTTAAAAAAATGAATCAAAGAATTTGTATTAAGTTTTCCGTAAAAATGAAATAAAGTGTAACAAAGTGTGAGAAATGTTAACAAAGGCTATAAAAAAAGAAAAGTTTCCAAGATGACCGTGAAGACGTTGAAGATGACGAACGCCCCGGACGCGCCAGCACATCAATAACTGATGGAAACTTAAAAAATATTAAAAAAATTATTATGAACGATCGCCGAATCACAATCAAAGAAGTCGCTGATAAGTTGGCATATTTATTTGCTGATGCCATCACACTTTTGCGAACGTTTTGGGTATGAAGCGCGTCATAGCAAATGGGTATGAAGCGCGTCACAGCAAAATTTACCCGAAAATTGTTAATTTTGAACAAAAAAAGCGACGTATGGAAGTTGCTCAGCAGTCACTAAATGAAGTCAACGTCGACTCAGATGTGCTCAAAAAAGTAACAACAGGTGACGAAACATGGGTTTACGGATATGATGTCGAAACAAAGGCTCAATAGTCCCAATGGAGTCATTGTGACTCTCCAAGTCCGAAAAATGCTCAACAAGTGGACAACATCGATGTAGATGAATAAACAATTTTTTTTTTCAAAAAACGAAAATTCCGGGTATTTTTTAAACACACCTCGTAAATGTTTCAAGTAAATATAATTTTCCTCAAAAAATTGCGTAAAAGATGTTTTAGAATAGACAACTAATATGCGTAATCTCGAAAGTGCACTGCTACACTTTGATACAGCTACAAATTCAAAGACCTACTTGTATATTACAGAAAAGTGCTAATGAGAGAAAATTCCAATGTATAGATTAAGTAAAAATGTATATTGTGTTTTGCTTTTTTGCTATTTTGATGATTTAAACTGCATTGTATTAAGGAATATTACGGAAAGGTACCCTATAATTTTCTATAACGTGAGATTTACGATTTTCGAGAAAATAAAAAGAAACAGTAATTAAGGGATTATATATCACTGAATCTTCCCTGTTTTCTCTAATACGGCTCAATTAATTTGAATATTTTAAATTGTACTCTTCAAATATATTTTCCAGCTTGATTCCGTATATTTTTCTATACCATAAAAAAACCTTTTGTCAGAAAATAGTAAAAATATGTGCTAAAAATGGTAGACATGAATGTAATTGCAAATTTTCTATATCAATCTCTATCTTAAATGTCATAAAAATATATCATACAGGGTGTTTGTAACGGTTTTCATTTTGATTCCTTTGAAGTCAGTTTCTTTTTGAAACGAAGTTCTTTTAAGGGGGCTTACAGTAGACCGAAATGACAACATATTCAACTAGTGCTTCGAAACGAAAAATGTTATGCCGGCGACCATTTCTGTACGGTATACAATTGTAGGTGTGTGTATGTGCGTGCAAGTATCGAAATTCGAACAGGAAGCAATGTGCGCGGTTGAAGTATATGGCGGGGTAAAGTCACAGTTATACAGGTGGGCTAAAAAACTGTGAAAATAAATGTGATATTGGGTGGTAGGCACATCAACAGTTGCATATATAGGACGGTTGAAATATAAGGTAGAATAGAAATACATGTAAGAACTTGTATATACAAGATGGTTGAAATAAGGGTGGAGTACAGTTATAGTTATACAAAGTGGATGAAAAGTTGTTAAAAAAATTCTTAAATAAGCGTAAGTAGTTACGGTATTTGAAATATAGAGCGGAGTATAATTATAGTTATACAGAAGAGATTAAAAATATTAGAAGCAGTAGCATATACAGAATGATTGAAATATAATTTAAGTTATACAGGGTGGCTCAAAAAGTATTATACAGTGTCAAACATAAGTAGTTGCATACATAAGGTGGTTGAAATAAAGATGGAGTAGAATTATACTTATACAGGGTGGATTAAATATTTGTTATATAAGGTGGTTCATACATGTGACAAATTTTGTTATATAAGGTAAACCATGATCAGTTGCATAAATGGAATCCTTGAAATATGGGATGATGTAAAATTATAGGTAAACAAGGTGATTAAAAAATATTAAATCAGTTAATAAGATGGGTACGATTTATACTTATACAGGGTGGTTTAACAAATATTTGAGTAGTTGCACTATTGTGTCGAGTTGAATTATAGTTTTACAGGGTGGTTCAGAAAATGGCAAATAAGTTATATTGGGTGACCCATACACAAAAGCATATACAGGGTGGTTGCAATATAGAATGAATTAGAAGTTTACAAACTGGTCAAAAAAATAAAGATAAATAAAAAAAAATTCAAAAATGTGTGGAAAAATATTGAAAGAATACAAATTAGTTAGTTTAGTTTATTTGTTGGTAAAATATTACAACTGTGTGTTTTTTCAAGTCAAAGGTACACAAGAATGAAATGTATTAAATATGTATACAAAATAATATATAAAATGTTATTAAAATGGTAAGAAAATATAAAATGTTCTATTTACCAATTTATAGACAACAAAGTACATTGTAGAGGCAAACGCCATACACATTAAAAATTTATGAGGCGTACTTAGGAAGTGAGTTCAACTCACTTCCTAAGTACGTGTTCTGTAGCTGTTTTGGTTTTGTTTCATATAGACAAGACACTTAAGAATAAAAGTGCACGGTAGGGTAAGTATTTTTAGCCCCACAAAGCTATCTCTTCAACACTCGCGGTACTTTATTCCTGCAATAATTCTAACCCAACGGCGTTGTAATTTAAAAATTTTAGTAGGCTCCTTATAAGGAAAGTTATTTTACATAATTTGGAGCTAAGAAAATTAACATGGGCTTCCCAGGTCAACCCAGGATCAAGGTAGACCCCTAAGAACTTCACTGATGACTCAGTTTCTAGGGTCGATGGTTAACATTGCAATGTAAAATTAATGTTCTGGGTCTTACTAATGTTGAGACTAAGCCTATTGACTAAAAACAAATTCTCAATTTCACGCAGTTAGTGAGAAAGAGAAAGACAGACGTAGAGAGAGAGAGAGATTTAAATAAAAAAGTGCTTTTTGGCGTGATAAGAATACACTAAAATAATCAATAGAATTGGTCGCACTAAATAACATTTTTTGAAATAAATTTTATATTCTAATATATTAAGTTGTATTCATAGGTGATTCCATACATTTTCTCTAATGTAAAATATACTATTTTTCAGCAAATCGGAAAACGAAATGCGAAAGTCCGAAAATGTCAGAAAATAGTGATTAATTGCACACGGTTTTTAAACTGATTTCATCTTGAAATCAGTTCTTTTTTTAATATAAATTATTTAGTTTCGTGTTAACATTCTATCAAATACAATTGCTAATAAAAGTTTTCAAAAAAATTTCACTGAGATTTTTTTACTCATCGTAGGCCTAGATTAAGTTTCCAGTGCACATTATCATCTAAACCTTTTACTAAGAATGACAAAGATGAAAAATGTGTAAGTTAGACTTTGTTTTAAGAGTCTTTAAAGCGTATTGTTAATTATTTTCATCTGGCTATAAGAAAACTACTTAAAACTGAGTATATTACTTTTAACAAATTTCGTTATTAGTACCCAACAATATATTTTATACTAATGATCACTAATTATCCGCTAAGTTAGATGTATTGATTAAGACGGTTTCATCTATTTTTAAATTATTGATTGAAAATGCACTAAATAAGGAATTGTTCTAAACATCTCTGACCCCTTCATTTTAAAATAATGTACTAGATTGACTATTTTTGTTATTTTAATTTAGTACATTTCTGGAAATTTTTATTATCTACATGAAAAACGTTCTGAAATAAATTAAATCAAAAGTCCGTTGATAAAAAATATTTTATAAGTTACTGAACTAACAAAAATGTTAATAGACTCGCCTAGCAGGGCAACTGGTTATTGGCCATATGGTCTTCTAAACACATACTTTTTTGACAATATTCTATTTAATAATATACTATATTTTCTAATATGATGAAAGTATTTAATAATTTTAATAGTTTTGTTGGGACAATGACAAATTAAGGAAAAAAGCTGTATATTCAAAAAATCCAAAGGTTTCAAAGTTTTTTTTTTGACTTCGTTATTAATGGCATTAAAATCTGAATGAATAAAAAATGTAAATATGTAATACTCACCCAAAATACAAAATTGAAAACCATAAGTAGAGTTTTTGTGCATGCCAGAGCTGCAGCGGTTTGTAGATGTTTTCCCATTTTCACAAAATTATAATTTGGTCAATAAGGTAATGTTCCGTTGGTGTAAATAATAGACGTTTCTGATATGTTATGTATATTTTTCAGGAAATGAGTTTATCAGCAAATTAAGATATCAGGGTTCTGATAACCGGACGAAACAATACGGTGTTGTATTATGTTTCCACAGTAAGGGAGGAGCGTTGAGTTCGGTTTGCGTTTGTGCTGCGCGGGAAAAGATTACGCGATCGATTGCTTCACAACGCACGCAAAATTGCATTCTGTTCTAATGAAATGCAAAAGCTTATTGCGATCCATAGATGTGGAGTTTAATCCAATGGATTTCTAGCTGTCGTCATAATAGTATGCAACTTTTAAAATCGATTTATTCTTATTCACTACGGTTTGCAACAAAACATCTTCATATATTTTTTTCAGAATTCGCTATAACAATAATATAGGTTTTAGCAAAATAAATACTAAAAAGCAGATACTTTGGAGAGGGGTCCGAATTGACCATGACCTCGAGTAGAAAGAGCTAAGTTCATCTGGGATAGTGTTATTATATACAGTTTATGTTTTCTTATAGTCTAAATCTAAAGCTGCTAAAACTGTTATATGTGCGTTTTGTATTATTTTGTAATCATTCCAAGAAAGAAGAATTATTTATTTTTTTTTGGACCAAGTGGTAAACAAAATTTTAGAATCATTTACTACCTACTACATACATCATATAAATTGAAAGAGTACAAACAAACGCAATGGACTAATAAATTGCGCAAGGCAATTATAATGTATAGAGTACAAGCAATTATAATGTATAGAGTACAAGTCTAAAAAGTATCCATAAGAAATGCATGCATCAAACAAAAAAATCGATATAAAAAATCTATAGTCGCTTGCTAACGTACCGATATGATTAATATTGACATTCTATTGAACATCTCTGCTGTAAGACTGTATGCAACATGCGCTTTCTTTGTATAACATTGGTTTTTTTTGCTTTATTAGAAAAATGATATGTGTTTTAACAGAGCTACGAATTGTTATTATATATCAAACTCTCCCTAATTTTCAGTGGTTCCAAAACTTGTATTCCAGAAGGCAATCATCTTTATTTCCACACAGAATCACAACTAAATATTTCACTTTCAAATCACGAATTTCCACTACACTATAACCACGATGATTCACGTCGTCGCACTGAACTCTACTGCTGCTGTACGGCACCGTATATTATTTTTTTATGTTTGTTCACCAATTACTCGCAAATGGCTCAAGGAATTTCGACCACTTATAATGGATCCTGCTTCGGGGGATCGCGAGGTGGTCCCATATTTTATTCATTAACATAGTGTGTACCGTTTCTTAGAAAATGGGGAAAAACTATTTTACCTATTCTCTTATACTCTATGCCTTGGTGGAGTCGCCGGATTACAAATATGTAAAAAAAATATTCGGAACATCCGACAAATTGAAAAGAAATTGGATTAGTTCCGAGATATCCCGAAGTAGTCTCATATTTTTTTCAATAACATAGCTTGTACCGTTTCTTAGAAAATCGGGAAAAACTTTTTTACCGACTTTGTTATACAATAAACTTTGGTGGAGTCGCTCGTGTTAAAAATATAGAAAAAAAATTGTATTCGGAACATGTGTTATAATGAATTAAAAAGGAATTGGGTTAGTTTTGAGGATCTCGAAGTGGTCCAATATTGTTTTCCAATAACATAGCTTGTACCGTTTTTTAGAAAATCGGGGAAAACTTTAAACGACATTGTTATAGAGTAAACTTTGATGGAGTTACTGGTATTAACGATTGAATAAGATGAATTAATCAAACTAATTGTCAGTTAATATGTATATACAGTGTGTATTCATAAATCAAACGATTTCTTTTTATTAATAATTTTAAAAGAAAGAGTTATTTTTAACAGTTTTACATGTCACTTTTTTAACTGTAGACAAGATTTGTCGTCAAAGAGGACTTTTGATTACGAATTAAATCTTCATTTTTGTTAAGATTGTTATTGTATGTTATCAATTAGAAGTAATTAGAATTAAAAACTGAATCTATTTATGTCATTGCACTAAAAATTGTATAATAATTATTTCTCTAACTTTTCCAACTATATACTAGGTTTCAAAAAATATTACAATTTTGTTAAGAAGATTTTTTTTATTTTTTTTTAATAATAATTGTAACCAAAGTCTGTTTTCTAATTTATTATTTACGTAGGAAATTTAAAAGGGCAAGTTTTTGGTCTCCAGAAACCCTGACGTCCAGATATGAAAGTTAACTGGGTTCCCATGCTTATTAATTTTTAGGTTATTTAACATTTTTCCTTTCTACTACATTCCAAGTAGTGACATTTTTGTCAGTATATTACTATCAATTAAATATTAAATGACTGTTTTTTGGAAAGTAAACATTATATGTTCGAAGGAAAGCTAAACTAACTTACGGTACGTAAGTTTTTTAACCACAATTTGGTTTAATGTTACCTGATGTTTGCATGAACTAATTTAATTCTTCAGTAAAATTCAGTAAGACTTCACAAACGTATCAAGTTTTGCGGCGTGTTGGCGGTTAAAACATTTTTATACCTTGATTTCAATGTTTGTGAAAAAATGATAAGATTGGTATAAGAAATTATACATGTAACATAATATGACTGGTCATATTATACGAGTCTCCCATGAAATTTAATAAATATTTTACAGCGATTTAAATAAAATACTTTTCTGTTACAGAATTGCGTGTTCTTTCAACAATCTGTAACATTACTCGTGCATATTTGGAATTCTATATAATGATACAAAAACAGATGTTTATCTCTTTCCTTAAATTGTACGATATAAATAGCATATTTCTAGAATGTCTCAATGGTGATATAATAATTCACAGTACTTAGGTATATAAACCTTTTTAAAGCTCTTATTTATTTTCACATACCTCGGTTTGTATTATGAAATTTTACAAGTTTAAATTAACCCCCTTCCCGGTGTTCAGTTTATCATAAATTTTGCGTGTATATGTAAGTCTTATGAAAATATATTGTGACTGAGATACGTCTATAGCAAAAATGGTAAAAAGTTCCAATGATAATGTTATAACCATGTCGAAGAAAAAGTCAAAAATTCAAGTTGTAGAAGCTGCTAAAACCTCTCTTGTTAAACTGTTCAATTTCGTTGATTCGACAGTTTTAAATAGTTGGTACGGCTATATTCAAATTTCCTATTAGTTCATTATTTTGCCTGTTTATTTGAGATTCCTGACCTCAGATTTTTCTGCAACAGATTACTATTTGGAAATTGTAAATGGAGAACAAAATGTAGCAAGGCAATTTCGAGAAAAATACCCTGATTGCTGGTTATCTGTACAGAAAGTCTTCCCCACAGATATACTGACAGACAGAAATGTCTAGAATATGATCAACCATCGTTTCTTGTACCAGTAGATGAGAGACTTCCAACTCCAACCCTGGAGTCATTATCAATCGCTGTGTGTTATAGTATTATACATATTTCGCTTTGATACGAATTTTCTTGTTCTTCCGTTGACCTTGATTTGGGATGGAGAAATCTATTGCTAAAACAACAGAAAAGGTACTCTCAGTACCAGTGATCACCAACCGCCAAGTTTGCAATTGTCAACTTTTTTTGACAAACAAGAAAATTCGGAGTACCTATCGTAAATGAAGAAATTTTGATTTTAGGGGCACTTGTAGGGGAAAAAATTGAAAAAATCGACCGTTTCGCTCTCCCTTATCTCCGAAACTATAAGAAGTAAAAATAGAAAAAAATAGAGATATAGGGCTTCACCTGAATTTTACAGGAAAAATAAGGGGAACCTCTACTATTAATTTTGGGGGGCAAATTACAGAATTAAATGGAAAATATAAAATTAAAATTGTTTCTAACGCATCATGTAATATATATCAAATGAAAGGGCTCAATTTATCGAAAACAAATATATTTTTTTTCATATTTTTAAAATAAATTATATTATAAATATTGAAATTTTTACCCATTCCCCGTACCTTGTCTCCGAAAAAATAAGCCGTAAAATTATGAAAAAAAAATATATACAGGGCCTCACATGAATTTTACCGAAAAAATAAGGAGAAATCCTAATATTAATTTTGAAAGCAAATTAGAGAATTACCTAAATGAAAAATATAAAATTAAAATTGTTTCTAACACATCAAGTAATATATCAAATCAAAGGGCCCATTATGACAAACACAAACATATTTTTTCACATTTTTAAAATAAATTATTTAAAAGATATTAACAAAAATATAAAAAAATATCCATTCTCTCCCCTTTTATTTTCAAAACTATAAAACGTAAAAATTTAAAAAAATTAGGGATATAGGCCCTTACCTGAACTTTACTGGAAAAATAAGAAGAAACCCCTAATTTTAATTTTAGGAGGCAAATTACAGCATTAAATTGAAAACATAAAATTAAAATTATTTCTAGGCATATTTCAAATCAAATATGTTTTTTTTTTCATATTTTTAATATGAATATTTTAAAATATATTAACAAGAATATAAAAAATTACCCATTCCCCCTTTATTCCCCAAACTATAAGACATAAAATTTTTTGTTTGCAGGAAAAATACAAAGATATTTCTAAAATTATTTTTGGGGCCAAATTATAGAATTAAACGGAAAATAAAAAAATATATTGTTTATCGCATTATGCAATACATCAATTTAAACGGTTCATTATGAGGAATACAAATATATATTTTTCATATTTTTAAAATTAATTGTTTACAAGATATTAACAAAAATACTACCTCACTTGAAATCTATAAGAAAAAAATAGTATAAGCGCCACAAATGTTAAAGTTTGGGTCCAGCTAAGTCAGCGAATTATAAATGTAGCACGAAGCAGCATGAAATATATATATATATATATATATATATATATATATATATATATATTTCGATTTCGAGTTCGATCTAGACTCTGAAACTCTTTTTCACTTTTGTCTCTTGATAATGGCTCCAAAGCAGGAGTCGAAACGTCGAGTATTCAATAAATTCAGACGCGGTTCTCACCCGGAACCTAGCTTAGTTCATATATATATATATATATATATATATATATATATATATATATATATATATATATATATATATGCAGAAATCTATAATAGATACCTACTGATACCAGTTGATGTAAAACATCTGATAACTCGACAGCCATGTAATATTCTTAATAATATTCTATACATCACTATTTGAATAAATTAACACAAGTTTGAAAACTCCCATGAAAACCACCAGAATTCCAATTTTGATTATGCAATGAACATGAGCATTTTAATGATTTTGCAATTCTCTGTTAACAATAATAAAATTAATATTATAATTTTGATAATTCATTATTTAACTGTTCTTTAAATTTGTTCTGATATATGCAATAATAATACTCTAGCTAAAAAATATCAACGAGATAAGTTGAGATCAATACATGAAAACAAATACATATCCACATCTCTTATAATCCAGTAATATAAAATTATCTAATTACTAGGTGGTTATTCATTCAGTCTCATATCTCACAGTAGGTACTACCGCAAATAGTGAAAAAATTCTTTGAATTCCTAATATAGTTTAGAGGAATGATTCGTTTTCTCAATGGGGTATTAATTACTTGCGATGATTACTAATAATTTTCAAAAAAGAATAATGAATAATACTAAAAAAGTCAAAAGTAAATTAAAAACATATTTAAAACTCAAGCTGCTTCTAGTCAGTCTTTTAATTTTTAACCATCTTTCAAAAAGGAGAAGATTATCAATTCGTCGGCATCTTTTCTTTGACGTATGTTCAGCGATTATTCAAAAACGGCTTAAGCAATTTTGATGTATTAAACTGTATTGTATTAAGGAATATTACGGAAAAATACCTGTTGTCTCTAAAATAGTTCATGCATATATTGGATGGCTGATTCTGCTTTTTCCGGATTTGGACCGAGTCATCTTTTTGAATTAGTTTATTCATATACCTAAACCGGGATATAAACAAAGTTTTCCGACGTTTCGCCCATACTTATAAGGGGCTTTTTCAAGGATGAGACAAAAACAAAACAAATGTTACTTACCTTGCGGCTACTCCATTCATTTCATCTTTTTCTCACGAACACTTCAAAACTTCACTTTTTATTCAACTTGTCACAAGGATGCAAAATTTTTTTTTAGAAACGTCGGAAAACTTTATTTATATCCCGGTTTAGGTATATAAATAAACTAATTCGAAAAAATGACGCGGTCCAAATCCGGAAAAAGCAGAATCAGCTATGACTCTGGCCGCAAAAACCCCCGTTCTCATTTCATGTATTGGCTGGTTGATGATATAAGATGGAATACCTACAATTATAGTTATACAGTGTGGTTATAAAAATCTTGTATTCGGTGGCACATAAGTAGTATACAAGGGTGCAATAGAATTATAGTTATTCAGAGTAAAGTAAAAAAAGTTAAAAAAATTAATTAATAAGCATAACCAGTTAGAATATTTAAATTATAGAGCGGAGTATAATGTCAATATACAGAAGAATTCAAAAAAATGTTAGAAGCAGTTGTATATAACGAAATATAAGGTGGGTACAATTGTAGTTATACAAAATAGTTTCAAAAATATTATACACTGTAGAACAAGTAGTTGCGTATTCAAGGGATTGAAATAAAGGTGAAGGTGAATTATAGTTATAGTTAATAAGGTACAGAGGATTTATACTTATACAAGGTGGTAGCAAAATGGTGTGGAGTTGAATTATAGTTTTATAGGGTGGTTCAGAAAATGCTACACAAATAAGTTCTATTGGGTGATCAATACACCGAAGCATATACAATGTGGTTGCAATATAAGGTAGAGTTATACAAAATGGTCCAAAAAGTTTAAAAATAGGTGGAAAAAGTAGAGATTGAATACAAATAAGAGAGGGAAACAGAGAGAGATGAATAAAAAAGGGCTACGCTTTTTGGCGTGATAAAAATACACTAAAATAATTAATAGAATTGTACCTAGTATATCACGTACAGCCCATTTTTTTAAAATAAATTATAAATTGTAATATATTCTTGGATGCAGAGATAATACCATACATTTTTCTCTAACGTAAAGGATACGATTTTTCAGTAAATCGGAAAACTAAAGACAAAAAAATTATAATTATGGAATATTATATTGATTTAAATTAATGGTATGTCATACACTTTAATTAAAAAGCAATCTTACGATATACAACAGATAGCTTGGAGACATCGAAATCCACATTCGTTGTATCTGATTTGTGCGTTTATACATTCATATTCACATTACTATTCTCTAGACTGTTTTTCGATTAATACATCAGTTTGTACCATTATTCTATGTTACATTCTGCGTAATTCACATGATGTGAACAAGTAGTCTATATTTGGTTTAGATTCAAATTGTCGATTAGATACAACATTCGACACAAGCGAATGATTTACAAGGTAAAAAGTAAAATCACCATAAAAAATGGCTCGCATCCCTATTGCAACACCTATTCAAAGTCACTGTCCGTATTTCCGTTCGGCGAGCTTCTGAAAAATACTCATTAAAATACATTTAGGTACTTCCTAAAATTCAACGTTCGCTTAACATTGTTGTCCACTTTTGATGGCTGTTGTTTTGGCGACTTGAGGGTGTATACGGATTTGGAATTTTAAAAGTGTCCCACGGTAGTGCAAAAGAAACTGCTAGTGCTTTGGACAAGTGTTAAAGTGCAGTAATTGAGCATTCCTCGAATTAGATGTTATTAAAAACATTCACGGACGATGATTTCTGTAAGTTTATTATTTATAATTTATAATGCTGTTATGATGTGCAGTCGTTATACCATGAAGAAATAATTGCGGTTAATCTTGTCATAAGAGTAAGGAAAGATGAGCATTTCTGATGGTTTGTAGGACGTGAAATGCTAGTTTACCCACTGTGAATTGGTGAACTTAACCTGTTTTTTACTGGTCATAAAGCAATAGCAAATGAATATACTGTTCATCTAAGATTAATTACTTTTACACAATTATATATATATATATATATATATATATATATATATATATATATATATTCATATCCGATGAAATTTTATTATTGAAGTGATTGTAAACTTCTAATGGGGGTTAGTGATTCTGCTAACTCACACCATAACTTATTCAAAGGGAGGGGGAGTTAAAAGAAATATTAGGTTAACCTTTTAATTATTATTCTTTTTTTGTATTGCAAATCTCTCGGCATACTCAATATTGTGTACACCGGTGTCTTTATTTGAGACAATTGCCTTCCAAGTGTCAGATTTTATTCGGGGAGTTCTATGCCACGCCGGTTGTGGTACATAAAACAGACATCACTATTAATTATTATTAACGTTTAAACTAAAGAAGCACATATGAAACACATACGTGCACTACATCTTACCAAATCTCACCAAGAGGTTCAAATTTAATAAAAATGTCACGTAATTAATGTACGATCCCTAACTACATTAAATAACACATCAATTTATTTTTCAATAAATGAATAACAATTCCCCACCGTAACCTCATTTAAAATTCATTAATGGACATCACATCTGGTAAAAGACACATGGACTAATTCAAAAATACACTAAATTAGCCACAAAAACAGTATTCTTCATCAAAAAACTTAGATTTTTTATTCACTTTTAGTTTCAGCTCAGTCCACGCCATATCATTTTGAAGTTTACAAGCATGGTTGGTTCCACCTTGTAATGTAATATACCTAATGAATGTAATGGCAATAGGGCAATTTTTGTCCAAAATACTATATATTATATGTATTAGATAAGTAATATAATTTAAGGCATCTTTGGTACATAGATCCTTAGGGAAACATTGTTGTACTTTTAATAGGATCCTGCTATTTGTAATAAATCCAAAAATCTTTTATGCTGTTTCGAAAACTTTTGCCAGATTGGAAATAAGTGAAATGGGTCTATAAATCAAGCCAGACAGATTTGATCAAACATATATTAAAAATATGAACAAGTAGTTTTGTTATGAAGTATGTTAGCTTTTTAAGAGTTTGGGCGTTTATTTGGTCAACTCCACCACATTTTAGCTTAAGATTTGTACAATATTAATTTCCATTTCATCTGTTGGTTGAAAAAAAATAGTTTTTGGATTGAAGGGTGCTAGTTTAATTTCTGAGTCGATCAGCTTTTGTATTTTATTGCTGTTCCTACACTGCAAAAATATGAGTTCATACATTAGGTTATGCTAGCCTGGTCTGAGGTTTTTATCATAAATATAGCTGGTATAGTCAGATTTTTAAAATTTTTTATCTAGTTTTTGGTTAATGATATTCCAAAGCCTCCTGGTATTGTTATTGTTCATTTCAATTTGTTGACGCTCATACGTATATTTAGATGGTTTAATCAACTTTTCAAGTGTGTTTGAATAATTTTTGTACGTCATTTTAAGATATTCCTTTGTTGGATCACTTTTTCATGATTTGTACATATTCTCTTTTTTGGTTCATGAGTCCATAATAGTTTTAGTGATCCATTGGCTTCTGGGAGCCACTTTAGATTCCTTATTATACATATAAGATTTTATCTTAGCTACCTTAACACATTTATTTATTACTTCTATTAGTATTCTATTATCTATTAGTATTAGCATTTATTCTAAATATAAATATAAAGCCATTGACAACAAAGTCAGAATAGACTTTGAAACGTTTGGTATTCCTGCAATATACGTCGTATTTCTATTGTGGTGTTATTGCCCAAAAAAACATAAAAGATTGTGCCTTAATTTTCGTAACTGAGGACGATTGTATAGCTTCTACGTTGGTAAAATTCAGGCGTATTTGATCGCCACCTATTAGGCCCGGCATGCTACCTAGAACTTTTGAGTAGATGCTATGTAGTAGCAAAAAATAACTTAATCGCAAGCCGCTCTAGTTTTTCGTGCTTATTAGCACTCGGTATGAGGTGGGGGTGAAATGGGGTTGATCCTAATCAAATCTGAATGTATTCACTGATAGCATGCTACTTCTCAAATCGTGTTTAAGAACACTTGGACACGAATACTCAAAATCATCAATATGCTAGTTCATAGAATGCATGCTCGCCATTTTATAAATAAATATATTATTACAAAATTTATATCAAAATATTTTTGATGCGTTTAAATGAAAGTAATTTAATTCTGCATCTGTTCTTGCTACATTTAACCCAGTAAGCTTTCTCTTCTGCTAATCGTGTCATGCAGCCACTTCCTTTCGTTCCACCAATGATCCCTTCTAAAATAAGTTATTTTATCAAATGTGCCCCTAAGATAATACAACTTATTTTGTTTTCTGAACGATATTTGTGGCATATCTTTCAATGTCTAAGTACTTATTGGGAAATAACACCACAGTTAAGAAAATTGCTGTATATTCTAAACGTTTCGGGGTCTGGGTCACACCCCGTTGTCAATGGTTAAGAAACTGTGAATAAAAAACGCACAATTCTAAGATGTAAAATTAAAATATTTGACAGTATGTATTATTTGATTTCTGACGTAACTAAGAGAATTTTATTTGTAATATACAGGGTAGCACAGAAACTTTTAATGATCATATAATCATAAACAAAATTAAAGCAGACTCTTTTAGTTTTCTTTTGGTGTTGTGTTCTTCTTTGTGTAATATAACTGAATTTTGAAAGTGTATTTATGACCAAGGTCCCAAGCATGTGCTCAAATTTTGGATTTGTCAAATTGTCGTTTTTTTATGTAATTTTTGTGTTCGTTTATTCGGACATTTAGAGGTCTAGAGGTTTCTCCAATATAGAATTTTTTACATTCACAAGGCATTTTATAAAAGCAATTTTTTGTATTTTGAGTTGTGTTATTTGGTTTGGTTTTTGATATATTTGATTTTAGTGTATTTCTTGTCTTAAATGATGTTTTGATATTATATCTGTTTCTGCCAATCATTACCCAAATAAATTTATTAATAACGAGTTAAACAAAATCGAATACCAAACAATCATTAACAACCAACATCAAACTTCACCAAGCAACATTGACTCCCAAGATAATCACATTAATACAATAACTATACCATACATACAGGGTCTACCAGAAAGACTAAAAAGAGTCGGAAACAGATATAATATCAAAATATCATTTAAAACAAGAAATACACTAAAATCAATTATATCAAAAACTGAACCAAATAACACAACTCAAAATACAAAAATTGCATTTATAAAATCCCTTGTGAATGTAATAAATTCTATATTGGAGAAACCTCTAGACCTCTAAATGTCAAACGACAATTTAAAAAATCCAAAATTTGTGAACATGCTTGGGAACTTGGTCATAAAATACAGTTTCAAAATTCAGTTATATTACACAAAGAAGAACACAACACCAAAATAAACAATAAAACTAAAAGAGTCTGCTTTAATTTTGTTAAATGAAAACGATTGTATCGCTACTACCTCAGTAGAATTCAATCGTTCCTGGTTGCCGATGATTAAGGAAGAAATTGCTAATGGTCATGTCCTTGTGAACAACTCAATATCGGGGTAGTTCAGAAGGTTTTTCCTAGGTTTTCCCTTATGGTTTTAATGGGATCACTGAATCAACAAAATTCTTTGCTCGCATTTTTGGCGAATGCACTATCTTATAACAAAGTCGCACCTAGAAGCCCCACATAAAATTCCGAAGATCTCCCTTTCAAATTCTTCCAATTTGAAAGGAACTTTATGATTATATGATTTTTAGAAGTTTCTGTGCTACCCTGTATATTACAAATAAAATTCTCTTAGTTACGTGAGAAATCAAATAATACATATTGTGAAATATTTTAATTTTACATCTTAGAATTGTGCCTTTTTTATCCATAGTTTCTTAACCATTGACAACGGGGTGTGACCTAGACCCCGAAACGTTTGGAATATACAGCAATTTTCTTAACTGTGGTGTTATTTCCCAAGAAGTACTTAGACACAATTTATTTTGTTCCACAAGCATACCTTCATCTTCAGTACCAGGTAATTAAGTAAGCATGTGAATCTGAGGTTTGCTAGAAAGTAGTATGCTCATAATAAGAATGCTTATAAAATATTTTTGCTCTTTCCCGAGTAGCAAACAAGTATGCTTTGTCTTTGTCTTCTAAACGTTGTTTGTGACGTATTCTTGATTACTTTTATGCTTTTTTGGGCAATAACTCCACAATCGAAATAAAACGACGTATATTGAAGGAAAACCAAGCATTTCAAAGTCTATTCTGACTTCGTTGTCAATGGCTTTATATTTATTGATGTAAATTGCAATTTACATATACGAGTAAATCTTTTATTCAATTTGAGAGTAGCTTGATTATTATTTTTTCTGAGTTCTTTGGGAATAACTACCACATAAACTTGAAAGTCTCTATATTTCAATTTGTATTCATACCATTGAAAACGAGGTCTGATTTAGACCTTGAAACGTTGGGACTTTTGAAATATACAGACTTTCAAGTTTCTGTGGTAGTTATTCCCAAAGAGCTCAGAAAAAATAAAAACCACAATTATCATTCTGAAAACAACTAGGTTGATTAGTATATGATTTTTGGATTTTTTTGTGCTATTCTATATACCTGGAAACACTCGTGATGTGACGATGAAAATGTCAAAAATCTCAAACTTTCATTTTCAGATTTATACTTCATTAATTCAGTTTATGATACCAGTGACAACGAGATCAGATAAGACCGGAATATGTATGGATTCAATTTATCTTATTTAAATGGTGTGGAAGCAATAGGTCCCCAGAACTCACAAACTTTTAGAAAATATAATTTCACTCTCAATTTTTTTGGAGAATTAAATTATATTTTTTAAAGGATTGTGAGTTTTGGGGACCTGTTTCTTCCATACCATTTATAAATGGACTCACACCTACCAATACTTCATAGTATTATATTATTTATTCCCAAATCAGGGGTAAATTGCTCTTGAAGAGCATCAACACAAATGGCCACAATATGCTCCTATGTAAAAATATGCAGCGAATTCATCAAAACTGGCAAAAACTCAAATGGCCTAAATATGAAAGTATTATGAAACCACTCTTCGTCCATTAAGTTTCATTAACTCAGTCTTCACTAAACAATCGACAGTCATTCATGCATGAATTATACGGTTCTCTTTATGTTTGCTTACTAAGAAACATCAATTAACAGGGTTTTTGTTAAACCTAATAACTGTTTTTATGCATTCTTATACATTATTTTTGAAACGCGTTAACAAACATATCTTGAAAATTCGTATTGTAGTAATTGCAATTTTTATTGCAATATTAGCATTTTTATGTCTGAATTCGATTATTTGTTCTATGAAAATAAGTCTTTGATAGAATTTATAACATCTTACATAAAAATGAAACATTCCTGATTTTTCAACGGAAGAATCTGACTGGAATGTTTTTCTGATAAGCAATAGATTCTATCTAGTGCTCTATTGCATGCACAAGTATTGAGTTCGGAAACTGAACGGTTAACAAAAATAGCACCATAGCGATGTCACTTTAAATTCTCTTGTCGATCGATTAATATGACGCACAACGAACCCACTCTAGATGAGGAACAAATTGATATTCACGGAAGAAAATTAAAACTTAACTTGTGTTTTAAATGTACCGAGAAGCAATTAATTACTAATATATAAATAAGATTCACAAAAAACCTCAACAAGAATTCCAAAGAAATCTGAACTGCACCACTTCCATATGCTTTGCATTTCAAGGTGATGGCTTTAAAAGACTTTTAGAATTACTTTTAGAAAAGGATACAAGTGCTGTTTTATTATTACTGTTATTAAAAATTATTCACAGTTGTTGCATCTCAGTGGACCACATTGTAGATTAATCGGGTAATATTTCCTTTGCAGTTACTATTTCTCGCAATTGTATTCAGGCTTTTCTTTCTGAGCCACTGTTCTTATATTCAACTTCCATTGGTCGATCCCTGGATATCAAATTACATTTTATTGGGAAACATATGTAGTAAACTAGATAATTATTTAATCAAAATAAATTAAAATTATACTAACTATATAATAAGTAAACATATTTCAACAATAATGGTAATTTCAGTGATTTTATAATAATTTTTTATCACTTGACGGAAAAGGTCAAGTGGAGCTTTACTTAAAACTTTTAATAGAAAAGAAATGCACTTTGTGAATTTGTAAAAATGATAGAAAAAATAATTTCTATAAGAGCGAAGTACATTTCTTAATATAACTTACATAGAATTTATTTTTGTGTTTAAGTTTAAGATGCTTCTTTGATCACGGATGATCTAAATAATATTTTTTACTTTTGAGTTCAAAAGTTTGTAACTAAAACCTTGTTTTTCAAAAGGTTGTTATATTTTTTTTATTTTTTACTTTTTAGTATTGTGTGATGTACAATAAAAGCTTCTCTTTTAAAATGTTTATTTTTTATTGAGCTTCTGTGACCACCTTTATTCTCCATTGTTAGATCCTGAGTACCAGCTTCAATTTTGGTAGTTTGGTGGTTCACAACTAGATTTCACCAACTACTTGTCTTAAACTGTATATATACTTCGATTCTCATAGTAATCCTGTCTTTCTATAGCTTTTCATTTCGCGAAAAGAATGTAAATATCGATGTTAACTTTTATGATCTTTCCGATCGGCATCATCGTCTCTATTGAATCCTGTTGAAGGGTATGATTCTTGTTTTCTTGACGTCCGACCTCGTACAGAGCTTCTGGAATACATTAGGTTGGATGTTCCGCCCTTGGTCCGAACGCAACTCTAACAACACACTGAACCTGCTGAAAAACTGTTTCACTAGCACCGTTGCCACCTTGGTGGCTTTCTCGTTGAATGTGGCATATGCTTCAGGCTATTTACTAAAACAATATATCGCAACCATAATGCATCTGTTATCTCTCTCGAACTCGGGGAATAGACCTGCAACATCAATAGTAACTCTTTCAAATGGTACGCCCACATTGTACTACAGAATTCTGCCCTGATCCTCGAAGTAATTTACCCAGTAAAATCTTATCTAAAAGTGTTATTCATACCCAGGTGACCTCCGGTAATACCATTACGTATTTCCGTTAAGACAGCGGCTATCTTTTTCTTTGGGACTACCAGTTGGGGCTTGGTTTCTCTGCCACCATTGTTTTCTCAAATGCTCTTCAATGTTTCAGTCTCTATCTTTAAGAAGTGCCTGGCTATCTCGTTCCATCGTTGCCTGTGTGTCCCTCTCCTTTTGAGTGCAATAATTAGTTCAATATCATTTACTTCTACTTGAATTTGTTGGATGAAAATACCCTCTCGTTGTTTTATTTTCCGGCATTGTCGACAGGGCACCAGTATTTTAATGCAAAGGGCAGAAACGGTGTTCTACCTTAAATTCATATTGTTGTAATTTCTTTACTCACTTTGCCTGTTGTTCCCCCGTGTTTTCATGGCCAACACCATTGGTTCTGATTAAAAAATAACGACCATAAATATATTTATGAAAGTGATCCACAGCCCTGATTATTACTAGCTACTCTTTTCTACTGACACAATAAATCTTGTAAGGCGTTAAGAATCCACGACTTTAATACTCGATAACCTTGATATAGTGTAGGGAACTTAGCATTATTTTAATACCATTTTTGCAAAAAAATTCCACAGGTTTGAATGGTTTTTCTTGAAGAATGTACGCCGCGTAACACAAAACAACACACAAATTTTTACTTCTTTGTTAATTATACTAGGTGTGTAAAATCAAAAAAACACAAAAACCCTAATTTTGGCAGTTTTTGTGACTTCTCAGCAACACAGTAAAAATTTAAAGCATCAAAGGTAAGTGTGTTGTATGCCCATTTTTAGAACCTACTAAATGAGATGTTGACCGATAGGATTGGTTAATTAATAAGTGAGTTATTCGCGAAAAATGTGAAAAATACGCATTTTTCAATCACTCGCAACTCTTATTTAAAAATATTTAGAACGATAAAACTTGGCAAAAAGCTTCATTTATCTATCAGAAATAACTGTTCAAAATTTTAACTTCATGGCATTGAAGGTTTTCTCACAAATGTAATTTTTTATCGAGAGCTCTTAATTTTTGGTGATGTTTACAACGCTCCCATTCTGCATCAAATTACTTTTTAATAAATCTGAATGGAACATGTTATTTATCAAATCTTTTGGTACACATCATATGTTAATATTCTTCTGGGTTTATACTAATGTATGTAAATTTAATTTGTAATTCTGCATTTTGGTATTCGCCAACGCATACATATGAGTAGAGGGGGATCCTGATTTCCCCTCACGGTAGAATAAAAATAGCATGTCATCGAATTGACATGACGTTTAAAATGCTTTTTTCAAGCAAATTACGTTATATACGAGGGTAAATCAAATATAAACGGTAATTTTGCTATTCTGCTTAGAATCCAGTTTCGAGCTAGATTATGTTGTTTGGAGTACATGTTTGGTTTATGAACACTGGGGAACCAGCCGGGTACGCGCGTATGCTTGGCTTTGTCCTTAGTACCTATTGTATGATGTGTAGTACAGAGTACAGCCATAACTAAGCAAGAGTTACATTCGTCTGTTATGCAACAGATTATCATAAAGTTTTAAACCAGTAAAAGAGTTAATGCCTCAGAAATTCTAACTCATTTGAATGCTCAGTTTGGGGATAGTATACTGTCTCAGAATCGTGTGTATATGTGAGTGAGAAAATTTAAGGGTGTACGAGAATGATCGACGCATAAGGACAAGCCTTACAGCTGACAATGCCAATAGTGTTCGACAGCTTATTGAACGTGAGCGTGGAGGAATTTCCTCAAAATTGGGTGTCAGCTATGGAAGTGTTCAGTCAATTATCATTGATCAACTTGGTTTCAGAAAAATTTGTGGTCGACGAGTTCCGAGGTTTTTTACTGTAAACTAAAGATCGGTGAAAGCGAGAAGGAAAGGCCTTTTTGAAGCGCATCGTTCAAAGTGGCGAAAAAAGAATAAAATTGAAAACTCGCCTCTCATCTGGAAAAGTCCTTCCACTATTTTTGTTAATCTAAGGAAATTGATTTTCTACGTGCCCAACGTACAATGAATGTGGATTACTACTGCCAATTGTTACGGTTAGCAAAAGCCGGGTATTTGAAACAAAAAACAAGGAATACTGCAAGTAATGGGCTGAAAAGCCACCCACCCTCCGTATAGTCCTGACTTGCCTCTGAAAGAATCGCCAGGAGGAAAACGATTTGGAATATATGAAGAAGTTGAGGATCACATGCGCAGTTGGCTTGCAACTCGCCCTCAAACATTCTATGAACAGAGAATACTGAAACTCCCAACTCTCGGTGGAAAAAGTGTCTAGATCACGCAGGAGGGTATGTTGAAAAATGCTAAATCAATCATTTCTGTATAATATTATTCAATGAATGTATGAAAAAATGTCCGTTGATATATGATTGTAATTGTTTTGCTGACTTTAATTCTGAGAGTTTTGAATCAAAGTCGATCGCAATATCACAATTATTTTATTCGAAAATTTTAAAAGGAAAAAACTTTAGAAAGGAAATAATGAGTCAGAAAATAGAAAATCAAAGTCAACAATATAATTATGACAAATCATTATAATTAATGTATAGTTATGAACTATGAAGTTAGTTAACTAATGAATAAATTTAAAAAGTTTATAACGAACATTATTCCTTAAAGCACCATCTATAAAAATTGTATGATGTCATTTTTTTGTAAAATGATTAGAAAAAAAGTTATATCAACAAATAGAAATGTAACATTTCAATCAACAAATTATGACATGCCACCGTTTCTCGTCCCTGGGCTATCAGCAAACAATTTGACAGTTGGCATGGCATTTATATTAGGGAAAGAATAAAAGCGATTTGAAATGAATGTCAGTTCGAACGCAGTAGTAAAATGAGGGGAAGGTGCTTCTCTCACCAGTACATTTTATTTAATTCCGAATACCAAAATGCAGGCTTCAAACTGAATTTACATACAATAAAATAAAACTAAAAGAAAATTAATTTATGAGGGATGGTACTCAAAGAACTAATAATTAATATGTTCCTTTCAGATGGTTAAAATATTAATTTAGCTGAAAATGGGAGCACTGTAAACTTCACGTAAAATTAAAAGCCCTGGAAAAAAATCAGATTTGCAACAAAACCGTCTGAGCTGTAAATTTGAGATTCTTGCCAGTTATTTACCTCGTAGAAATGAAAGATTCTGCCGGGTTTCAAAATTTCAACGCATCTTATACAATAACTATCGACGATTGAAACTTGCGTATTTTTTACAGTTTTTTCCAAATAACTGAATAACAAATTATCCAATCGGCTATATTAACCTATCATTTAGTCGCTATTGAAATTACGTATAAAACAAACTTAGTTTCGACCCTAGAACTTTTCATTCCGTTGCTGAAAAGTTACAAAAACTGCGATTTTTGCAACTTTAAACACTCCGTATAATTAATTAAGGAATAAAAATTTGTTAAAAACAGTTTTTATGTCTGATGCTATATGCATTCTTCAAGAAAAAACAATCAAATATCTGTGGATTTTTTTTGCAATTGAAAATACTAACTTCCCTAGAGTAATATATGACTGCCCACAAAACTGTATTGCTGGTGACGGTGTCTAAGACGAACTTGCCATACTGTAAAGGAAAGGCTACAACTGGACTGGAGCATACTGTCGTGAGAATGCCGTTTGACATTCTCGTTCTCAATGACCGGTCTCTTTTTCGGTGGTCTGCCGATGTAGAGGTGGCAAATCCCTCAACGAACCGCCTGTAGTTCGAACAGAGTCCTAAGAAGCTTCGTGGTTCAAGTTTGTCTCTAAGGACCGGCAAATCACGCATGGCTTCGACCTTATTGTCATTAATCGTAATTCCTAACTCGGAAACGATACGGCACAAATACTCTACTTTTTTCTGAAACAGGGCACACTTCTTGAGGTTGAGGGTCAAGTTTTCATTCTTAATTCTTAGGAATACTTCGCTAAGGTTCGTCAGGTGGTCATCCAATGTGTGACCCATCCCAGGCATGTTTTCCATGTTAACTCCCTCAATACATACTACAATAATCTTTCGAAGGTAGTGGGGAGCGTTACAGATCCCAAAAGGCATGACAGTAAATTGAAACAAACCCTCTCTGTCGCCTTCATACAGTCCAACTTGCCAATATTCACTCTTTAGGCCTAGGGTGGAGAACTACCGGACTTTGCTAGGGTGATCAGAGTGTCATTAATTCGAGAAAGTGGATAGCTGTCCTTTTTCGTCACGTCGTTCTATTTCCCAGACTTTTTGACGCTGTTTCGTTGCATGGTATTTCGCAATTGTTTCTCTACTAATTTGAAACAAGCTATTTCTTCACCAACGGCAATTGGGGTGTCGTTATTGGAGATATTTAATATTCTTATACGTATGTCTCGTCCAGTTTTAATCATAGCCCGGCCAACCAAGTAATCATGAGCTAACTGTCCCACTTCACCATTCCAACGCAGCTCCCAGGATTTCTTTCTAGCTGCCCCTGAATAATTTGTCCCGTTCGATCGGAAATTCCGAGATTTGCTATACCTTTTGCGGAAATAGATCAAGCATTGACGGGCCATGTCAATACAAAGTCCTCATTTCGAAATCGAAGGTCAACGTTAACATATCTCTCGAACATGAACCTCGTATAAAATCCGAAACTAGGATCTCTGATGTCCTTAATTTTCCATTCCATTATCAATTTTAAGTGTTCATATCTAGTTCCACGCATTATATGAACCAAGTAAGCTGTTTTTCGTTTTTTAACTACATGTACTAATTTTCTGTCGCCCTGTGCTCGCGTGAATCTCTCCTCGTTTGTTTTCTGAGAAGCCTACGAAGAATCCACATTTCAAAAGCTTCAATTCTGTTAAAGCTGCTAATACTTAATAGTATGTGCTTCACAGCCACACAAGAGCATTGAATGTACTTAGCATTTTTCAATGCAGCTCCTAGGATAATGAATAATATGTGCAGTTTGATTGGGAAGTCTTGTTGAGGACTTTGCCTCAATACTGATGGCCGTGGCAGTACAAACTCTTCATTTAAGAATCTGTGAGCGTCATATCGTGGATTGGACTAATTGGGTCCATACCTAGCATAAAATTTTCCTAAATATCTGCTACTAGGACCCTATGCCGTAATCTGTAGCATTTAATTGCAGCACTAGATTTGCCTCGCCCTGTTTAAACATGGATTCGCCTGTGACTGTTCTAAGCTGAATATTACTGTTAATTGACCGGATTTCATGTAATCTCAACATTTTGGACCTGGGCTTGGACACTGCGCCGTCGGTATCAAATGTGAGGACAGGACTATTGCTATCCTTGTAAAATCTCTGATTGGTTATTGTCCTGGGGGGACAGTAGAGGGTTAGTCAGTAATCGTCCTCCTGAGAGGCTGTTTCGGGTGGTAGTGTTGTTGTGCAACATTGCAAAAGTTATATACGTCCTTAAACTTGTACACATACTTAAAGGTAACATACTCCGCTGGTTGGTTTTTTGTGTCCCTTTAAGTCGTTTACCCTAGATAACAATACCTGAGGACATGACTCTTGTTCTTCCTCACTAAGGGTTACGTTCTGGACCGCCTCTACTTCCGGAACCCAAATCAAGGCTTCATGGTTCCTCTTTCTCCCCCTTTGAACTTCAACATCTTTGATGCCATTTGTGAAACATTCTGTAGTCAATTTTGTTCGTGTTTTCTGGTAGATCTGAATTACTACAGATTCATTAATTAAACACCTAATATGTGCTTTAAATTTATCTAGACTTTCTACAAGTTTTTGCATTTTCTCTCTAACATAGACTTGGTATACCTGACTCATCGATTTTTTTGTCATATCTGTATTTAGGACTGAGATTTGTCGTTTTCACATAGCTCAAGATGAAGTACCGTCAAAGGTGGCTTTATGACAGGATGTTTGCTAATTACCTTCTTCTGATATTTTCTTCTTGTCTTGAAGTTTTTTTTTTAATTTTCATTTATATATTTTGGCACCCGTTTTATACTATGTTTTGTATTGTAGCGATTTCATCGTGTACTTTAGTTTGAATAGAAGCAATATCATCTACTTTGTTTTCGACATTATCCACTAAACTTTTTAGTAGTTTTATTTCATAGTTTATCTCCCTTATATCTGATTCCACTAACTCACTAACTGCTATTCTAGTTAACTACTTTGCGATACTAAGTGTATGAGTTGATCAAATTGTACTTCAGACTTTTTAATTCATCAGTCAGTCATCATGGAAGTAGCAAGAAGTTGTTCATTAATCACAGTTTGTGTTGTTCATCTATAGTGCTTACCAGATGATCGAATTTCTCATCAAAATTGTATATTACACTTTCCTGAATTTCTTGTATTAGTATTTTTTTCGTCAAGTATATTTGTGATCATTTTAAAGGTTTCTTTCTTGTGTTATCGATTGTGGCTTCTGCATCTCGTTGTACTCAAAATACAATTTTATAACATTATTTCTTCCTATCCTACTACTTCCCGATAACCAATTTGTTGTGTATGATCTTGAGTTCGTTCAAATGAATTAATTTCCCGAAATAAATTCTTTATTTACTTACCTATGCCAAGAATACAAATCAGTAATTCACAAATCGCACACATAACTCATAATACTACTGTCAAATCATTTCGTTTAAACTCGAATATTAGCTTGACTTCAGCTACTCTCCATAGACTGTTTATACCCTATTTATAATTAATATCTTTCTTCTGGAACACATCCGATCTATTCGCCTCTTTCTCCCTCTCACTGTCTCTCTCTCTCCCCCTTTGACGGTCTTCCTTACTGTGTTTCTTTTTCTCTGAATCTGTCTCTCTTGCACACGCAGGTCGGACTGCTTGTTTTTCAAGAAAACTGTTTTGTGCCAATTTGCTATTTCTTGTGAGATTGGTTTTTGTGTTGTATCGAGAGCTTCTAGGCGTTTTAGGAATAAAATTTGGACTTTTTTGAAGAGGCGGCGTCAAAATTGTAACAATATTTCTAATACATGTAGGTATACAGAGTGTACCATAATACTGTTACATATTTCCTGGGTTCAATTTAAAATTTAAAAACTAATATTCACTTTCACTTTTCTAGAACTTTTATTTACATCAAATTATACAGAACAGCTGATTCATAATAACATTACAATATACGCTCGTCGTCGCTGTCTAATTAACTTGCTGCTTCCTTTTAAAACCAGCATCGAAAATTCTCGTACAATCAATCATCAATTCTACAGCTGCCGAGCCATTTCGAGAACAATTTTTCCTAAAAGTGATCGGTGTCGTGCTGGAATGAAACCAGGGTCGGCTTAAGGAAATTTTGTTACACCGCATCCCCTTTAATTCTGATCGTCCCGGTCAGAAACCCACATTGTACTGCTGCATTCTGCCCTTGGTCCGGGTGTTCGGGCCCTTACTGGCTGCACAGGTGTCACATTTCCGGCACCAAGCTCTGACGTCTTCAAAGTAATTGGCCCAGTAGTATCGATGGCGAACTTTGTCTAGGGTTTTGTTCATGCCCAGATGGCCAGGATGGCTGGTACCTTTTTCTTAGGAACTACCCGTTGGGACTTGGTATCTCGGCGATCAGTGCATTCCCACACTCGCTTGAGCATTCCATTCTCTACTCTTAGAGTCCCATTGGGCCCTTAACGATTTCAGCACGCCCGAGTATCTAGCTATCTCGCCCCTTCGTTTCCTGGGTGCCCCTCTCGTTTTGAGGGACAAGATTGGTTCGATGTGTAGATCAGCCATTTGATCCTGAATGCACTGTTCCGTTGTCCAGTATTCATTGGCCTGCACTCGTATCTGTCTGATGAAGATACCCTCTCGCTGTTCTGTCTTCAGACAATATCCGCATTTTCCTCTACAGGGTCTTCTGGCATCGGCATTATTGTGCAAACGGCCGGCACGTTGTTCCACCTTGAAATCGTATTGCTGTAGTTTCTCCATCTACCTGGCCAGTTGTCCTTCCGGTGTCGTCATGTCCAGCAGCCATTTAAGGGCGGCATGATCTGTCCGGATTAAGAAATGACGACCATAAAGGTATTTGTGGAAATGGTCTACAGCCCTTATTATTGCCAGAAGTTCTTTTCTGGTGACGCAATAATTTTCTTTCGAGAATCCACGGCTGCTCCATAGTCGATCACCCTCTCTTCACCATCTTGCACCTGGCATAGGACGGTCCCCAAACCTGTGTTGCTGGCGTCGGTGTCTAAAATAAACTTGCCGGACTGTGTAGAAAACTTATTGGGCTGGAACATAGTGCTGCCTTCAGTTGCCTGAATGATTTTTCGCAATCCTGATTCCAACTGAAGGTCTCTTTCTCAGAGGTCTACGGCAATGGTGGCAAATCCCTCAACAAATCGCCTGTAGTAGGAACAGAGGCCCAAGAAGCTTCGCAGTTCATGCTTCTCTCTTGGACCTGGCCAAATACGGATGGCTTCTATCTTGTCCTCGTTGGTGCGGATTCCTGACTCGGAAACGACGTGGCCCAAAAACTGTACTTCTTTTTGGAACATGGAACACTTCTTCAGGTTGAGTCTCAGGTTGGCATTATTAATTCTGGAGAATACTTCGTCCAGGTTCTTCAGATGGTCGTCGAATGTCTGACCCATGACTAGAATGTCGTCTAAGTATACTTGGCGCGTCCTCCATGTTAACCCGCTCAATACATACTCTATTAGTCTCTCAAATGTAGCGGGTGCATTACATAACCCAAACGGCATGACCGTGAACTGAAACAGCCCTTTACTAGTGGAGAACGCTGTCTTCTTTCTGTCGTTTTCGTGTAAACCAACCTGCCAATATTCACTCTTTAGGTCTAGTGTGGAGAACCAACGGGAGCCTGCTAGTGTGGTCAGAGTGTCATCAATTCGGGGTGGTGGATAAATGTCTTTCTTGGTGACGTCATTCAGCTTTCTGTAATCCACGCAAAATCGGGTGGTTCCATCCTTCTTTTTAACTAGCACGACGGGAGCGGACCATGGGCTGATGGATGGCTCAATAACTCAATTTTGTAACATGGATTCGATGTTTTCCTGGACTGTCTGTTGTTGCCCCAATGGTAGTCGCCTAGGTGGTATTCTGATGGGTTGAGCCTTACCGGTATCTATTCGGTGCTGGATGATGTTGGTACGACCTGTGGTTCCATATTGACTGTTATCACTTTGCCAGTGCTTCGTGATAAACTGCTTGGCTTTCTTCTTTTCGTCTGATGTCAGGTGTGTCAAGTGGTCAGCAAACTGTTGTAGGGATTCTTTTATTGGGCCTCCTTCACCGGAGTCTGGTACCCTTCTTGATGATGATGGTCTCGACAAGATTTTGCTACAATTTTTATGGAGGTCTGCTATCTCGGCAAAATCCCCGGATGGATACTGTCCTGGGGTCTGGTGGAAGGTTAGTCAGCATTCGCCCCCTTATGCTGACTGATTGGAGTTTCCCTAGTTGGTGAGGTTGTTGTTTTGGCTACTTCTGGTTGGTGATCGTTCAGGTAGCCTCACTCTGCAGTCATGTTCTTTGTGACTGTTCCAGTAGTTTGTTCATATCGGCCAACAGCGCTTGAAATGGGGACTCTGGATCTTCCTGGTTGAAGGAAATTGCTGGCACCCGCGGTTTGGACATATTCATGACTGCCTCTACTTCCAAGGCCCGAAGTAAAGCTTCATTTTTTCTTGACGCCACTAAGTCGTAAATTTCTTTGTACTTCCACATCTCTGATTCCGTTTATGAAACTCTGTGTGACCAACTGGTCTTTCGTTTCCTCTGGCAGGTCTGGTAGGACAAGTGTACTAGTCGTCTGATCTCTGCTTCGAATTCTTGGAGGCTTTCACCGGATTTTTGCGTTTTCCCACTGAGTTGGACTTGGTATACCTGGTTCAAGGATTGATCGTTTGTCTAGGATGGCGATGATCTTGTCGAAATTGCCTTGTTCATCGACTGGAATGCTTAGGAGGAATTCTAGGACCGGGCCTCATAACGAAATTACAACAGACGTGGATTTTTCTTGTTTATCCCATCCATTAGCTGTAGCCACGGCTTCAAACTGCCGTTTATACATGGGCCAAGATGAGCTGCTATCAAATGTGGGTGGTTTGCTAACGGAACCTTTGGTACTCATGGTGTTCTGGTATTTTCCCCGCTGTAAGTCCTGTTGCATTATTTTGAATTCTGTTTCTACCTTGATTTGGATGGCACTAATTTTATGTTGTACTTCACTTACTTCACTTTGTACCGTGTTTTTAATGGAACTGATTTCAAATTTCCCCTGGCTGTGGATGGAATTGATGTCATCTACTTTGATTTCAAGAGTCTCCTCATTACTTTTTAGAATTTTTATGTCGTCGTTTATTTCTTTTATGTCGGATTCAACTATTTGCATTCTTTCATTAACTGTTTCATTAACTTGCGATACTATTTGCATTAATTGTTCAAATTGCAGTTGTCTTTTTTCTTCCGTCTTTCCTTGTTTTGCTTCAAATATTTTAAAATCATTTTTAACCGACTTCCAAAAAGGAGGAGGTTATCAATCCGTCGCGTATTTTTTCGCTTTTTTTTGTATGTATGTTACCTGATTTCTTCTCCTGTGGTGCACCGTTTTGAATGAATATGGTCTTGTTTAATAGAGTATATATCCGGATTGATGAAACTTCAAAATTTGGAAAAGTATTCTATTGGTAAAGTGATAAAATTTGTGAATGAACACATGCGTGCATGAAAATCGACCAATATCCCTAATATTTTGGTCGATTTTTCGATAACTCCTTATTGATGTGTATAGTTTTTTAACGTTTAATCTATTAAGGAAGATCCTTAGGTGATCTCATATACTTTTCTGCGACATGCAACTTGCAGTTTTGCAGAAAATCGCCGAAAATTCCAAAATTCTTATCAAAAATTTCATCGAAATGACATAACGGACATTTCCTCATAAATATTTTAATTCCAACGTAATAGTGCGGTAATTTTAGGCACTGGAAGTTTTAATTGCGAATTTGAAAATTTTCTGTGTACATCGCAAGCATATAGATAGTAAAGCATAGTATTTTCGGCTCCTTAAATCAATGAGTACCAAGCTCGTGTTGTTTGTATACCAGGCAAATACCTTTTAAATGTAAATTTTTCCATTTTGCGAAGACGGTGCTTTTAGTTGTCATATTCTCCCGGCCTAATAGAAAATTCAGTGACAACACATGTCAAACTTTAAACTGCTATTTGGTAGGTTTATAGACAGGGTGTTTAGTTATAGCAAACAAAATCACAAAATAAAGTGGTAGAAGGAGTTGCACTTATATGAAGATTGAAATATAGGACGGAGTAGAATGATAGTGGTCCGTAGGCAGCCGTATATACAGGATGGTTGGAATATAGGGTGGACTGGACGTTTGGTGGTATAAAAATGTTGCAAAAAATGTGAAATTAAAATTATATAGGGTGATTAAAAAACTGTATATGATGTGGACATAAGCAAATCATATACAGGATGGTTGAAATATATGCTGGAATTGAATTATATTTATACATTGTGATTAAAAAATTATTTCTTTTATAGCCCATAAGAAGTTGCATAAAGTGTGGAGAGGAATTAATGTTATACAGGGCGATAATATAAAATGTTAAAAATGAAATAATTTATGGGGTAGCCCACAAGGAGTTATATACTATGGTTGAAATATAGGACGGATTTGACTCCATAAATATGGGATGGATTCTACTTCGTCCTATTGTTTACAGAAGGCAGCTAACAAATTTATGCTTGTCCGTGGCCAGTCGTATGTACATGATGGTTGGTACATAGGACGGAGTGGAATTATCTATAGTTATACAGGGTTGTCAAAAAAGTTGAAAAAAGGTTACGTGGCGTAGTCCATAAGGCATATATACATTTTGGGCTTAATAAGTCAACGCGTACTAGTACATTTTGTTCGTAAAGATTTACCTGTCAATTTAAATGAGAAAGTATCATTGTGAAATGTTAAGGCTTTCAATGTTACCTGGTTCTGTCTATTAAGATTATACATACAAAATAAAAAATAAAGAATGAAACCTACCTGAGTTAAAAAAAAAACTAAAAAGTTGAAAATAAAACATTTTTAAAAAATATATAAGCGACTTCTACGTATAACTAAAAAGCTAAAAATAATTATAACAAAATACAACTCTAGCAAATAAATAACACATTCAATGTTGTTAGGTACCTACCCAGGAAGTTAAAAATGTAAACATTAAACGGTGCTCATTCTGTACAAATTAATTACCTACCAATCTAGTATATTTTGAAGCCGGTGCCAAGCAAATCTAAAATCCTTCATTGCATACTTATCTACTAATTCATCAAATTTGATTGTTGCTTGGCACCGACTTCAAAAATATACTAGATTGGTATGTAATTAATTTGTACAGAATGAGCACCTTTTAATGTTTACATTTTTTACTTCCTGGGTAGGTACCTAACAACATTGAATGTGTTATTTATTTGCTAGAGTTGTATTTTGTTATAATTATTTTTAGCTTTTTAGTTATACGTAGAAGTCGGTTATATTTTTTTAAAAAATGTTTTATGTCTCGTCAATTCAGTTTGATCTTGTTTTTCTACAAATTTCGAGAATAATCCTTCCATTAAATTTTGTTGTTTTTCTTCCATGGCAGTGACAAGATTATGTTGTTCGCTTTTCATCGTAGTGGCAAGATTTTCTAATTCTATTTTACGTTTTTCATCAAAAGATTTTACTAACCTTTGTTGAATTTCTTCTTGATGTTGTTTCTCCTTCTTGTCACGTTTTTCTAGAATCTGGGCTATTTTTTCGTCTAGTCCTTCCGTAACCTGCTTGACTATTTTTTTGGGAGTTTCGTCCATTTTTTCCATGCTACGGGTTTCCATAAATCAAATTACTATTTTAACTGCACTTAATCCTGCACTTCTGATCACCAAATTGTTATATATTTCGTGGGTTCAATTTAAAATTTAAAAACTAATATTCACTTTCAGTTTTCTAGAACTTTTATTTACATCAAATTATACAGAACAGCTGATTCACAATAACATTACAATATACGCTGGTCGTCGCTGTCTAACTAATTTGCGATGGTGAGCTGCTTCCTTTTAAAACCAGCATCGAAAATTGTCGTACAATCAATCATCAATTCTACAGCTGCCGAGCCATTTCGAGAACATTTTTTTCCTAAAAGCGATCGGTGTCGTGCTTAAATGAAACCAGGGCCGCCTTAATACACAATTACAATACACTTCATTATTTTAAAGATGTGCTTCTGTGGGAAATCCCTCGAAGACATTCTTGAAAACAAATTAAGATGTTTGTTTTGTGTTAAAAAGCTGATGAGTATATTTAAAAATTGGTATTTATGTTATCTCGATACGATGATAAAAGCCGGAGGTATTACAATAACTAATTGCAACCAATTTGAATTTTTGGTGAACATTTAGTTGTCTGAGTTAGACATGGTTTTGGTACCCTACTAAACTAGTGTCGAATTCAGTTTATTTAATATTTGTTTTTAATGGGCCAAATTGCACTGGAATTTACTATACAAACAGTTTCAATATTTTTGCAGTAGTACTAAATGTACTAATTGAATTAATTACAAATCTAGATTGAGACAATATAAACCTACAGCACAACTTTAAAAATATAGAGAAGTTCCCTCCTAAATGTGACACTGTCATCACTGCAGTTATTCATCAATGCTCTACTTGTGCCTATTTATATGTAAGAAAAACCAATAAAATATATTCTTATTATATTTACTTCCACCGGGTATTCCTATAAAGAGAGGGGAACTTTTACGTACGGATAGACAAGAGTCTTCTAGATCACATGGTCATTACCGGTAAGTCTTCTGAACTCTCCGTAGTTTACATTTACATTCACACTTCTTCTCGTGTTGTCGTTTGCCGTAAGAGTACCTACCTATTAAGTTCAGTGACTGCCTTCAGGTATTATTTCTGCAGAGCAGGAAGTGAATGCAATTTTTTATGTTTTCGTATTGGTTTTCAGTGGGTGCTTTGGCAAGTTCATATGCTAATTTTGTGTGATGATGCAGGCCTTTGAACTTCTTCACGACGATTATGTACGTATTTATTTAACTGTTTCACAAATCTCGGAAAATTTAAATTAGTGTATAATATTTGACAAATGATATTATTTTTAAGCTGTTATAACAGTGTCGATGATTTGAACAATTAATATAAAAAATAATTGTTGCAATGTTTAATTATAAGTTAATAATAAGTATAAGTTAATAAACTCAAAATATAGCATTTAATCCAAAGTGTGTAGATAAAACGTGTCTCCTGTCTAAGTTACAGTGTGTTTTATTTAAAAAAATAAATATTATTTGTGCCCACTGCTTTAAAACTATTTGGAGTATTATTGTAACTGACTGCTAGCTGGAAGTGCAGATATTAATGCTGTCAATTCAAATTTTGATAATTGTAAAAGTCGATTAAGTGAAGTTGCGAGACACACTCTGTGTTTCTGTACAAGAAAATTTTTGCTGTTACTCGATGAACTCAAGAACAGACTTCAACCCAATCGCTAGACTTTCAGTAATATTTTTAGTCGATGAGGAGAAACTGGGCAATTTAGATGTAACAGTGGTATGGAATCCCAAAATTATTAAATGTGAATCAAGGGGATGGATGGGGATGGTATTCTAGTGCGAGTTGCTGATAATCATGAAATACGCACTTAGCGTTTAGCAGCTATCATTGGAGTAAGCCACTATTCAGATTTTCGAATACTGAAAAAAGAAAAATTACTACCACTTTACACCGGTACAGAATTTACTGCTTAGAGATTATTCTTTACTATTGAATTTTTTTCATGGCTGATAAAAAAAATAAAATCGTAATTTTCTTGAAAAAAATATTTTACTGACCATGCCATATGTACACATAGAGTAGTTTTTTAATTGAAGAAACAGTCGCAACTGGGACATGGAAAATACTCATCTATTCTGAGGAATCACATTTTCAATACGTTTGTCGGGTCCTTACCACTAAATTTGAATCGTATATCATACTTACAGTTATTACACATTACACTTTACACTTTTCGATTATTTAGAGGAATTTTAAATCGAAGAAAAGACGCTTGGAACTAACTTGATCATCAGTTTCCTTATCGAAGGATGACAGACTGACTGAATTTTTTATAGCCGCCTAGAGCTCCCGAAGGAAATCCCTTGGATTTTACAGAAGTAAACGTAAACCAGGGCCACATTCGACATTTGTTATACGAAGTTTTTTGGTATTTTCTTGTTAATAAAATTGTTCTTGAATTCAAAGAAATTTTGGTAAAAACATTGTTTTTTGTTAATACAGATTAAAATTTCAATTGCGTAATAAATGCATTCCTATGATGCAAAACACCGACATAAATAATACACATTGAAATCAAAATAAGTATGCAGCTTCATGTTTAACTTAAAATATCCTGATAAATAATGACTTTATAGTTATAAAGAAATCGTGCTTACGTAGAATTGGAGAACCGGAAAATTGCACTAAAATGGCAATTCCGTCAATGGCGTAGAATTTGGAAATGATCAACCAGTTGTAGGCCCCTGGTAGTAGCCCGTAATATCTAACATAATTTGGTAATACTAACGTGACGAATTAATATTCAAGAATAAATATACTTAATGTGAATAAGTTTTGGTTTGAAATTGTCTCACATAAACATTCCATTTACATTGTAAGGATGAGTAAGCAATTTAATATCTTTTAGTTGCGTTTATCATTCTGAGAAGCAATATTGCTTTGGGCAAAATCACAAAAATATATGAATTATTAAATCACAGTTTTGGCGAAAATTAAATCCATTTTTAAGTTTCTTAGAACTTAGAAACTTTTTAATATTATATCATTGGATTTTTTTGTTAACTTTGTAATTCATTATAATTACGTTTGCCAACGGGGTATACTTAGTATAGAGTTTGAAACGTTTCTTGTTTTGAAATTTGCAAGTTTTTCTTCAAGTGTAATTGTTTCAAAGAATTTATAACCATCAAATAAATATAAATATATATAAATAACATTTACCTACAACAATTGTTTTCCAAAAACAATCTTAAAACCAATGAAATCTGGTGAGACTCCAACCAGATTGAAATGCTTAGTTCAAAACTTCATCATTCTTTACAAAATATGTATCTGTTGAGCAAGTAAAATACTATTGTTTCTGATAACGCCTGTTTTTGGTAATATTTAATACTTGTGCTAGAAATAGAGTTTGTTTTTTTTTAGTATTAAATGACGCTCTTATATATTCCCATACTCGTCAAATAATATATTAATAATATATTAAAACGAATCATGATTAAATTTATGTCCTGCAATAAAAATATATGACTTGAATCTCATGATTTTCTTTTACGGTCAAAATGTTAAAAGAAATAACAACATAAAGATCTTTTGTTTCACAATATGTATAATTAAATTGCTTTCTTTCACCGCAGTTTAAGGTCATTAGCCACTAATAGTTATCAACCGCAACTGAGGATTATGATGAGAATTTCTTTTCTTTTCCATTTAAGTCTTCATTGTTCAAGATTGTTTTAAAACTAAGAAACGTCCATTATATCCAAGGTTAAATGTTTTCCATAAATAATACCCTTATGTTTTTATACAGAGTCAGCCTGTAATAATTGTGAACGACAATGATTTTGTAAGTCGTAATGTTCAATCTATAAAAATTTAAAATTACCAATATCCACCCATGTTAATAATTAAAATACATATAAATTGAAAAATAGGATTAATTTTTATGTCTATGAAGTAACTATGTCAATGTCATCTTGCTCAAATGTGACACTTCACAAACTTTTGCTAAATTATTGCTCAAAACAAAATTTATTGCCTCAGAGTTTTCCGACAACCATTAGTTATGACAGCTTAAACGTTAAGGTACAAGGGCCACAGTGATATATCGTGAAGGAAAAGAGACATCGAGGTGAACAGAACCAAAAATTCACCCACTTCTTTGATGTTATCAAGAATCCTACATAAACTTGGATTTCATACAATTGAAAGCTGTATAATGTTTGCTTTTTATTTCATGAAGATCCCCTGGAAAAAAATATTATTATAGCTGTCATAAAAAAAATTACCAAGCTTAAGTATTAAACTACATTGGCCATTGTCATATCGAGGTGTACTTCGCTGCAAATTTTATAATCCTGGTGTCCAGCGGTCGCTTTGTCTCTCCAATGTAAATATTGCCACATTCACACGGTATGCTGTATATACAATTATTTGGTATTGCTGGTGCCTCGTCTTGTTATCATGCTCTTCAAGGTGTCGTTGCTTTTGAAGATATTTCTGATTCCATAGCTGTGTGCAATTCTTCTAAGTTTCTCCGACAGGCCTTTAGTATACGGTAATAGTAGAGTTGCTACCGTGGTGTCCTCTTACTGCCTAGTTGGTATGTCCAGCTCTTCAAAAGCCTTGGTAATGATCGTTTCCGGATATCCATTCGCCAAAAGGTCTTCTCTAAGTTTCCCTTGTTCTTCTTTGAGGGCTTTTGGTGTGCTGCAGATATTTTTGGCTCTATGGATTAGTGTTTTGATGATGCCACTTTCGTTGCTGATGGGTGGTTGGAATTGTAGTGAAGGTATAATCCTGTATGCGTAGCCTTGCTGCAGACTGTTGTTTGGATTCCCGTCCTTGTCCTTTGACACTTTACATCAAGGAATGGTAGGCACCCACTCTCTTCCATCTCCATGGTGAATCTAATGGACGGTTGGGATTGGTTCAGGTGCTCCAGGAATGCCTGTAGTTATGTATCTCCATGTTTCCAAATAATAAAGGTGTCATCGACATACCTCAACCATAGCTTAGGTTGTTTCTCGAAAGTCCTCAGTGCATGTTATTCGAACCATTCCATGTAGATGTTGGCGATGGTTGGTGATAACGGGGAACCCAAAGACAATCCATCTTCTTGCATGAAGAACCGGTACGATTTATTGAGGTATTTGTTACAAATTCTAAAAATGAGCATTTTTCAATTGTTCATAGTCTGCAAATTGGAAGAAAACCCATTTTGGTAAGTATCTCGACTTCTCGGCTTTGAAGGTTTTCTGGCAAATCTGATTTTTTCGAGGGAGATTTATTTTACCTGAAGTCCCATTTTGCCTCAAATAAATTTTTCAAGCACCTGAAAGGAACATATTAACTACCAAATCTTTCAATGCAAACCTTGGTAGATTAATTTTATTTTGTTTTTTTTTATTGTATGTAAATTCAATTTGAAATCCTGCATTTCAGTGTTCGGAATCAGATAAGGCGAAGAGGTGGGGAGAAATCACTTTACCTCGAAACGAACTGATCTTCCTTTTAAAATGTTTCATTTACACATATTAGTATTTTTTTATAATATAAAATTTTTGTAAATATATAATTACATAAACGTTGACATTCATGTTAGCTCTTATTACTCTGCTAATATAAATGCCATGACAAAATTGGCAGCAATGGCAGCTCATAGATGACAAGCGATGGTCTTCGTAATATATTAATCTTGTTAACCCAAGTTGGAATCTCAACAACGGATTTTTTTTTAGTTTTTGTACTTTTACTGTTAATATATTTTTACGTAATTGTTCAATTCTATATATAATTTTTCAATTATATAAATTACATAGACAAGTAAACATATTGAATTTGTTAAATATTTGAGGATTCTGTTTTCTAAAGGTCCTAATTTAGTACAGCATAATATTCATTCGCTCATTAAACGTTGATCATAAATTCGTTTTGGCAGTAGGATTAAAATGTGTGGAGTCCTCAAAATTAGATGGGGTTTAACACTATGTTTAAGGCAGAGAGATAAAAATGACAGGCGCTATGGTACAGAATAGATAGATTATCAGGTTGTTTCGTCGTATTAGGAATGTACTGAAGGATTTGATAATTACTATGTTCCGTTCAGATGGTTGTAAAATTAATTCGTGGCAAAATGAGTGGCATTTTTGAGAAAACCTATGTTTTTTTAAACAGTAACTATGAGCGACTGAAAAATGTGCACTTAGAAGTTTTTTGCAAATAACTAATTGAATCAAACACGTGGATGTTTTTTGGAAAATAGGTTTAAATAATTCTGTAGTATAAAAGTTGTTTGCATTCGATGTCATCAGTGCCACTTGAATTTTGTGTGCTATATTTTAATATTAAAATGTAGACTAATCAAACAATAAAATATGCTCCACTGCTGTAGATGATTTTGTATCTACAACTAGAAGAATATATGTTATATCGTTACAATGCCAAAAATATGACATCTAACAAAATGATAAAATAGTGTGGTAAAAGCAAAAATGAATTTTGTTGTACGAAAACCTGAGCTTCTGTAAAAATACTATAAAACATATTTTGAAATAAAGGTATGTCATACGTATTTTATTTCGCTTTGTATCATCTGTAATAATCTCATTATGCAACTATTTTTGTCATCAAAAAGAGCTGATTAGTAACTAACTGGTTTTTCGATCACCATTACGGTTATAGCTAGCTGTTCCCAAAAAAAACATCGAATATAACGTATCCTTTGCTCTCGATAAGTTGAAGTTTACTTACACCGAGGAAATTTATAAGTGAATATTAGACAGATAATGTACCTAATATTTAATTAAATAATGCTGTTAACACCTTTTGGTGAAGCGGACATATCTATCGTAGTGTGTGAAATATACCAGGAAATATGGGAAATGTGAATGACCAAACAGTTTATATTATGAATTTATTATTTCGCAAACTTATGATTAAGTATTGTAATAACCATTACTCATGAATGTTAATTAGTAGTTTACACTTCAGCACAAATAGTATTTTCTCATTTAATAATATGCCAGAATTACGGTAAAAATATTTTACGGTAATTTGCTTGCATATTTATTTTTTTTTTTGTTTCGCTGAAAAATTAATATGTAATAACGGTTCTCCAAAAGTAGGCTATCTCAAATTTTAGCTACAAATTGAGTGTCTATATATTTAAAAATTCAGAACTACTTATTACTACACTACAGGCTAATCTGTAAATAAAAATCATTTGGAATTAACTTTTTTAATTGAAGGCTACCATTTCATTTTATTGATCAAAGATTTTTATAATTCTAGATTAAGAGCTAACAACATAAGCTTTGAATTGGAAATCATATTTCATGTAAGGCTGTAGCCTTAAGGGGCGGAATTTTGGGGTTAGAAATTCACAACAATTCTTAAACAATGAGATACTTTGATTAACTTACAAATGACTTTGATAGGCAAAAGCAAAAAAAAACAGTCTATGAATAAAATCCTTAAGTTTGTTATCCTATATATTTCAACTGAAAAGAGATAAATTACTTTAAACGGACAATTGCTCTTCAACATCTACAAGTAATTCAGAATCACTAAAGATATGTTTGCAATAAAAATAAACGAATTACCCAATTAAGGTAATATACAGAATGCCCAAGTAATTATATGACTGGTGAGTTGAAACAAGATGGGTTCCTGTAGGCTTCCTTTTTAAAATTTAATATAATATATATTTTTTTGTCCAATATGTTTACATGAAGAGGGACCACATATGATATAGTTAAGTCATAGAAATATTTTCACTGATAATTATTATTAAGTTTAATCGAAAATAAAACGAGTCATAGCAGAAATAATAGAAATTAGATATAAAAAAATATTTGCAAAATGCATGCTAGTGGCAGTATTATTAATATACTGACTATTAATTTATATTATCTACGTCTGCTAAATTCTGTTCATATTTAAGTCATTTCTAGTTCATGATTTCCTTATTTCGTGTTATGTCTTCAGTTCTACTCTTCGTACCTGTTTTCCTTACTCCATTCGGCATCCTGTTGTTGTGGTTCCGTTTTCCAACATCTGGTGCGCTTGGCATACCATATTAATTACTTTGCTACTGTGAAGTGGTGTCCATCTGAGGACTTTTTTTCTATTTTTCTCTTTGCTTGCATGAATTTCTATTTTCAGTAGTCTCCTAAATCAAATCCTTCATTTACGTTTCAATTTTATTTTAATAATTCCAGGACTGTTCGCATCCCATGGGCCGTTAGAAGTTTTAGGCTAGCTACGTTACATATACGGTTATCAATAAGTCCCTTTGCGGCTGTATCTCTATAAAATTTTGACAAGTAAAGAAAATCTTAAGCACTAGAGACCTATAGTATTTTCTTGACCATATAGTAGTGACACAGTTTGATCAGGTCATTTACCTTCAAGGTCAACTTAAGGTCAACTACGTGTTTTTAAATTTAAAGATATGTTTTTGAAGCGGGAAACTGTTCCTCTGAAAATTTTATATACCTACATGACTTTGGTTACCCATAATTTGACCTGAGGTTTAATTCAAGGTCAAAAATCAAAAGGCCACGATATGGTAAGATACTTGAAATAATTCAAGACAAATCAATGCGATGGAGGTAGCCGTTACTTTATGATAGTCAATCATGATGATAAAAAAAAACTTACTTTATTTTCTGTCGCTCACATGCTTAGATAAGTATAAACGTGACTATAGTTTCGGTACACACTTTGTGTCATTATCAAACAACGAAACGTAAGTTAAATAAATTTAACTTATGTTTCATCGATGGATAATGACACAAGGCCTGTGTCGAAATTATAGTCACATTGATACGTGATATGTATCTAATCAAGTGAGTGATAGAAAACAAAGTAAGTAAGTTTATTGTATTTGACCATAAAATAATGCCTTTTCCTTGGCTCTCTCAGAATTCCATAATAACTTTGCCATTAAAAGTCATTTTAAGGTCAACTGCATTTTTTAAATTGGAGTCGTCTTTGAAACAGGTAATAAATAAAGCGGAATATGACCATAACATTTGGATTTTTTTTTACCGTTTGATATTTGGTATTTTAGAACAATGGAGAGTAGAAGAAAAGGGTATGAAGTATAAGTGATACGAGGGCTGCCTTTTATATTTCGGGATTAGAGAACAAAAACAAATATTAATCATCGAAAATCGCTTTGTTGTTTTTCAAAATATTCCCCATGAAGATCTATACACTTTTGCATGCGTTTGAACCAATTGTCGAAGCACTTTTTCCACTCTGATTGAGGTATCTTCAAAACATGCATTTTGAACGCAGCAACCGCTTCTTCAGGTGTCGAAAAACGTTGACCTCTCAGTTTATTTTTTACGTACGGGAATAAAAAGAAGTCATTTGGTGACAAGTCAGGACTATACGGCGGATGACTCATCAAATCGATGTTTTGAGTGGTCAAAAATGCAGTTGTTTGAGCCGATGTGTGAGAGCTCGCATTGTCGTGGTGATCCGTCTTTGGCGGTTGGTTTTCCTCATTTCTTGGAAGACAACTGGCAAACAAATGGTTATGTACCACTCAGAATTGACTGTTCTGCGTTGTTCTAGTGGTACGGTTGCGACATGTCCAGTTTTTCCTAAAAAACAGGCGATCATTTGCTTGGAAGTGCTTCGTGTGCGAACAACTTTTGTTGGATTCGGCTCATCTTGAAACACCCATACAATCGCTGCTGTTTACTTTCGGGCTCATACGCGTAAATCCACGATTCATCACCTGTCACCATGTCATAAACGTGTTTTGAAGCACCGCGATTGTATTTTTTGAGCTTTTCTTTCGACCAATCGACACGAGCCTTTTTTGAACGATTGACAAATTGTGTGGGATCCAACGCGAACAAATTTTTTGACATTCAAATGTTTATGCAATATTGAATGTATGCTGGTCCCACTAATGTGTAAGGTTGACTCAATCTCACGATAGGTCACATGACGATCTTGCAATATCAGTTCGCGCACAGCATCAAAAAATTAAATTAAGTTCATCCATGCACTCTTGCTGACTTTAATCCACGTCGAAAGTAGTAAAAAATAATCGCACGAAAATGTTCACGATTTAATTCCATTTTTTGGCCGAGATGAATCCTTTAAGTTACTGTACACAACACATAGCGCTCGTATGTCAAAACGTTCTGAGTAACCTGAAAAATGTCAAACTTTACGATAGAGCTGTCAGTTGTCAGATTGCAACACTAGGGTTGTCCAATCCCGAAATTTAAAAGGCTGTCCTCTTAAATATTGTGGCAACCAAATCAACTTTAAAAGAAATTTTAACAATTAGTAAGATTATTTCTTTAAGATTCAGAGATAAAGCGTTCATAGATATTGTCATCAAAATTATTCATACTGCCCTTAACAAATAATATGTATGAAAACAATATTGAATAATTGTAAAATTTGCTGAAGAAAAAAAGGCTAGCCCGGTTTGACTAGTAAAGTTGGTGCAGATACTTAAAGTGTATTCAAAAGTATGCGTAATGAAAAAGTTATGAATAAAGTTCAAATGAAGTTGCAGTGGATAGTTTATGATACATTTTACAAGTAAAAAATTACAATGAAAATGGTAAATGTATACCTTTTTAATATTTCAACAATATAATTGATAACTTGACAAATGTTTCGCCTTGATAGGGTTTCTTTAGCATTTAGTTGACTAAAGCTAAATAAAAGAATTTACATTTTTGTAATAACGAAAATGGGTTGCAATAAAATTAATGAGATTAAAATGTTGGGTATTTTCCGCAATATACCTACGTGAAACATATGTTGAGTTATCGACCAGACTATTGAAGCATTAAAAAAATATACATTTTTCATTCCATTCTCTAGGCCTATACTTTGCTTGATCTTGCTTTTCGTTTGCTTTAATCGTTTACTTCATTAGTTCGCTTTAATAACAAATAATAGCTTTAGCGGATCTGTATATTAGACCGTCAGCTGGTGACAGATTTTGGTCCACTATTTTCTCGCTTCTGGCTCGGTGGTGGTTGAAAAGTGTGTTATTATTGAATACAATGACGCAAATTTTGCGGGAAAATAGTGTGGCCAACATAGGAAAAAGACGTTTTCCATTTTCCGAAAAAAAAACATGTTTTGGAGCAATTTTCTCGCTTGTTGACTAATCGAAAGCTATGATGCAATCAAGCAACAAAATGCAATAGCCAGAAATACCACCTGTGGCTAAAAAGTTTAAATAAGGGCGAGATCCTGTAAGAAAAAGTTACAATGTGCCCTGATTTTCTCGCTTCTGGGAATTTGAAGTATGAAAGCTGACATAGTGGGTAGTCCATAAAAAAATTGCCATAAGCTTTGTTAGTGGCTAAGTAAGGTTAATGACCGGAAAATTTTGCAGAAAATTTCAAGGTTTTTTTCCGTCATTTTATTCCTTCTGGCTTTTGAATTATATGATCTTTATAATGAGTTGAACGTGATATTGTAATTGCCATAAATGTTGATCGTGGCAGAACGGAAGCCGGAAGTCCTAACATGCAAAAAAGGAAACGAAAATTGCCACCATTTTGTCTTGCATGCCATTTGGCCTACGACTAAAGGATGTTATTGTAAGACCATATAACAAAAGTCATAAGTTTCGGGTGTGGCTTTCATATTTAAAATAATTAATTTATTTAAAAAATTACAAAAAAATTAGAAAAATCTGCCATTTTGGTTTTCACGCCATTTTCAAAAGGCAGAAGTGTCGGAGATGGCCTTCAAATAGAAAAGAATTTAATAAATTGAAAATAAATTATAGGAATTCAATAAGTCGTGGTTAGTTTACGACAAACTTTCTGAGTTTTACATTTTTATATTATTTTCCATTTTCCATACTTAAAGACTGTACGACTAAGAACAATTAAATATATATATATATATATATATATATATATATATATATATATGTTATATAAGTTATTCCATCGACTTATGTGAAACCTAGCAACAGTTCCCAAGCTGAGTCAGCATCCACGTGTCGTCTCAGGTTACCTTCGACGACGTACATCCGTGAGAACAGCAAACGCTGCGACAGCTTAGTCAGCATTCTTATGTTAAAAATTGTTCAATTGCCTTATGTCTGCATTAATTGTTACTTACAAAGTCTGTCTAGTTAGTTTAACACATAATTTTTGTCTTTTTATTGTTATTAAGTTTTATTATTATTTTCATTATATTCAAGTTTCTATTAAAAGTTTTATTAATTGTGCAAGTATAAATAAAGTCTTTTTTAAAAAGAGAAATTTTGAAAGTGTGATATAAAAAATTGGCGCAGTCAGTAGGATCCGTCTAACATTACTAGAACTCGAGTACTCTAACTGGTAGCGGCGGATTCCTATCCCTCAACGGAACAACGAACCTGGAAGAAGTCCTAACTGCAATCAAACGTAGAACACGGCGCTTTCAATGGTCCTGTTGATGTAAGTAATGGTGAATCGTCATTCGTTTTAAGTAAATATTTGATTTGATTTTAAATAATTTGATTTTATTTGATTGAAACTGATCTATTTTATTATTTGATTTTTAATTTTTGATATATTTGATTCAAATGAAATATTGATTTATTTCATTAACTGATTTATTTTATTCTATTGATATATTTATTTGATTTATTTTTATTGACATTGGTATATTTGATTTACATATTTTATTGATTTATTTATCCATTTGATTAACTGATTTATTTGAACTATTGATTTTAATTGCTTTACTGTTCTATCGTTCAAACAATCGTTAATTCCCACTAACGTATTTTACAGTTCATTAACTTTCTATACCTTTAATATCGCATTTTTACACCCTTGTTCCAATTCTTTTATATCGATTAATATAAAAATGGCACAAGCTTCTTCAACACCGGTTACCACCGAAACCGAGAGATATCGGTTAACAGAAATATTTTCCGTAATACCTGAATTTGAAGGCGACCAAATTTCCTTGGGAACCTTTATAGACGCGTGTAATTGCGCTTATAATATGTCCACGGCGGATCAAAAATATTTGTTAGTGATCCATATCAAAAATAAACTCAAAGGGAAAGCGGCGCAGTTAGTAAATTCAAGGAACCCCGGATCATACCTTGAAATTAAACAACTCTTGACTTTACACTTTGGAGATTCTCGTGAATCCTCGTCATTAATTCATGACCTACAACGTCTAAAACAACTGTCGAATGAGTCCCCATTAACGTTCTATAATCGTCTCCAAGTATTGAGTGCGAAAATGCACTCCTGCATTCACAAAACTGCTGGGCTTAGTCCAGAACAAAAAGACGCCCAGACCACTCTAGTGGATACAATGGTTATGAACACCCTTCTTACGGGATTAGAACCCCGTTTAGGTCAGGTTATACGTGCCAGTAATCCTAAAGACCTTCTAGAGGCACACTCCCGTATTAGAAGAGAGCTTCAACTTTCTTATTACGAGGATCAGAAAACAAACAAATCTGTTCCTCTCAAACCAAATTTCCCACCTCGAAAGCCGACACAACCACTTAAGTGTCTTCATTGTGGTCGATTAGGCCACATAGCTGCAAATTGCCGTTTGAAAACACAACATAGTTCTCAATCATCTAATCCGAACTATAGACCAAATCCTGTTGGGCCTAATCAACAAACAAGGCCAAATTTCCCTACAAACAATCCTCCCGTTCAACAAGGACAACAATTTCGTCCATCAAATAATCATCAAAATAATCCAAACAACCGTCCTGAAAGGACCCACCACTTTAACCAACATCAAAATGATGGTTATTCCCACTATCCAGACTACAATTACTATACCGAGGATAGCAACACTTACGACTATGAGGATAATGAAAATTATCCTATTGTTGAACAAACTTTCGAAGATACCCCTATCGAGCCTTTTAATAGCCATCAATATCAGGATTTTCTAGCGCTTCCGAGCCTAGATCAACCTCCCGATTCGACAACAACTTTGTGCGAAGTCGAAACCCAGATTCAAAACCTCAATCTGGACGATTTGAACCCCGACTTGAACTTCCCGGAGCAACTATTTCTTTAAGCCCACTTCTTACAGTTAACTCCAAAAATCTTTACTACATTCTTGACGCTTCTTCTAAATTCAAACTACTTATTGATACCGGAGCTGGTATCTCTATCTTCAAAGAAAATACCGTAAAGAATTTCACCCAAAGATCTCCTGAAAGGGTAACGATTCAAGGAATTACCCATGAAAAAATCCCTTTCACAATCTACCTTAATTCCATTCGCTCCACGTAACCCACATAAAGTTTTCATATACGATTTAGACATTGAGTTTGACGGCATACTAGGATTAGATTTTCTCGAACACTATGAATGCATAGTTGACTTAAAATCTAAACAGCTAATAACAAATTTTAAAACCATCCCTTTACACAAAGTTCCCGATAACGATCAACCCTTGACTGATGTACCCGACACCCCAATGTTAAGCCAAATATTACTTCACAAACACCCACACAAAACAAAATAACTATTGAGGCACGAACTGAACAGATCTTTAAACTTAAATGCGATCTTTCTAACATCAACGCCATCTTACCAACTCAAGAAATTGACAGAGTACGACTTCCAAACGCACTCGTACACATTAATGCTAATGGCGAATTTCTAACTTCCATCATCAACGCTAACGCGATGCCCAAAACAGTAACTTTTTCTGATTTAAAACTGGAACCACTTGACAAAACTCACCCGATTATCATGAATCCCAATACATAGACAGAAACTCGACTATTAGACAACAAATTAGAAAGGAGCATCTAAATGACAAAGAACGCGAACAAATCACTGATCTTTGTTTGGAATTTCAAGACATTTTCTATCTTGAAGGTGACGTCTTGACTTTCACTAACGAGGTTAAACATTCGAATGATACAAATAACGCAAAGCCCGTTTTCACTAAATCATACAGATATCCTCAAGTTCATAAAGAGGAAGTGAAAACCCAAATTGGAAAAATGCTCGAACAAGGTATCATTAGGCACTCCTCATCTCCTTGGTCCTCCCCTGTATGGGTCGTCCCCAAGAAGCTCGATGCTTCTGGTAAACAAAAGTGACCAGTAGTTATCGATTACAGGAAATTAAATGAATTGACTGTAGATGATAAATATCCTCTGCCAAATATCTCTGATCTTCTCGACCTACTTGGAAAGTGTCAATATTTTTCGACACTGGATCTCGCTTCCGGGTTCCACCAGTTGGAAATCCAAGAGGAAGATATTCCTAAGACTGGCTTTTCTGTCGAAAATGGTCATTACGAATTTGTTCGTATGCCATTTGGTTTAAAAAATGCACCTTCTACTTTTCAGAGGGTCATGGACAATATTCTTCTCGGTATACAGAATGAACGTTGTCTCGTCTACATGGATGATATCATCGTTTACTCTCCGACCATCCATGAACATATTTCCCGGTTGACAGAAGTTTTTAAACGACTTCGGAAGTCTAACCTAAAAATTCAACCTGATAAGTGCGAATTTCTTCGTAAAGAAGTGGCTTATCTTGGCCATCTTATCACATAAGAAGGTGTAAAACCAAACCCTTCAAAGGTTGAATGTATTCAGAACTTTCCGCAACGGAAAACTCCGAAAGACTTTAAATCTTTTCTTGGTCTCGCTGGGTATTACAGACACTTCATACCAAATTTTGCGAAGATCTCTAAACCTCTGACTAAACTACTCCAAAAAGACGTCAAATTCATCTTTAACGCAGATTGCAAGTCTTCCTGCTCACTACTGATGCTAGTGCTTTTGCTATTGGAGCGGTTCTTTCTCAAGGCCCTGTAGGAAAAGATCTCCCTGTTGCATACGCTTCTCGCACCCTCTGTGCTGCAGAGACACGATATTCCACCATCGAACGAGAATTGTTGGCCATAGTTTGGGCTGTTAAGCACTACAGACCGTATCTTTTTGGGAGAAGGTTTACACTCCTGTGTGACCACCGTCCGCTTACTTGGCTCTTTTCCATCAAAGATCCTGGCAGTCGTCTAGCCAGATGGCGCCTTAAGCTAGAGGAATACAATTATAAGATTGAGTACAAGCCCGGCAAGGTAAACCAAAACGCAGATGCTCTTTCTCGCATCAAAATCAACCATTTCAAGCAATGTGCTGATTTCCTTTCCAAAATCAAAATTTTCGCTAACAACGAAACTGACTCCGAACAACTCTGACAATGACGACGAATATGACGAAAGAATTATCGCTGAGTTTAATCGATTTCTTCAACTCTACAAAACTGAGTCAATAATCGATTACTCTAAAATTGAAATATCCAATTCTCAACTTCTCGACAAGTCACACAAACGCATAGTTACATTCTTTTGGCAAAACAAAACTAACGACTTACACGACAAAATTATTGATGACTTTTTCGAAGAAGAACCTAATTTCAGTAATGACACTCTTAACATCATGGCCAGTAAATCTGTCAGGCATTGAAATTACTTAGTTGTACCTTTGCCCTATGACCGTGAAACTGTCGTCTCGCATCTTTTCAAAATTATTTATAATAACCAAGATCAATTCAACGACTCCGAAACATACTGCATAGAAAATAACATAGAACTTCCCATTCTTGAAATTCTATCTTTCATTCTCTCCGACAAAGAAATCAAACTCAAAATCTGCCAAAACATTGTTACAACTCCTACCGAAGACGAAATTCCTATAATAATACAACAATACCACTCTGGTAAAAACAACCTCCATCGTGGCATTAACGAAACTATCAGACGTATTAGGGAAAAATACAATTGGACCGGCTTAATTAAAACTGTAGAACAATTCATCAAATCCTGCGAAACTTGCCAAAAAGTAAACTTCTGTAGGAAAAAGTGCACCTTTTGTTATTACGGAAACACCCAAGACTCCTTTCGAACGTATTAACATTGACATCTTTGAATATCCATCTAGAAATCATGCACTCACTATTAGGGACGAACTCACGAAATTTACGCAAGCCTACCCCATTAACGACAAAACAGCTTCAACTGTCGTAAACACCCTTCTGATTTTCTTTCAACATTACGGAACTCCACTTCGCATCCATTGTGACTATGGACGTGAATTTGACAACACTTTAATGCGGGATCTATGCCAACTATACGACATAAAACTGACATTCTCCAGCGTTCAACATCCCGAGTCAAACGGTTCTATTGAAAGATTTCACGTGACCTTAGCAGAAATGATAAGGTCAAATACAGCGGAACATCCAGACGAACATCCATTTAATGTCCTTCCTTATGCCATCATCTGTTATAATAACACGAAAAATAAAACTACCGGTTTCACGCCCTACGAACTTATATTTGGGCACACTTCAAGTAGGCCTCCAGAAACCCTTTACAACCCGGAAAAACTGATTTCGAAATACGTAAGGGACCTAAATAACAGAATGGACTATTACTACAGACTCGCCCGTGCTAAAACCGAAAGACAGAAAGAAAAATCTAAAGTGCGATTTGACCAACACGTTTCTACTAAACAACCCGATTACAAAGTAGGCGACAAAGTCTACGTAAAAGAGTCCCAAATCAAAAACAAAGCCGAAAACAAATTCAACGGCCCTTTCGAAATTACCGCAATACGAAAAAACTCTGCCACCGTCATAAATTTACAAACAAACCAAATAACTAAAGTTAACTTTGACAGACTAAAACCCTATTTTGAATAAATCCCTTTTTTCAGATTCTGTGGACTGTTTTCAGTCGTGAACCTTCAACAGTACTCCATTACGCCTGTTAACAATACTATAGGAGTTTTCTTCCATGAAGAAGGCACCCTTAAAATTTCTAATGAGAAATGGACACTCCTTGTTTACAAGTTTACAAAGATCCAAACCCCTTTCGAGACGCTATTTCTAACAATGACAATATACTGAACAGACTTTTAGAAACTATTAACGAGAACAAAACTAACATTAAAATCTTCAAATCAAAAGTACAGACTCACGTAAGCCTCCTGAAACAAATATCAAAATCTGTTAACATCAAATATACAGAAATTTTCGCTGACACTGAGACTTACAGTACCAACAGAAAGAAACGCGGACTAATTAATGGACTGGGATAGATTTGGAAATCTATTTCCGGTAACTTAGATGCAACAGACGGAGAATACTTTAGTGACTCTATAAACAAAATTACTAAAGACCAACATCAAATTGAAAACTTAATGAAACGACAATTATCAATAACAACTTCGGTCATTAAGAACCTTAACACCACAATACAAAAATTTCAGTCCGAAGAGAAAATATTTTCGGAAAATATCGAAGCAATTAGGAAGTCAATTGTGTTCATTACAGACGATCTTGCTTTTTATGAACTTCAAGCCAATGTCTTGGATTTGTGTGAAAACTTAATGGAAAGTTACGTATACATTGAAGATACCCTCAACGATGTATTAACTGCAGTCTCTTTCGCCCGTCTAAAAATTTTACATAGCTCAATTATAAACCCAGTAGATTTGGTCGATTCCCTTCAGAAAATATCACAGTCACTTCATGAAAATAACTTACCACTTCCAACCTATAGTTGAAATGTTGCTAGATACATCGATCTAATAGAATTGGAAGCTTTTCAGATCAATACTAAAATTGTTTTTGTACTAAAAATTCCCTTAGTCAATCCCGAAACTTATACACTGTACCGCTTGTATCCTATCCCAGTTTTGGATTATCGAACAGGATTTCACCATATTCTTCCAACAAAATTAAAATATATCGCGAGAGATGACGAATCGCTATTGTACGCATCTTTCGAAGACCTGAGTGACTGTAAGCAATTATCTAAAGAACATAAGATCTGTTCCAAAGTTATTCCACACACCATAGACAAAGAAGCCCTCTGCGAAGCACAGCTTCTTAGACAGTCAGCAGCCCTTCCTTCAACTTGCAAGCCTTTAATATTATAATAGTATAATATTCAAGAGATTGATCTGAGCCTTTGGTTAATCTCGACTTCCGGACAGTTGCCCATCAACATCAAGTGCAAGGGAAAAGATGTCGTTACCCAATCCATTTCGACAAATTCTCTATTGACCATCCAACCCAGTTGCAATGCCTTCATTGGTAACACCAGGGTCCATGCCAGAAGGACCACCAACAACGTTGACAACATCACACTAAAAAGTCACCCAGTCAACATCCCGTACAACTGTTGCTGTAGCAACTTTTTTATATGGATGGGAGTTGTTATATAAGTTATTCCATCGACTTATGTGAAACCATCTAGCAACAGTTCTCAAGCTGAGTCAGCATCCACGTGTCGTGTCAGGTTACCTTCGACGACGTACATCCGTGAGAACAGCAAACCCTGCGACAGCTTAGTCAGCATTCTTATGTTATAAATTGTTCAATTGCCTTATGTCTGCATTCATTGTTACTTACAAAGTCTGTCTAGTTAGTTTAACACATAATTTTTGTCTTTTTATTGTTATTAAGTTTTATTATTATTTTCATTATATTCAAGTTTCTATTAAAAGTTTTATTAATTGTGCAAGTATAAATAAAGTCTTTTTTTAAAAAGAGAAATTTTGAAAGTGTGATATAACAAATATATATATATATATATATATATATATATATATATATATATATATATATTAGAATTTTAAATATTTCAAATTAAAGTTCAATATATTGTTAACAAACCGTAGTGTAAAATAAAATATTATTAATTAATAATTCTCTAATTCTCTAATTCCAGTTAGTTTTCACCAAAAATTATGATCAAAGTGTCATTCGATTCCAAATTGCATCAAAAGATTTATTGAGTTCCGCAAAAATGTAGCGGTTAAAACATATTTAGCAAAAATAAATAGAGGGGGGGAGTCGTTATCGGCAAATATTACGAAAATGAATTAAAAAAACTACCTAAAAAACTACTTCCCGAAACTCTATCGCCTAGAAAAATAATTTTAAGTCAGAGTCAAAAATAGCATTAAAGAAGGGCGATCTGGAATTTTGAATAGATTACTATATTCATTTCACGCAAGCGTAATTTATAAAAATTAAAATTTTAAAATTAGTGTGTGAATACAGAAAAAAAATTCTGGTACAAATTGCTCGTTTACTATTGATTTAGATAGAACAAGCCTGTTTCATTGAAGGCTTGTTTCTTCAATTACCCCAAATGTTTCAAAGTATTTAAGTAGAGTATTAATAGTTATGTTTTTGACTATACAACTTTACCAGCACAAATGTGGACTTTTTATTCCGAAAATTTAAGTTCATATTGTAACGAAATTTCCTTAAGCCGGCCCTGGTTTCATTCCAGTACGACAGCGATCGCTTTTAGGACAAAAAATTATTCTCGAATTGTTCGGCAGCTGTAGAATTGATGAGTGATTGTACGAGAGTTTTCGATGCAGGTTTTAAAATGAGAGATCCATAATCGCGGCAGTCAGTTAGACAGCGACGACGAGCGTATATTGTAATGTTATTGTGAATCAGCTGTTCTGTATAATTTGATGTAAATAAAAGTTCTAGAAAAGTGAAAGTGAATATTAGTTGCATAATTTTAATTGGACCCATGGACTTTATAACAGTATGTATGGCGAAGGAAGCTCAAATTAATACCACAGTTAAAACAACAGTGTACAATTGCCCTTTCTTGTAAAAATGCCAAATATAGGAAAGGATAAGATATTACATGTAATTTAACTGGTTTATGTAAAAATTAGTCTAGCATTAATTTTACTCAAATTGTCAGGAAATAGGTACATCTATGTAGTCTATGTATCACATTTGGATGTATGAGAATGTTTGTTGTGCTTTTTCAAAAGTTAATGGATAAGCTCAATAAGTGCGCAAGTTTTACAGATTGAGTGGATATTTTTTTATAATTGTTCCAAAAATAATCATTTTTTGAGAATAATACAAAACATTAATCATAAATAATTTCGGCTAATCAAAACTAACATATTTGTTCCGTACAATTTCTTACAGCCGATTTAAACAAATATTTATCAATTCCGCAATATATATATATATATATATATATATATATATATAATATGTGTCAAACAGTTCGGTCCTAAAATTATGTTTTGTTACAATTTTCAATACCCTAAACAATTAAAGCATAGTACTTTAAAAGTATAGGTACAGACTTTTATTCTCAAGTATGGTAAAAATAAATTAAATTCATCAGTTCATATGAAAACTAGAATCATAGAGACAACCAAGAAAAAAGTTTACTTATCGATATACACCCTCACTGTAATTTTTGAATATACACACTTTTTCTGTTCACACTTAATGCAATGGTTGTTTGCATAAAGTACAGTAAAAATAAACTTAGGTACTATTTTGGCTAACTTATAACAATACTGGTAAATTAATAAGGACAACCCTATTATATAAATGTGTCCCTAACGTATCTCTAAGTACATAAAAAAATTCACAATAATGCTTATTTCTGAGAACTGTTAAATTAGGCTATACTTAAGACCTAAGTACCATTATGCAAATTGCAAAGTTATATATATATATATATATATATATATATATATATATATATATAACTTTTCATAATTTTTCAGGTATTTATATTTGCAAGTGCTTAAAGTAAGTTTTCCAGGAACAGGCTAAATGCGATAAAAACAAAATGACTTCTGAAGGCCACGCCCAACTCTTAATTATTTTTATGTGGGCACTAGAATTCATTTTTTTCAGAGCACATGCGAAATAGCATGAATATATTTTAAAAATACTGCTATTTTTTAAATATATTTTTACATATATTAATTAATTTAATTATGAAAGTCACACCCGATACTTATGGCTTTTGTTATATGATCTTATAATAACCTTCTTTAGCCGTATGCCAAAAGCCATGAAAAACAAAATGGTGGCAATTTTCACATATCTTTCTGCAAGTTTACTAATTTTTTTTAATATGAAGGCCACACCCGACGCTTTTGGCATTTTTCATAACAGATTCTTACTTTTTAAAGTTAATATTGCACTTAATTTCATTGACGACAAAATGACGGAAAAACGTTGAAATTTTCCGGTAACTTAACCTTACTTGGCCACTAACAAACCTCATGGCAATTTTTTATGGACTACTCGCTATGTCAACTTACATACTTCCAATTCTAAGAAGCGAGAAAATCACAGCACATTGTAACTTTCTCTTACAGGATCTCTTCCTTATTTAAACCCTTTAACCACAGGTGCCATTTCTGGCTATCGCATTTTGTTGCTTTATTGCATCGCAGCTTTCGATTGGTCAACAAGTCAGAAGCGAGAAAATTGCTCCAAAACATGTTTTTTTCGGAAAATAGAAAACGATTTTTTCCTATGTTAGCCACACTATTTTCCCGCAAATTTTGCGTCATTGTATTCAACAAGAACACATTTTTCAACCACCACTGAGCCAGTAGCGAGAAAATAGTGGACCAAAATCTGTGACTTGTCTATATCACACATCTCTGCAATACCTTGTAGTATCTATTAAGTATTATTGTGGCTATTATTGTCATTTCATTTTTTTAAATTGTAGGAATTGAAGGTAAAGATATGAAAAAAAACTTAAGAGGCAAACATTTGTATTTTCAGTAATGGAATTATAAATAAATTAATTATGTTTAATTAAAAGAGTATATAAAAAATCTTCTATTATTGATGATAAAAACATCAGTTTACTCATACCCCAGAATTATTTATAAAAAGGAGAAGTGCAGACTAACCGGTGGCGAAAGTGCATATTGGCTTTTCTTACCCCGACCACGATATAATTTTTATTGTTTACAGGCTTAACTTTATACTTACTGTTTTTGTTTCTTAGAAACGACGTGGGTCGGGATTATGTCAGAAACTCAAATCGAGGAAGTTGTACCCAAGAAACCTTGCATGGAGCATTAGACGCAATTAAAGCTAATACAGGAAGTAAACAATAAACATTCGCTTATACACAATAATGAGTCGTTTAAAAAGAGTGTTAAAGTCTGCTCTTTCTAATACTGAACTTTTGTTCAAAATTCAGTGCCAAAAAAAAATTGTAGAGTAAATTAAAAATATCAGTCTAATGCCAAATTGATGTCCAAAACTTATTCCCCAATATATCTCCATCAGACACTATTACTGTTAATTTCCGACTTATTAGATAAAAATATTATTAACCCAATAATAGGAAAATATATACAGGGTTTTCATTTTAAAACTACCACCCAAAATAACTTCTAAAATATCTTTAAAAGAAAAAGATAAAAAACATGTTAATATCTATTTACGGGGGGACACATTTTACACGTATCGGTCACCCTGCGGTTTTAATCCCTAAACCGGGGTGAATATTACTTCTACAACTTTAAATGCAAAAACATGAAAACCGTCTTGCAAATGGTGTTGGCTTATCGAAAAAAGAAATGCTGAACCTAGTTACCTCCAGCAGCCATTGTTACAATTTGGAAATTATCTCCCCAAATAACTCACTTTCTGCAGCCCTTCACCTAAGTGTATTTAAATATTTAACAACCATACGGGGCCTAGAACAATTAAAATGGCAAAGATAATGTTGGCTTCAAGCTTCCAAAAAGAGAATTTTCTAGAATAGTCAGATTTTGGCAAATTTTAGACACAACTATTATTATGAATGGATTTAGAAATGTTGAATATATCCATCTTCAAAACTGAAGCTCCCGGTGAACTTGTTTGTTCCGCTTGTTTGAAGAAATGAAAGAAGGCAAACGGAAATGTTTCAGTATCATCAGCGGAACCAGAATTAGTAACAGTAATGTCCATAGAAAAAGCCTCGTCGTACCCTCCTTTAATTCTAGATATTCCTAACAGTAAAGCAGAAATTATGTTTAATCAATAAAATTCGTAAAAATGTTTCACTTACAATTCCGCATTTGTTAGCCTAAATATTAGTCATGATCGCACTCAATCGGATGAGTAAAACAAGTCTGAACATTTTCTTATAGAAACAATCATATCAAATATTTCATGAAATGCAGGAAACAAAAACACAACTATAGCAATGGAAGAATTAAAGAAAAACAACCAAGTACAGTTGTCAAAAGTATAATAACTTCAGAAACTTCTATTCGAAATTGAATTCATACTTGTATGATTATTACCAGTTTATTAGACTAGGAGGTATCGTCGTGTTTCAAATAATTTCATAAGGCTTTTTTAATAGGCCTTTTCATATTCGAAAATTTTTTGTGGGCATGCGTCAACTTCTGTCATTTTTATAGGTCAAAAAAACATGACAATGGCGTGAAAACAGCTCGAAAAAACAAATTTTCGAATATGAAAAGGCCTATTGAACCGACAATTGTCTGAACTCACAACTTAATACAATAGAAGTGGGAGTGAAGTCTGTGCACGAGCTATCTGGAGTTCTTACGAGTCTGATGAACGTTTAAATGTTAACGGTCAGGTTTCCTAATGAAACTACCGTTGGGTTTCTTTCATTAATGATCAGGAATTGTTTGTTTTGTTCTCAACTGAACTACTGACAATATATCACCGGCCAATTAAGCTATTATAACTTGGTTTAACCTTGGCTTGACTGTAATGTAGATTGAAAGAAGCTTCAGAAAAAGGAACAACTTTGATGCTAGTGTCTGGAAACTTCGCAATCTTTTCGTACTATGACTTGATGCCATAATAAGACATGATCGAAAGCTTTTGCTTCGTCGAAGCCAAGGAAAGCTGCTGCTGGTGAATTTCTATCCAATCTGTGGGTAGTTCCGGAGGAACAGTCCTTTTTTGTTGGCGTGTGGTAGATCATGATTATATCAGAGTAATTTTGTGGGGCAATATCGATATTTGTAATGCACTGCTTTTCTTTTGTCTTAACATACACTACTCGTTATTAATTTAGAGCATTGTATTTTGAATACATCTGTATTACTAATACATTTTTACCTTGATTTCATTCCACATTTGACATAAATTAAAGTATTTAAAATATTCTGTTAAGAAAAAAGTTAAATGCAGCATCTCAGCAATAATTAAATGGTTTGTGCCGTTAAACTCATTATTTAAATATTTAGTAAACAAATTAAATTTTAAAGTTGGTTTCGGATGAATACCGAAATTATTTACGTTACCGTAACCAAAATATGAACAGTTTGAATAGCTGTTAACCGTAAAATATTTCTGGAGACTTTCATCTTTATTTCTTTAAAGTTCCGCTTGATATGTTGCACACCATATAAGAAGTCTTTATTGAAACAAAGATATTATAGGTTTGTTTAAGTTTTACTTGTATTTTATACATAAATTATAACAGAAAAAAATTAATTTGCAAGATGTTTTACTAAAGAAATACAATTTCTGATGAAGCCAGACTTGGCAAAACATGTCAAATTAAAAATAAATAAAAAAGTGAAAAATTAACCAAGTGTTTGTTGTTTTTAAGTAATCTTTTACTGACTGCTTGTAATAGGTTTCATTTCAACTATTGGACTGTACCTATAATATGTTTTTTTTCTCTCCCCTTGTTATGATCACTACCTTTATTAAGAGAATTTACAGCGATTAAATCTTTGAGGCTGATCAGATCCACTCGTTAATCGACTTCCAAAAAGGAGGAAGTCCTCAAATCGTCGAAAATTTTTATTTATGCTCAGGGATTATTCAAAAACGGCTTGAGAAATTTTGATGATTATATTATATTATATTAATGACTATTACAGAAAGGTGCCATATAATTTTCTATAATGTGAGATTTACGGTTTTCCGGGAAATCGGAAAAAACAGTAAATAAGGGAATTAATCTTCACTGATTTCTTTAAAATGTCTCAATCAATTTGAATGTTTTAAATTGTATTCTACAAAGATATATTCCAGCTTGATTCCATGTATTTTTCTATAAGGTAAAACATACCGTTTTTTCAGAAAATATGTACATAAACAGTAAATGTTAAATTTCTACATAAATCTCATCTCAATGTCATGATATGTCATAAAACTACATCGTACAGGGTGTTTATAACGGTTTTCATTTAGTATTCAATTAGTGTATCGAAAGGAAAAATGCCGACGACCTTTTCTATAAGTATAAGTATACCTATAATTTTACTTCGTCCCACATGGTCTACCCTATACTGGCCGTTCATTTCAAAACTAGCTACCCAAAGTAACTTTTAAAATATCTTTAAAAGAGAAAGACAAAAAACCCGTAATTTATATTTAAGGGGGGCACATTTTACACGTATCGGTCACCAATTTTTTGACACATCATTTTTTTAAATCAGATTATTTTTTAAAGAGACCTAGAAACCATAAAAGGATAAATTTTGGAAAATAATTGCCAAGTACACCGAAATTGGTTTAGGGTGGTTTTTTGAGTCTCTGATCACGAATCGGAGGTCAGATTTGTAAAATTCAAAATGACAGAACCAAGACGGCGAATGAAAATTAAAAAAATCACCCGTGTTGCACCAAACTTTTTATAAGGGTTTGCTGATCACGAATCTGATGGACAAAAAACATTTAATTTTTTATGGTTTCTAGGTCATTAATCTGTAAAAAATAATCGGATTAAAAAGATCATGTGTCAAAAAATTTGCAAAAGATGTTCGAAATAAAACTTGTTATGTTGTTCAACATTTTCTACCTGACGCTTGTAGTAAAGTAAATACAACTTAAAATCGAGATGTTTTCATAGAATTTACCTCTTTACATCTCAGTTTCTTGGATTTATTTACAAACACAGCCGAACTCACTTTAATTTATTTTCACTAATTTTATGTACCCACAACCATTTACAATTTATTTTGCACACCTGATGTTTACTAAACTGTGAGTAAGTACTGAATGAATCCTTTCGCCAACTCTCCGTATTTATACATGTCTCCTCGGATCCTGGGAATTCTATACAAGATTTCTCGTTCATTAGATGACATCCGATGAATTTCCTTAACACCCGCCGCCGACCTCGGGTGGCCAGACCAATATGTCCACGAAATATCGGATGTATTCTCGTCAAATATCCCAGAATCCTTCATGATGTGGCGATATTTGCAGGACTCTCCATTTCGACAACTGGACTTTCGGTGGAAGTAACACTCAACGGTCTTCGAATCCAGGCTGTGAATATTGAGACAGCACACAAGGATGTCGATGCCAATGGATCGAAAGATAGTTTCCATCATACTTCTCACCAATTTCATCAGGTTCTTCTCCATCATCACAGTCAATTCTACCAGAGTCTATGACATCCACTGATTGTTTATCTTTAAGATGAAGGACCTTCCCCACCACTGGACCTTGCTCCCTTAGCTTCTGGAGCTGGCCGTACTTCTTTGCAAACACCTTGGCTATTCTCTCGATCCACGCAACGAGCAAGGGACTATTCTATGGGCACCTCAAACAGGTCTCGGGGTTTCTCTCTGGTCACGTTGTGCTGAACTTTCTGACCATCCCAGGTCATCTCGTCATAGGATGGTTGGATGCTGCGGACTTGGGCTTGCTCAACTTCGTCGACAAGACTTCCGGCGGAAGTTGCTAATCTTTTGTAATGTATCACCTTTTTGAAGTAGCTTCCTTATTCTGTAGCGAACATTGTTGAATATCCACGACAACGTTGCGGGTTATTCAACCAAACAAGATCATCAAGTTGGAATTCCCCGCTTTTGGATTTGATGTCATATGCTTCCTTCATAAGGGCAGTGGCATTCTCGATATTTCACCGGACTCGTTGGTGGATGTCGTGCATCTTTTGATGTATCTGACTGACATAGTCTTCACCTGCAGCCTCTTCTCCTGGGGGACATCGCATGGTAGTCGTAGCTCTCGTCTCATAATAACACTGGCTGGAGTCTGACCCATGGACTCGTGCATATATGAACGATATGTCATTAGAATCAAGTGAACATGCTGGTCCCCGTCTCTTTAATGGTCACAGACTACTTTTGACAAAGGGGGGTTCCATCGGATGGCGGATGTAATGTCGTCGTCCGTGTTTTATTGATATACAAAAGTTTGCAGATGTCTTGGAAAAGACTAGACTTGAAATTTCTACCTTGGTCTCAGCGTAACTCCATTCCTTGACAAGGAAATCAGCAATGGTCAAGGCTTCTTGATTCTGCAAGTCATAAGCTTCTGTCCGTTAATTAACATACATACAAAAGTTAAAGATTTTCAGATCGTCTACAATACCGTTAGTAACGACTGTTAGAAGCGTATTCACAACTTTCTTAATACATCTAAAGAATTAGAAAAAGTTACTATATTCTACTCAACAGAAAACACGATTATTCAAAATAATAAATATAATACCTCATTTTTGGCAATACCGACAAAGTTAATTAGATTTGAAAACTGCATCCAATTAAGCCATTACATAATACATAAAAAAAACAAAAACCGACTTCAAAAAAGGATCGTTACTAAAAAGCGAAAAATAATTCGGTGCCAAGTGCCAAGTTAAAGTGTTAATAATTAGGAAAGTACATTATTGAGTTGTACTTTGCAACTTTGCTGTTCAACTTGGCACCGACTTCAAAAAAGCATTAATTGTAGCAGGAAAAAATTACTTTTTGCTTTTTAGTTACGATCTTTTTTGAAGTCGGTTTTTGTTTTTTTTTTTAATGTATTTATACTTTAACTTACCTATATATAAACCCTAGCACCAAACTTTTATTTTTTCACACTACTCACGTTTCAACATCTAAGATGTCATCATCTAGACTTTTGGTTCACTGATCTTATCGTTGAAACACCAAAGGTTGCACAGTTTTTCCAATACTTACTTGTTACTTTCTGTTATTTCGAGACAAAAATTTATTTTTTAGAAATTAATTCGGTTATATAATTTTTGGGGATTTTGTCACAAAAGTCCCAAATCTGGGGATTTTGAACAAATATTTTATTGGAAAATTGAAGTCGATTGATTAAAAAAATTGTGACGTGTACACCAAATTCTGACACCGGATTCATCATCAGGAGGCAAAATTATATCGACAATAGCTATTGCATGTAGAGTACTGACAACTTTTACTTTTTCTATCAGTGCAGATAACATCATTTACTATTTAGTTTATTCATATAGAAAAGCATCTATACTATTATAAAATTGTAAGTTTGTCTGTTTGTTTGTTTATTTGTTTGTTTGTTTGTTTGTTTATTTGTTTGTTTGTTGGGGCATCACTATAGTTTGACTCAAAATCTGGTGGACATTTTATTTCCCTAAATCGACAGAAACGATAGATATAGCGAAAAAACTTCTAGCATGTAAGGTAATACAATTACTCAATAGGCCTTTTCATATTCGAACATTTCTTGTTCTTGTGCGTCATTCTTTTCGAGCATTTGTCACAGCATTGGCATGTGAATACAATGCTTTTTTGCTCGAAAAAAATTACAGAAGTTGACGCGTGCCCACTAAAAATTTTCGACTATGAAAAGGCCTATTGGTTCCACCGCAAGCACAAAATATTAGATACTGGCATCAGCTTAGCTTTTATTCAAAATTCGGAATGTGCCAGAGCAACATGTTTCGATTTAAAAAAAATGAACTGATGATAACGAGCGTAATTTTACAGGGTGTTCTGTATATAAGAAGCTTAGGGCGGAGTTGAATTAAATGGATTTAAAAAATCTAAAAAAAAGTTTTATTTGGTGTCCTATAAGCAGCTGCATATATACAATGTGGTTGAAATAACGGAGAGTGGAATTAGTTATACGTGATGGTTTAAAAAAGTTTGGGTGAGGGTTTAAATAAAAGTTTGATGTTAAGGTGCAAAACAGTGTTTTTATATTTGTGACTCACGAAGGGTTCCACATCATTTCCATTAGGATGGATCAAAAAAAGTTTTAAAAAAAATTGTTAAATAGGGTAGACCATAAACAGTTACATTCTACTATATGGAATATCTGAAATATGGGGAGAAACAAGATTATAGTTTTAGAGTTAGAAAAAGCTCATATAAAGGTTGATTAATATATAGAGTAAAAGAAATTTTACTTTAAAATGTGGTTAAAAAATATCAGAAATAATTGTTATACACGGTACACCATAAGCAGTTGCATGTGTCAGATTTGTATAGGGTAGAGAAAAGTTATAGACAGGTGTTCAAAAAATTTTAGTGGGTGGCAAATAAGCAGCAGCATATACAGGATGGTTACAGTTATTCAAAGTGATTCAAAAAATGTCGAATAAAATAGTTATATAGGATGGCCCATAAGTACTTGCAGCTTAGAAGCAGTTGTTTATACAGGATGTTTGATATATAAGAGTGGCATTATGTTTATGTTGTGGTTAAAAACTTGTTTTATATTCACAAACAGTTGCATATATAGGATGGGTGAAATATGTCCCGGAGTATAATTACAGCTATACAGGTGGATTTAAAAAATAAGTAATGTAATAATTTACAAGCTGTTCCATTTACCGGATGGTTGAAATATAGGGTGGGGTAGGATTCTAAGGATACAGGATGGTAAATAAGTAGTTGCATATAAAAGTTTGTTGAAATATAGGGTGGTGTAGAGTTATAATTATACAGGATGGGATGTTGCATATACAGGGTGTAAATAGTTTGACTGCATATATTTTAGGTGCAGATAGTACCCACCAAACAAAACAAAAAACTCTTATAACACTATAGTCTAAAGGCCTTAATAAGAAAGAAAATTTGAAATACATGTTAAGTAAATTATTGTCAATGTGGCAACGTCGCGCTAAAACTCAGATTTGCTTGTAGCGTGAATAATAAAGGAATGAGTCACCACAAAGAAATTAACACCTGTTATTTTTTTTGTATTAAATAATTTCATAGTTTCGAGTGCCGGTAGATTTATTTAGGTAAATAAAATTTTATGAAATAATATTTTCAAAAATGTACCCTTTCAATATCTATGTATTGAAATGAATATTTATATTTGGCGATTTATTTTATGCATCAAGTTGAAGAAGGGAGGATACAAAGTTGTATACATTATGATACAAAAATAATGCGATACAAAGTATATTAAACAAAACATTTCTTATATGTAGTTCTTTTATGTGTTAAATTCTTCGAGAAATAATTGTTACTAAGAAATTAATATTACTTACCTTAGACAAATAAAAACCTTTGACCTGCAGGATGTCATTATGATAGAGCTCTGGCGAGCAAACGGATTATTTATAGTAAATATTCAAAATTCAAAATTCATGTTATTACATTTGCTTTCCCCACAAATTAATAGCATGTCAGGTCTTTACCTAATTGTATAATTGTCACTGTTTGTCACAAAATAATACACTTGAACTCACAATTCACAACAGATTTTACAAATCAAATAACTTACGCTATGTCGAATGTCACGCAAAAATCACTTTCACTTTCTTAAAAGAACCGGGCAGCAAAAAAGCATTCATGGCAGCGGCCAGCTGTAGTACTGAGTATATGCTATGTTGCCACATCTGATCGGAGAAACGTAGGGCAAATTATAACAGAATATTTAGAGTTTAAATAATAATTTTCTTTGTTAATACAGTTATTAAAGGTGTATACGCTATTGAGTATTTACATATTTACCTTTACAATCATTTTGAAGCCGGAAATAATCTATTATACACTGTAATAAAGGCTACAGAACTTCTAACTTTTTCATTTTTTTTGACTATAGTTTATTTCTGAAAATGTTATAAAGCTTTTTGATTTGTTTTGACCTGAAGTATTGATCCTCAAAATCTTTGCACTCAAACCGTTTACACCCTGTATAGAGTAACTGAAACATGAGGCGCAGTAAAGTTATAGTTATACAGTGTGATTCAAACAAGGTTAGAAAAACTTGTAAATGAAGGGTGGTTTAAATGAACTGTAAAGAGAAATTATACTTTGTACTGCCGTTGAAAAAATATGAGGAAAAGATGTGAAATAGCGTTGTTCATAATAAATTGCAAAGATAGGATAGTTGAAATATAGGCTGGAGAAGAGTTATTCTTAATTATTTAAAAAATATTATCTTAGTTAACCAATAAGCAGTAGCGTATACAGGGTAGTTGTAATACATACAAGGTGATTCAAAAACATGCAGAAAAAAATGTTTATATATGGTGCCCAATAAGCAGTTGCGGGTTTGGTGAAATATATTGGGCATTGAGGGATTTATAGTTATACAGGGTGATACAAAAAGGTTATACTGGGTCGCCGATATGTAGTTGCATATACAAGGTGGTTGAAATAGCGGGTGGAGTAGAATTATAGTTATAGTTGGATAATTTTTTCTGTAGGATAGAACATGAGCTGTTGCATATATGTAATACCTGAAAAATGGATCGAAGTAAAATTATGGTTCATACAGTTTGATTAAAACAATGTTAGAAAAAGCTGCATATAAGGGGTGGTTGAAATACAGGGTGGAGACAAATTATACTTTCAAGGGTGGTTCAAAAATAATTATATAGCGTAGTCCATAAGCAGTTGCATATATAATATAGTGAGTGCACCAAAGTTGTAGTTAAGTGTTTAAAAAATATTATATTTGGTTGCCCCTAAGCAGATGCACAACAAGGCGGTTAAAATATTTTGTAGAGTAAAATTATGGTTATACAGGGTGGTTCAAAAATAAGTTGTAATGTTTGACAAATTGGCAGCCGTGTATACAAGATGCTTTTAATGTAGACGGAATTACACTTAGTTATACAAAGCGGTTAAAAAAATGTTGAATAAAATTGTTATATAACAATTGGCAATTGGCCAATAACCAGTTGCAGTTTGGGTGAGTGTTTAAATAAAAGTTTGGTGTTAGGGTTCAAAACTGTGTTTTTAAACTTGTGACACATCAAGGGTTCTACCCGTATTTCCATCAGGTTGGATCTAAAAAAGTTAAAATATAATTGTTATATAGAGTAGACCATGAACAATTGTATTCGACTATATGGAATATCTGAAACATGGGGAGAAGCAACATTATCGTATTAGAGTGTGTATAACATAATGTTAGAAAAAACTGCATATAAAGGGTCATTAAAATATAGGATAAAGAAAAATTGTACTTTAAAAGGTGGTTAAAAAAAAATTAGAAATAATTGTTATACAGCGTAGACCATAAGCCGTGGCTTAGCTGAAATATAGGGAAGAGAAGAGTTATAGTCAGGTGTTCAAAAATATGATTAAAAAATGGAATAAAATTGTTATATAGGGTCGCTCATAAGTACTTGTAGTTTGGGTGAAATATGTTCGGGATTGGTGGATTTATAATTAAGTAGGGTGGTTTAAACAACAAAAATTGTTTATTTAGGATAATCGATATGTTTCATAAATTATTTCTTTTTGCAAAAGCTTGAACATTCCGTACGCGGATGAAACCGCGGGTGACGGCTAGTATTATTTATCACTTAAATATTTAGTGTCGAAATTTCTTAATAAATTTTATTTGGATTTTGATCTCAACTGAATTTTTTTATATTTAATTCATGTTATTGGTATAATATTTTATATATTTTCAAGTCGTCATATAGTACTACTAACTGATAGACACCCATTTCGTTGAGCCTTTGGTAAAATGTAATTAGGGAAATAAAGCATAAGAGAAGAAAGGTTGTGCAGAATTATTCTCAAGTCTGCATTTATAAATTCACCAGAATCCATCAGCTTAACGAATTCATGGTTGTAAGTAGACTTGGGAATACTTATTTATAACCGACTTTCATGCCTTATATCCCAAACCAGATTTACTAAGTGCCTGGCGAAGCTGGCTTATATCGGCTAGTAGTAATTTACCTACTACGTTTCCTTAACTCTTGCCAAGCGCTGAGTGTTACCAAAACTATGCTTTCGACTGTTTTTCACTATTTTCAGTTTCATAAAATCTCTTTAATATTTTAATAATTCACCAAACTGTGAATGAAATTATTTTACAGATGAACCCGAGAATAGAGAACACGTACAAACATTTGGTTTGGATTAGAATAGAAACACTGCACATAATGACACCAAATTATTTAAAAAAATTCTATAAATAGTTAACCATTTCGTTATAGCTTTTCGCTTAACTTATAGAAAGAAAATTACTTCCGAAGTCACGTTCTTTTGTGATCATTTTCATTGATATTTTGCAAAACAATCGAGATCAGAATTGTTTCATGGAATCGTGGTTTCCGTTCCGAATGGCTTTCTTCAGCGAGAGCAACAATGGAACAATTGTATAGATGTTCGAAATAAACTGATAAATCTTTTTACAGATTTACTGATATGCAGATACTAAGATTTTCACTGGGATGCGTTTGGAAAGCGAGATTATTATCACCGACGTTCGAGTTACAGCTAAATGAGGTTCATTGTATGTTCTTTTGTTTAATGTTTGTTATAATGTTACTATCTAAATATGCTGCAAAAGTAACGTAATAACGTGAGAAAAACGCCAATGTTTACAATAAGAAAATACCCACTAAACTTACGGTTTGACTAATAAAACCGTATAAATAAAAATAGTACCTAGTTTCAGGAGATATTCTTACAACAAAATAATGTTTAAAGCTAATGAAATAAATAATAATAGTAAGGAGAGCCTAGAGAAAAAAAAAGAAAATAATTAAGTTTCCAATTATTTTTAAGGTTACATCATAATGTATTATTAAGTCAAATGGACTAAAATAGTTCAAAATGGAAAAATGTTTTGGAATTCCTTTAGTTAGTCCTGTCGAATATAGCAAACAGATTATGTTGTCGCTCCATTTATTTTGTGTACAAAATTTATTATTAAAAATTTATGAAAGTGGAATTTACATAAAGATGAAAATTCCCCTTCTTGTATTTATACACAATACTCGAGAGTATGACTAGAATCATCACTTGACAAAAATTGAAATAGAAATGTTGGAAACATAAAGAAAACATACTAAACAAATGTTATTATCAGTCTCTGATGCCATATTGGTCTGATAAGATGTTGATGTGTGACTTTGGTCTCGTAATGACCACTCTTGTTAAATTCGAAACATGTTCGGTCTTTCTCTTCACAAAATTGGTTAAAGATCTAATGGAAATTTATAGTTCAACTTGCGTCAACACACAACCACCGCGGGACATGGGACATATCATGCACTTATTTTTGAGACCTGCATTGTTTCAAAAGCAACATTTATTATTTATCTTAACTGCTCCCTGGTTTCTGTTTTTATCTCGTGAACGATTTATTTGAATTTTAATAAATGATATACCAATCTTATTAGATGAAGTCCCATTGGAAGACAGACCAATAATATTCAAAAACAATGGCTTTCCGGCCTATTATAGGCGAACTGTTAGAGAGTTCCTGGACAATTCATTCCCAAACGCTTGGATTGAGAGAGCTGACCCTATACTCTGGCCTCCAACCCTCTCAGATGTAAAAACACAGTTTTGCACCCTAACACCAAACCTTTATTTTAAACACTCAACGCCGTTTCAACAACTCTAAGTTGTCATTGTCAAGGAGTAAACCAAAGTTTGGTTTACCCACCCATCCGCCCTCTATGTTTGGCGAACATTCTACAAAACACCTTGTATTCGGTGTGTCTGCGCATTTCTTTATTAAAGCGAAAGCGTCTTAAGGAGGCCCACACTTACATATAAGAAAATAGATCAATTTGATTGTCTAATGCAAAAATTAGACTTTCTTCCGAGAACTCGTTCTGACACTTCTTTGACCTTGAAATATTCAACTTAGTTTTCTTTATAGAAAAGCAAAAAATTCTACTAAATAAACAAATATAACATCCAATTAATATAAAAAACCAGCACAGAATGTGTTTTTCCTTCCAAAAACATTCTACTTTAGTTCGTATTTAAAAACAACATCATCCAACTGTTGCTAATTAATTAGTGGCCACAAGAAATTATATGAGGATCGAAAAAAAAGCACGAAGGTTTTTCAGAAACAATGAATATGATCACAATCTTAGTTTCTAGTTATAATAAAGACCTACAGGTAGATTACTGGTAAAGAATATACTGTGCAGTTTATTACTAATAAGGAATTTGACTCAAATAAAAAAATCTTATTTCATTTTGGATGTACGTCCTCTAATAGATAACACTATACTGTTTTTTAATAGTTATCTGTCCTTTTTCCTGGCAGTTTTCGGGCTAATCATTCTGTGGTCGAATTTTTTGCACCTTTTAAATTATTGTAGTTGAAATCAATCTCGACTAAGCTTCAAGCTTATTTAAAAATAATAGAGAGAATGTCTTTCTACCATGAATATGTATTTTTGTATAATTATTAAGAAACAGTTAATATAAGTGTTCAAAATCGAATAACAGTATGGAAATATTAATTAGGTGAAAATCCATATGTTTAAATTAATTAATCATTTCCATATTCAATCAATAATTATGATAAACCGTCTCGGCAGTATAGCGGTTTTATACTTTTTTAAAGTCAACTGTCCGTTATGATTTAAAACTATTTGCGATATCGAATACAGTTATGGTAATTTTATAGCAATTTTTTTAACGTAAATGGTAAAAGATGCCGTATATTTCAAATTATATTTCGTGCATTGATTTACATACACAGTGTGTCCCAACGAAAACGACCCACCTGGATTAGTTTCTAAAAAACTCATTAATTTTAAAACCGGAAAAAACAAGTCAAAATATTTGTGAAGGGACATATTTGGCCATACTAACCGTTGATTAAAATGCACCCTCATCACCCCAGTGCTAGCTAGCCAATTTTTTTTAATGGAATTCTACCATAAGTGACCTCGTTTTAAAGCCTGTTTAAAAAGGAATTTAAGGATGTGCCGTTTTTAACATTCCATCAACTTTTAAGAAATTTGCAAATTAAAACGTAATTCCTGGATATTTTTCTGATCCCTGATGTTATTGACGAATAATAATTAAAGTACATAATTCGCTTATAATTTTAAAGACTTTTTCATATTACAAGGAAAATGACACTGACAATAGATTTTAAATGATTTTATTATAACAGATGTTCCATTGTATTTGACGAAGAGTACCTACTATTACGACGTGTAATTTTTGAGGTGAGCCACTCTGTATCACATGCCATATAACAAAATATTTAATAACTTATTTCGTTTAAAAAAAGTTTCAGCTAGTAAATGTCTTAGTTTCTTTCTAGAGTCGCTTCAGTGTAGTCAAGTTTTACTTCTTTATTTTTTTTACTCTTCAAAATGGTTTACACATTAGCAGAAAAAATTGAAATTATTGTTCTTTATGTGCTTGGAATTTCAATGAGAGGCATCCAGAAAGTCTTGTAAGGCACAAATACATTACTGAACTGTGGACCAAATTCAACGAAACGGGATCCGTGGTTAACAAGAAACGCGAGCCAAGTATAATAATCGATGGCGTTAAAGTAGTAGTATTAGGACATTTTGTAATGGATCCGAAAAAATTAAGACAAGTTTGGTTAACATCACGTGTTCCACGAAGTATTGTTCACGGAATTCTGAAACGAAATAAGTTTCATCCCTATAAAATTAGACCGGTTCAAGAATTAAATGAAGACGATTTTGACAGAGGAATAAAACAATGTTGTTCGGTCACATAAACAACAATCCAATTTTTTATGCAATACTTGCTTCTCTGACGAAGTCTGGTTTTATTTAAATGGTGAGGTAAATCGTTATAGTACTAACATTAATCCACAGTTATTTAGAAAGACTCATGCTCAGCGACTTCTAAAGCTAAATGTATTTAGACTTACTTGCAAACGTAATCCAAGAAATTTTGGGGGCACATGACTGTCTGGTAGAAGAATAACTTGTTTTTCAGCACGACAGTGCCCCACCACATTATGCCTTGCCAGTTAGAGAGCTTCTGGGTAATCGATTTTCTGATAGATGGATTGGAAGACGAGGTGCCAGATATGACCCCGTGGATTGTTTTCTTGGGGGCATTTAAAGATTCGCGTGCATGCTACATCCTCAGAGTCACTGGATGATCTGAGGCATCGTATCCAAGAAGAACGTGGCCGATTTACTCCAAATGTTTTTCCAATGTCCGCAATGAAAATGGATTGATTCATGAGAAATATCGTTAGAAAAGATGTTGAATTATTTCATTCACCGGAACCATGGTGTACAGAGACACTACTTCGAAATTTACTAGCCTCTCTCCAGGTTAAACTTGAGGGTTTTAATTTTTTTATGAAATGGCTGGAGTCCATAAAATGTAAATTAATTAATTCATCCTGAGGTTTTAAAAGCTCTGTTAGATATTAGCCAATATGGTAGGTCGGAGAGTTGATAGCAATCACGATGGGCCGGAGCGGGATGTTGGGTTTATATATTGTAGGTAAACCATATAGCATTAGTGGTACGGCCTCTGATTTTTTTTTTGTTCTCTGATCTTCAACGGGTATAGTGACCATAGAGGTATTATACTGTAGATCACGTAAAGTAGCGAAATTCATGTAATAGCAATAGAGAGAGAGAGAGAGAACAAGCGGGTCGTTCCTGATTGGTTAGTGTCAGTGGTGACGCCTACAACTTCGACTATTGGTAGGGTAGAGACATAGCAAGCGCACCCTGATATTGTCTTTCTCTTTCTATTGTTATGACACTGTCACTTACAGTAATGCCCATACCTAATTCACTCTACAGTATAATACCTCTATGATAGTGACACTTTAATCAACTACAGTATGTTTTCCATTCGTCCGTTGGCATTAGCTGTAAATTAATTCCATTTTTTGTGTTGATTTTACTTTGTATTTATTAATTTCTAGGATTACGTTCATTTTCTACATTGTGTTGATATAAATTTAAATTGACTCTCAAATGTTTATTATTCTCGATGTGTGATTTTGGAGTCTAAATCCAAGAAATTATTTTTGTATGAAAAGTAAATGAAATTCAGCTTCGTAGCTGCTCTCTGAATTTTAATTACAACTCTCTGAAGCAGGATTTAAAAACCAAATTACCATGGTGGTAGTAAACTGGTCCAGATGTAAATAAATTAATGGCAGTTTAATTATGTATCTATCTAATACTATAATACGAGAAATGTTTGTATGTATATATATATATATATATATATATATATATATATATATATTTGTACCCCCGGTGGCCTAGTGGGAAAGTCCGTCAGCTCACACAATTGTACTAAATTGGAGCTTGATATAGCGGACCGGATCCGGGATCAAATCCCAGCCAAGTCAAGGTTTTTTTCATTAATAAAAAAATTGTGACAAAATTCCGGGGGGTACCGGGGGGTACAGTCGTCTCTAACTTAAATGGCAAAAATCAGGGAAATAGACATTTGCCCCTTACCAACCCGCACTGAGGCAGCGTGGTAAGGTATGCCTCATATCCCCTGTAAAATTCTAAGAATATTCTTCGTCTTCTCAATCCTTCGAGACAATTCTTCTTACAAAAAGACCTTAAGCTCTTTATCTGTTCCCTCAAGACCTTAAGTATCTCCGATCATCTCTTCAGCTTTCGCTTCATTAATACATTTCCGTCTAGTCATACAAAGGCCAATTCCTCAACCTCTAGTCTTGAGTTTCCGATAAAAACGGCCAAAATTATGTTCGTCTTCTCAATCCTTCGAGCCAGTTCTTCAATTCTTCAGTCCTACACTTCTTCTTCTTCTTCATTTCAGTTAGTAAAATCATTTGCCCACTTATCTTAAATTCTCTTCAATACAGTCCTTCAGTCCTTCTCACAGATCTTAAGCTCTTCTTCTTCTTCCTCACTTCTCAAGACCTTAAGTTCTCCATTTCCACAGCTGTTCAAGTTCCTCTGCAATCTTTCAATTTTTCAGGGAGGCTACACCATGAAAAATTGGTTGAATATAGCTGCATATGATGATGATGATGATATATTTGTAATTGAGTTCTGGAAAACGGCTATAACGATTTTGGTGAAATTTTCCCGTTTGAAAGTTTCGATGGATAGAAATCGATTGGTGAAGTTCTCATTTTTGGAAAAAACATTTTAGTGAGAAATAAAATTATTAAAATATTTATTGACAGTTTGACAATCAAGGCTTATGCTTTGTAATATCAAGGCCTTCAATACAGGGTAATTTGGTAACCTACGTAAGAGTGAGACTCCTTTTGTAAAAGTTCTTTCAATACAGGATTATTTGGTGACCTATTTGAGAGTTAAACTGTTGTTGTAAACATTCTTTCAATAAAAATTGTCTTTGTATGTTCCGAACCTGTAATTATTTTATGATTTCGTCATATTTTCCTAGCATTATATTTTTATAGTGGGACATTTCAAGTTTTCATTGTGAAAAAGTTGGCGCAGTAGGCAATTTTTGGATGAGTAAGATCTCAGATTTTGCTTGTTAATTTGTTGCATATAATGTGAATTGGTGGTGTATAATTATACAGGGTATTTTAAAATATGTTAGATGGTCAATATAAGTTGCTATGCAGGATGGCTAAAATATAGCGTCAAATGGAATTAGAGTATAGTTAGAAAAAATCGAGAACAAATAATTGTATAGTTGGAAATTAATGATAGCTGATATACAGGGCGGAGTAAAAGTATTGTTATGCAGCGTCGCTAAAAAATTGTTAATAGAATGTTATACATATAGGGTAGCTTATTAGCATTTGCATTTACAGGGTGGTTGCAATATAGGATGTAAGGGAATTATAATATTGTATTTGTATGTTCCAAACATGTATTTATTTTATGCCTTCGTCATATTTTCCTAGCATTATATTTTTATAGCTAGACATTTCAAGTTTACAAGGTGAAAAATTTGGCACGGTAGGCAAGTTTTGGATGAGTAAGATCTCATGATTTCGCATGTTAATTTGATGCATATAATATGAATTGGTAGTGTAAAATTACAATTATACAGGGTCGTTTAACATATGTTAGATGGTCCATAAGAGTTGATATGCACGATAGTTAAAATATAGCGTCAAGTGGAATTATAGTATGGTTAGAAAAAGCGAGAAAAAACAATTCTGTAGGGTACCCCATAAGCAGTTGGAAATTAATGATAGCTTACATATAGGGCGGAGTAAAAGTATTGTTATGGAGGTCGCTAAAAATTGTTAATAGAATGTTATACCTATATGGTAGCTTATTAGCATTTGTATTTACAGGGTGGTTGCAATATAGCATGTACTGGAATTATAATATTGTATTGGTATTTTCCGACTATATAACTATTTTATGCCTCTGTCATATTTTCCTAGCATTATATTTTTATAGCTAGACGTTTCAAGTTTTCAAGGTGAAAAAATTGGCATGGTAGGCAATTTTGGGATGAGTAAGATCTCATTATACAGGGTCATTTAAAATATGTTAGATGGTCCTTAAGAGTTGCCATGCAGGATGGTTAAAATATAGCGTCAAATGGCATTATAGAATGGTTAGAAAAAAGCGAGAAAAAATAATTGTGTAGGGTACCCCATAAGCAGTTGGAAATTAATGATAGCTGACATACAGGGCGGAGTAAAAGTATTGTTAAGCATGTTATACCTATATAGTAGCTTATTAGCATTTGCAATATAGGCTGTACTGGAATTATAATTATACATGGTGGTTCAAACAAAATTACAATAGGTGGCCATAAACAAATGCATATACAGGGTGGTGTGAAATTATAGTTATACAGTGTGATTTAAAATATGTTATATTTGATAGCCTATAAAGAGTTGCATATATGAGGAAGACCTCTCAAAAACTATATCTTCAGTAAGCCAACAAACTAATGGTACAAACTTTGCAAAAAGCAATTATCAACATTTTTCACAACCGATATAAAAGTGTATATTAACATCCTGTTGAACATATTTAATAATTAACAATTAACTCATTTGCAGATGTTTTTTTATTTACTGCAAAAAAATTGACTTTATATACCTACGAAAAGTCTGCCGATGTTTTTGGAACGGTTTGTATTCCTGAAAGTCTAACACCTATATATATATATATATATATATATATATATATATATATATATATATATGAATATATCAAGCTTTCAAAGAATTAAAAAACACATCTCTTTCAGAATGGCTTTACAACGGCTTGGTAATTTTCCAATTTATCTAAACTGTGCACAAATACCAATTATGGATCGTTTAATTACTCCGTAAGGATTTGCAGCAATACCAATTGTTTCCATATCATACGTAACGTGTCTATTTTATTACTACTAAAGGCAACTACGCTATACGATAAGGATATTCCGTCAATAGAATAAGATACGATTTATTATATCATTAGTTTTACCTACTTCTTGGGAGGCGTTACAACTGTAAATAATCGGAATTAAGATATAATTTCTAGATTTTGTTGCTTCATTAAACTAATAAAGTAGTAATAAATTATTTCCGTTAGTTGACATAATATGATATGAAGCCTGCAATTACAAATATTCAATTATTAAAATTATTACAAATTGTTACAGGATGAAATTTGTCAAAACGGTACAAATGGAATCGTGGACGTTGCTTTCCGAAAAATAAGCAAGAGTTCCGCATGTTTCCAAATATGGAAAATAGAAGTAAGTATACTTCGTTTTTGTTTTGAAAAAAATGTTTAATTTAAAATGTTAAATATTTATATTAGCATATTTTTTCTCACACTTTCATTACAGCAAAACTGGGAAAGCATTTATTTTAAATGGATGGATGGTGATTATTAGCTTTATTCGCGGAAGACAATTCTGAACCAATTCATTATCAATTCAGTTCTACTCAAGAGCGCATGCCTGATTCAGAACTAATAAAAGATACTTTTGTACCGCGAATGCCATTGCAACTAATTCTTCTATGCTGTCAAATTATATGAATAGGTATGTGTCAATTAAATGAGCCACTCTACATTCTGCTAATGCTATTTATGGTAGAGGTTTGAATATTTTGAACCTTTCATGACTAATCCAAAAATGAAACTCAAACTGATGATTATTAAATTGTGGCACAATATGTTCAAAATAATCAATTCTGTTTGGAACACTCACAATTTCCAAAAGTTCTTCCAAATCCCCGTCACTTGAAATTAAGTGGTCCATGTCAACAAATATTCTAAACAATTTTAAAGTCCAATCGTAAACACAGTTAACAATAAGTAAATTTCCCGATGTAGGCAACACAAAATAACAATTTACTAAATTTGAGCAAAAATTATTCAAACGCGCATGTCAGAACCAGGAATCCTAGCTATAATTCAAGAACTGATAATCTGGTTACGAATCAATAATGAATCGAATTTTCCTTCACCGCGAACACAGAATTGTTACTGTCAGTTCAGTAATTTCTGTACCGCGAACGGTTTTATTGCAACTGCGCATGCGATCAGTAATGAATCGATAACGAATTGTTACCGTGAATAAAGCTATTATTCAACTAATGCACTTTATGACTAGTAAACAAATTTCAAAACTTTGGGCAGTACTTTAACATAACCATGACAAAGGCAGCTAAGCACTGTCAAATCGGTTATAAAAGATTTTTGTCAAAGTTTTTTTCTTTTTTGCCTAATCTATTTCTTAGATATATTTTATTAAATTCACACGCAGTCCTATCTTTGACAAAAGAATTGATGTTAATTGTCACTGAAAACGAAAAAAGGTTGTACGTCAGATTTCTTACTTTCGTAGTACAAAGAACGTTAATCTTATATAATGTTGGAAATTAACGACTATTAAAATTTAAACAAAAGGTTAAATGCTTACAATGAGAATTATTAATACTATTGTGGCTGGACGTACAAAGGCTGCTAAGAAAAATTTCAATGGACCCAAAAGTCAGTAACTTTGCTGCAAAAATAAGCGGAATAATTTTTCCAATTACATAGTGAGCTTTAAGTCGGAACCTACACCTCTGTTAATATAGACAACTAGTCAAACGCATATAATTTCAGTTAAATTCTGTATATAAATCGTCTACACTAATACAATTCATGCATTATTAAATAATTCTTGTACTATTCTTGGCTTCTATCTTTTCAGGAGTATACATTTTTTGGCGCATTTAAAGCGTTTTCCTTTTTCTTTTTTAAAATGATTCAAACTGTAAAAATAGAAAACACCACAGCAGCACAAGCACATGTATTGTTAATTTTCCATTATATTTCATAAAATATTTGATGTAGTGTAATATGTCATTTAATTAATTTTTTTAACCTTCATAACATATATTTGATAAAATCTTTTATAAATGATCTTTGTCAAGAAATTCTAATTTTTTCGATTTTTTTCGAATTCAAATTTCGTCTTGCTGTATTTTGTCGTTGGCTAGAAAAGGAACTGACTAAGGCGGATTCTGAGACTGTCTAATTTTTTACTGCAATCTATTAGATCAGACTCACCTTCACCTCGATATGGAACCAGTTGATCCAGGTGGCCAGCTGGACCTTGGATTTCGTTGAATTCGATACATACTAACATAGTGGATTCCCTAAAAATTTTCATAGGGACCATACCATAAATATCTAAATATTAGTGATTTCTCCTGACTTCTTTGTCGTATTCGTTTGGATGATCATTAATTTCTTTAGAACATCCCTCAACTGTACCATAGTCCAACATACATGCTAATCTCACTTTTTCCCAAATAATTGTGTAAGTCCCGTGTTATTATGTATACTGTAGAGAAATAAAGGTATGTGCTCCAACACAATCAAGTTGATTTTTGTGAACAACAAAGCTCCAGAACCTTTCTACTAGATTGTCTGATTATTTGTGCTCCAGACGTAAAAATATTAAACTGATAATTGATTTCTTGTCCATAAGCTCCTCGCTGAATTCTATTAAATCCATAAAGACACTTCTGACACCAAACTGTTAGGAACTGGTTTTAACTTATCCTATACCCGTAGACAATTATTGATATACCAGTTAATATTCTAGGCCTGGTTAAGACAAAAAATGTAGGAAGTTTTTCTGGCTCTCCCACGGCGCCCTCGGTGATGAACTTTTCCTTGACCTTCAATTTCAAAGTTAAGTCTATTTCTTTAAATGGCAACCCCTAATTTTGACAGTGGAATTGCTAAGGGGGGGAAATTATACGTCCAGATACCACCCTGACCTTTCGAAAAATTTGACCTCGGGAGGTCAAGTCAAGGTCAAGCAGTTACCGGCCGGAAATCTTGAAAAGTAGCCGCTGCTTAAAAAAATGGTTGAGAGAAAAGTTGTAGAAAATGTCCCTGGCTATCCAACGGCGAAGCTCGAGACATTAACATTGAACTTTACCTTTTCCGTTCGCCATGTTGGATTCCGCATTTTCAAATTTTTCAAATCTGACTTTAAATTCATAAGCAGCGATCTTGATAACCCATGTGGAGGGACTTCAGAGTCTTAATTAGTGAAAAGTATTGATTGTATGAGCGAAAGAATGCAAATTGTAATATTCGATTAAATATTGTATCGAATATTGATTTGTTTAACTGAAAAAGTTCTATCTCTAAATTGCTTTCGTTTATTAATACTATATTACCACTTCATCAATATTCACTTCATAATATTCACCAGTTCGTTCCTTACATTTGATTTTCGATAAATCGTCAAAGAAAATCAGCCGTTTGCTTCATTAATACTTCTTTCCATAATTTATAAATTTAAATCTTCTACCAAATTATAATTAATCTGAATGTAATATGGCTACTCTCACTAATCTTATGATGAACGGATACGGTAACAGGACGACATTGAATGAAGAAGCATGAATCTTATACAACGATACAATTAGGGTGGGAATGGAACCAATTAGTACAAAGGACAATTACGCTTTTCAATTTAATTCGGGGTGTAAAAGATCTTCCTAAAGCGGGTCGTCTGTTGACAGCAACTACACAAGAAACACAGCTAGATGTTGGTCTTTCAATCAACGAAGACTGTCACAGGACAGTTAGCAAATTGCATGAGCAACATGATATTAGTGTCGAAAGTCGAAGCTCCATATTGTTATAAAGTATTGTATTTTTTATGTTAAGGCGTTTGTTGTCGTACTGAAATGACACAGGGTCGGCTTTGGGTAAATTTCGTAACACTGCCCCCCCTCCTTTAATTCTGATCGTCCCGATCAGAAACATCCCCTCCATGGTAGGGAGCGTGTCGATCTAAATGAACCACCTTCAATTTAGCCTTGGGGTTTCGACGGATCCAGTAGACAACGTCATTAAGCCTCTTGACCACCTCGTATGGACCATCCCAGGCGGGTGTAAGCTTTGGGGATTTACCCTTGCTCCGTTGGGGGTTGTACAGCCAGACTTTGTCCCTCTCCAGGAACCCGGCTGAATTGGCCTTGAGGACGTATCGCGTCTTCATCCGGTCACTGGTGGCCAACATCTGCGTTCGGGCTAATTCGTGTATTGCCAGCATGTTATGTCGGAGCTGGTCGGCATAATCGTCTATGTCTTGGGGAGGTTCTTCGGGTGAGCCAAATGCCAAGTCGCATGGTAATCGCAGCTCCTTTCCGAATAGGACCCTGGCTGGGGTCAGGCCTGTACTATTATGTACAGCAGAGCGATATGACAACAGGAATAGGGGAATATGCTCATCCCAATCACGCTGCTTATTACTGACGACCTTGGATAGATGTTGTTCCAAGGTCCTGTTGAATCTTTCCACCATTCCGTCTGACTGTGGGTGTAATGGTGTTGTTCTCGTTTTCCTGATCCCCAACATCGTGCAGACCTTCTGGAATACATTCGATTCGAAGTTACGCCCCTGGTCTGAATGTAATTCCATCGGGACGCCAAACCTGCTGAATAGTTGTTCTACTAGCACCGTCGCTACCGTGGTTGCCTCTTGGTTGGGTATCGCATATGCCTCAGGCCATTTGCTGAAGTAATCCATTGCGACCAGAATGTATTTGTTCCCCCTCTCAGACTCGGGAAACGGACCGGCGACATCGATGGCAATTCTCTCAAATGGGACGCCCACATTGTACTGCTGCATTCTGCCCTTGGTCCGGGTCTTCGGGCCCTTACTGGCGGCACAGGTGGCACATTTGCGGCACCAAGCTCTGACGTCTTCGAAGTCATTCATGTACCGCTGACGAACTTTGTCTAGGGTTTTATTCATGCCCAGGTGGCCTCCGGTAATTCCATCATGTACTTCGGTCAGGATGGCTGGTATCTTTTTTTCGGAACTACCAGTTGGGACTTAGTTTCTCGTCCATCAGCGCTTTCCTAAACTCGCTTGAGCATTCCATTGTCTACTCTTAGAGAGTCCCATTGAGCCCATAACGATTTCAGCACGCCGGAGTATCTAGCTACCTCGTCCCATCGTGGCCTGGGTGCCCCTCTCATTTTGAGTGACAAGATTGGTTCGATGTCTGGATCAGCCATTTGGTCCTGGATGCACTGTTCCGTTGTCCAGTCTTCATTGGCCGCACTCGGATCTGCCTGATGGAGATACCCTCTCGCTGTTCCGTCTTCAGACAATGCTTGCATTCCGCTCTACAGGGTCTTCTGGATAGGGCATCGGCATTATTGTGCAACCGGCCGGCACGGTGTTCCACCTTGAAGTCGTATTGCTGTAATTTCTCCATCCATCTGGCCAGTTGTCCTTCCGGTGTCTTCATGTCCAGCAGCCATTTGAGTGCGGCATGATCTGTTCGGATTAAGAAATGGCGACCATAGAGGTATTTGTGGCAATGGTCTACAGCCCTTATTATTGCAATAAGTTCTTTTCTGGTGACGCAATAATTTCTTTCTGGCTTCGAGAATCCACGGCTGTAGTACTCGATCACCCTCTCTTCACCATCTTGCACCTGGGATAGGACAGCCCCCAAACCGGTGTTGCTGGCATCGGTGTCTAAGATGAACTTGCCGGACTGTGTAGGAAAGGCTAGGATTGGGCTGGAACATAGTGCTACCTTCAGTCGTCTGAAAGATGTTTCGCAATCCTGATTCCAATGGAAGGTCTCTTTCTCAGTGGTCTGCCGATGTAGAGGGGCGGCGTTTGTGGCAAATCCCTCAACAAAACGCCGGTAGTATGAACAGAGGCCCAAGAAGCTTCGGAGTTCATGTTTGTCTCTTGGAACTGGCCAATCACGGATGGCTTCTATCTTGTCTTCGTTGGTGCGGATTCCTGACTCGGACACTACGTGACCCAAAAACTCTACTTCTTTTTGGAACAAGGAACACTTCTTCGGATTGAGTCTCAGGTTGGCATTATTAATTCTGGAGAATACTTCGTCCAGGTTCTTCAGATGGTCGTCGAATGTCTGACCCATGACTAGAATGTCGTCGAGGTATACTAAGCACGTCCTCCATGTTAACCCGCTCAGTACATACTGGCTGTCTTCTCTCTGTCGTTTGCGTGCAGACCAACCTGCCAATATCCACTTTTCAGGTCTAGTGTGGAGAACCAACGGGAGCCTGCTAGTGTGGTCAAAGTGTCATCGATTCGGGGTAGTGGATAGCTGTCTTTCTTCGTGACATCATTCAGCTTTCTGTAATCCACGCAAAATCGGGTGGTTCCATCCTTCTTTTTAACTAGCACGACGGGAGCAGACCATGGACTGATGGATGGCTCGATAACTCCATTTTGTAACATGGACTCGATGTTTTCCTCGACTGCCTGTTGTTGCCCCAATGGTAGTCGTCTAGGTGGTATTCTGATGGGTTGAGCCTTTCCGGTATTTATTCGATGCTGGATGATGTTGGTGCGACCGGTGGTTCTATTTTTACTGTTAAAAATTTGCCAGTGTTTTGTGATAAATTGCTTGGCTTTCTTCTGGTTCTTTGATGTCAAGTGTGTCAAATGGACAGCAAACTGTTGTAGGAACTCTTTATCGGGCCCTGTCTCCTTCACCGACGTCTGGTACTCTTCTTCGCAATTGATGATGGTCTCTACTGGCTCGAAACAAGCTATCTCTTGACCATTGGTAATTCTGATGTCGTTGTTGGACAAATTCAGGACTCTGATTGGTATATATCGTCCGGTTTTAACTATAGCCCGTCCAACCAAGTAGTCATGAGCTGAGTGTACGGGCTCCACCATTCCAACGCAGCTCCCAGGATTGCTGTCTAACTGCTCATGAATAATCTGTTCCGTTCGACCGGGAATTCTAGCTGAAGACTTTGCCACAATTTTTATGGGGGTGACTGATGTGTTGACGGGCCGTGTCAATACAAATTCCTCATTTAGGAACCGAAGAACATCATATCTCGGGTCGAACATAAATCCATGCTGGCTAATTAGGTCCATTCCCAGTATAAAATCGTCCTCAATATTCGCTACCAGGACCCTATGCCGGATCATGTTGTCCCCTATCTGTAGCACGACATCTGCCTCACCCTGTATTGACATGGACTCGCCGGTGACTGTTCTGAGCTGGATGTTATTGGTAACTGGCCGAATTTCTGATGCTCTCAAAACCCTGGACTTGGCAATGAACACAGCGGCGCCGGTATCGATGGTGATGGTAACTGCTCGCCCATTGATGGTGCCTCTGATGACTAGGCTGCCGCTATCTCGGCAAAATCCCCGGATGGATAACGTTTTGGGGGCTGGTGGAGGGGCAGTCAGCTTTCGCCCCCCTATGCTGACTGACTGACGGTCCCTGGACATGTGGCTATTCTGTTGGTTACCCCTGGTCGGTGATCGTTCAGGTGGCCTCACCCGACAATTACGTTGGAAGTGCCCTGTCCGTCCGCAGCGGTAACATGCCCCTCTGGTGCCAGTTCTTTGTGACCGTTCTAATATTTTGTTCAGACCAGCCAGCAGCGCTTGAAATGGTGACTCTGACTCTTCCTGGTTGAAGGAAACTGCTCGGACCCCCGGCTTGGACATGCTCATGACGGCCTCTACTTCCAAAGCCCGAAGTAGAGCTTCATTACTTTTCTTGACGCCACTCAGTCTTAAATTTCTTTGTACTTCCACATCTCTGATGCCGTTTATGAAACTCTGTTTGGCCAACTGGTCTTTCGTTTCCTCTGGCAGGTCTGGGTAGGACAAGTGTACTAACCGTCTAATCTCTGCTTCGAATTCTTGAAGGCTTTCATCGGATCTTTGCGTTTTTCCACTGAGATGGACTTGGTATACCTGGCTCAAGGATTGATTGTCGTAGCGTTTGTCTAGGATGGCGATGATCTTGTCGAAATTACCTTGTTCATCGACTGGAATGCTTTGGAGGAGTTCTAGGGCCGGACCTCTTAACGAAATTACCAGAGAAGTAGATTTTTCTTGATTATCCCATCCATTAGCTGTAGCCACAGCCTCAAATTGCCGTTTATACATAGGCCAAGATGAACTGCCATCAAATGTGGGTGGTTTACTAATGGAACCTCTGGTACTCACGGTGTTCTGGTATTTTCCTCGCTGTAAGTCCTGTTGCATTTTTTTAATTTCTGTTTCTAAATTGTCTTGGGTGGCACTGATTTGGTCTTGAACTGTGTTTTGAATTGAACTGATTTCAACTTTTACCTGGCTTTGGATGGAATCGAGGTCATCTACTTTTGTTTCAAGAGTGCCCACGGTATTTTTTATGGTCTTAATGTCATCATTTATCTCTTTTATATCAGACTCAACTATTTGCATTCTTTCATTAACTGTTTCATTAACTTGTCTTACTATTTGCATTAGTTGTTCAAATTGCATTTGTCTTTTTTCTTCAGTTATTTTAAATTCATTTTGTCGTTTTAATTCAGTTTGATCGTGTTTTTCTACAAATTTCGAGAATAATCCTTCCATTAAATTTTGTTGTTTTTCTTCCATCATGGAAACAAGATTTTGTTGTTTTTCTTCCATCGTGGAAACAAGATTTTGTTGTTCGCTTTTCATCGTAGTGACAAGATTTTCTAATTCTATTTTACGTTTTTCATCGATATTAGTGACAAGATTTCCTAACTCAACTTTAAGTTTATCATCAAAAGATTCCACTAACCTTTGTTGAATTTCTTCTTGATGTTGTTTCTCCTTCTTGTCACGTTTTTCTAGAATCTGTGCAATTTTTTCGTCTATCTTTTCCATACTACGAGTTTCCATAAATCAAATTACGATTTTAACGGCACTTAATCCTCTACTTCTGATCACCAAATGTTATAAAGTCCGTGGGTTCAATTTAAAATTATTAAACTAATATGCACTTTCACTTTTCTAGAACTCTATTTACATTCAAACAGCTGATTCAAATACAATAACAATCCCATATACGCTAGTCGCCGCGGTATCACTGCCTGGCGAGCGTAGCGTGCTTCTTTTATAACACCAGCGCCGAATTCTCCAGTAAAAATCATCATCACTCCTTCCGCTGCCGAGTCTTTTCGAGAATCGTATTTTTTATCTTAAAGCGTTTGTTGTCGTACTTAAATGACACAGGGTCGGCTTTGGGTAAATTTCGTAACAATATATACAAAATAAAATTTGTACACGAATTGCTTAAAGACGATCCAGAATGTCTGGGCTGCCATTACAAACTACAGTTTTGTTGGGTCCTTCTTTATTGCAGAAAATCTTATTGCGGTTAAGTATGAAGACATGATCAGAAATGAAATCAACCCAGCGAAACAAGCAACTGTGGGCGTTGATTTTGATCAAATGTTCTTTCAACAAGACGATGCTCCACCTCATTAAGTACCAATTGTACGTGCTTATTTGAATGCAGCCTTTCCGGGAAAGTGGATAGGAAGAACAGGGACAATAGAATGGCCAGGCAGATCTCCTGATTATTTTTTGTGGGATTACCTTGAAGATAGGGTATATCAAACTAAAATAGCGAAACTCGATAAACTCTAGCAGAGAATAAGGGATGGAATTAATAATAATGATGAAGGCATAATTCGTGAATGTGTAGCAGCATTTTACTACCAGATAGCACATTGCTGTTGAGGGTGAAAACTCTAAATATTTGCTAAAATAAATAAATATTTTATATGAGACTACAGTGATTCAATATTGGTTTCACCTGCTGATCTTGCCTTAACTGGCCGGGCATCAAACCACCTTACCTTAATTGTCTGCGCCGGGTGTCATACCACCTTGCCTTAACTGACTGAAGTAAACACTAACCTTGCCTTAACTGGCCTTACATCACACCACTTTGCCTTAGCTGACTGAGGCCTGTCTTTACTAGTTGAGCATTAAACCACCTTGCCTTAACTGGCCAGGCATGACACTAGTCTTGCCATAACTGACTGGGCATCACACGACCTTGCATTAACATATTGGGGTAGACACTAGACTTAACTGGCTGGGGTGGATAATTTTAGTGAGGATTTACGTTATTAGATCTTAATTGGTATGAATGTAAGTTTTATTGTATGGAATTATTAAAAAAATAGTTCTTTGATATAAACTTGAAGATTAAGATTTCCGGTTTCCCAATTAGGTCTTGCTATTTAAAAAAATGTGCCTGGCCTTCAAATAATGTTGAAGATCAAGGTTATGACCGAAATCATAGGACAACCAAGGAAATTTCCTACAACTTTTGTCTCAACCATTTTTTGAGCGATAATCGCACATTAAGTGTCCAAAGTAATGAAGAAAAACACTAAAGATAATCTTCAATTTTTATTTGTTGCTATAACCATTATGATAAATTTAATTAATATGTTGCTTCCTTGCAGAACATGAATGTAGTTGCTGTTCCTCGAGATCAATATGGAATATTTTATGAAACGGATTCGTACATTATATATGCAGCATCCCCTTATGGACAACCTAGCGATAATACCACAGTTGTAAGATATATTTTTATAAAAATACAAATCAGCCATTAGATTGTTATTATTTTTAGGTTCGAGAGGTAAAGGGGGGTTTTATAGAACATCACATTCATTTCTGGCTTGGATCACAAACTACTCCTGATAAATCTGGGGCAGCAGCATATAAGACAGTGGAACTTGACAACTTTTTAGGAGGTTGCTGTACACAACATCGAGAAACTGAGGGAAACGAGAGTTCAAGGTTTCTCAATTATTTCAGACATGGCCTAAGGTATATTACTTTTCGTATTTAATAACTGAATTAACCTCCACCATTTTGCTGATATATAGTGGAATCAAAAGTTGTACTACCCAAATTATAATTGTATAATAATTCAATAAACAGAACGCTGAAAGAAATTTTACAGACAAATTGTTCCGAAACTTGTTTAATACATATATGGGGTTCGCTTGTACTACAAATAATCAGACATGTCAAGCTTGCGTTAACAACATTTAGAAAGAACTCGATATTCCAGAATGTCAGTACATATCAAGAACAAATATTTAAAGTACTACCAGTATTGACAAATGGTTGTAAAACCTGGATACTAAAGACCGAATTCAAAAGAAAATTTTATATTGCACTAATATCTATGGAGAGATGCATAATCGGAATAACGAAGAGAAACCAAAAGAGAATAGAATGCAGAAGAAAAAAAGGATTAAGATAAGAAATGGCAACAACAAAAACAATTCCTGAAATTGCTATAGACCTGGGGAAATGACCATTGGGAACTTTTTAGTTTTCTTACACATTGACCGGGTATTCATTTTTTGTCTCAAAACGAGACTTTATGTACGTTTATAACAAACAAATACAAAATAACATATCGTTTTATGATATTTTTTCTATAAATTAATCATTCTAATAAAAACATTGCGAATACTACGAAAACACAAAAACCGGCGAATATAAAAACAAAGCGTAAAAACGACAACCCAGAAAACTTGAATTAATGAAAGAACCCAGTTCGATAGGACTCCTTAATAAACTCTAATAAATCAGAAATAACCATCGAATTCTAGTATCTTCGACGCCCTTATTTAAGGCACAAGTTGAGTAGTTTATATTGCGGCCTGTAATTGAAGAGCTGTTTCGATAGTAGTAATCACATATATATATATATATATATATATATATATATATATATATATATATATGTCGGAGATAACGAAATAGTTGGTTTCTCAAGTGGTGAAAATCTAAAGACTCTTAGTTTACATTATCAGTAACAGGATATTCATGTTTTGTATTTTTGTTTACGATTCTTAAGTTATTATATTCTATTACAAGTTTGTCAGCTTGGAATCAAAAGTGACTCACAGGGTCGCTTAACGTGGTGTCGGTTACGTATGGCAGTTATAAAAACGAAATATGCATCAAGTGGTGTGTACTATCTTTTTACGAGTTTTTTGGCAAGACTCGTATCGAGAGGGACGGAGGACAGTTCTGTCCGAACTTCGAAAGAGGTACGACGGTAGACGGCTGTCACGTAACCGGGAACTCGTCGCGGTTCCGAGTACCTTGTGTACCAATTGAGATTAATAATATCAAATCGCTACGCCGATCGAACTTATTTTAGGTGGCACCCGAGATAAATTGATCATAAACATTATCTATTGTTTGTTTGAAACTCCAGTGGTAGATCATTATGGTGCCTTCGGTCAATTTAGTGTGATTATTATTTGTCGAATAAATGCCCAGCCCACATTTATTCCTTTTGATAACCCGACATCAGAAGTGGGATCAGTGCCCGGTATATCCATGTGATAACTAGTGAAGGAGTGCTGCGGAAGCAGTGGAGCTGCGGTTGCCGCGTTTTAGTTGTGAAACTGCTGGTTCTGACGCGGCTGTGCGGTGTTTAACTACTGGTCCTGTGATGGAGGAAAGTCCAGTACAGGGTGGCATATTATTTTCTGCGGTAACTCGTACTCTCGAGGGTTTGTCTCCACAGTGGCTAGTTCCAGTTATGTTTGGAGGAGTTATCACGGGTAAAAGAACTTTATATTTCGATTAACATCGCAGGATAATCATGTGGAATACACATCACTTGCCAGTGGTGTTGTGACTGAGGATCAGTGTTAAGTCTTGGCAGCAGGTTGATTTGGTACACTAAAACACATTGGTAAGTCCTTTCCATTTTGTTTCGATTCTGGGGCCGAGTGCTCATTAATAAAAGAATCGCTAGCCTTAAGATTTTCAAGATAAACTATTAATACAGTTCTAACAATGTAAGTAAGTTTCAAACTGTTAATATATATGACATAATAAGTGGTAGTGAAATTTTACCCCAGAGTTTACATAAAATAGTTTTTGGATATTTATGAGGCAAAAATAATTTACTTTTGGAACAAAGTCGCTGACTCCTCGAAGTTTCAATGAAGTACATACTGACGGTATAAGAGTAAATTATCTGCCACTATAAAAAGTTTACATTTTTATTACGTGTTTTTCACGTACTTTAGAAAAGAGCAAGGTCAGTTTTCATAGTAACTCTCTCCTGCAATCTTAACTATTATTACATTGTTAGTGAAATTGAGATTTCTTTGGATTTCTTTATCTAATGTAAAGATGAAAAAAAATTGCGAATTGCAGTTTCTGTTAGCCTTCTGTCTAAAGATAGACTAATATTATAGCAACAACTATAAAGTTTAGAAAGTAATTAACAATAGTTGCAATGCAACCGTAGTTTACGTTAAATTTCAAAAATCTGGAAATGATTCTCAAATCTTGATATTTGAAATAACTCTTTAAATGAAAAAAGTGATATATTTAGCAAACTCAAGATGTTTGAAGGGCTATAGTTTCAACCTAGTATAAAATGTTCCTAGAAATTCTGCAAAAGGTATGAGAATACTACAAACAAGTTAACTCAAATGAAAACAAATCTAGAAAACTATTCTTCTAAAATCTAACAAGATAATGGTAATCCGTAAATTGAAATGTTAATAATTTAGGGAAATACGAAAGCTAAACAACAATACATGTGTGTAAGCACTGTATAAAAATCAATTACTTAATACACCTAAATTATACAATATTAAACTCTGATAAAAACTACTTTTTACTAGAACTCGTGACTTTATTGGAATAATGAACGAATGAGTTTTAGAGGTCTTCTAAATAAAATCTATCCAACCCAAAAAAAAAGAAAGTCAGGATGATGTTCCGCTGGAGTTTTGAGTTTCAAACGGGAAAATGATTAGCTCTTGAATAACGAGCAAATATTAGGTTGGAATGAAATATTTGTAATAGTAAGTACCTACGAAAGGTTGCGAAAATATCTCACATTAATTAAAAAAAGTACAATTTGCAAAAACAATACGGGGAAAATTGTTATTCATAGTGTTGAACAAAAAACACACTTGAATAAAATACTTTTAAAGCGTGACTATAGTTTTGACTCAATCTCGTGTCATTTTCAATGGACAAAACTTGAGATAATTTACGACCGACAATATGCAAGGCAGCAGGTAATAATACACTAAAGGGGTTATGTCGTTAAATTAATGTTCAGAAGTAACTATGGAATTAACAAAGCAAACAAAATTTTTCTATTACAATTAACTGATCATTAAGGATGCTAGTATTGAGGAAGGCTAAGCCTCCTTGTATTTCTAAATTTTCTAAGATTGAAATCTTATGGTAGGTATAGGCTTTGACATTACTATATTTTTGTATCCTTAAATGTTGGAAATGAATGGCCCGGATCAAGTATAAGATTTGAAAACTTAGAGTCTGTTTTTGTTATTTAAATGAGCCATAATGTTCATTATAACGGGTGATAATATTCCTTATCATTTCTACATAAAACCTGTTAAAATTGAGACACATTAACTTAAAAACTTCAGAGCTGTCTTTGGCGTTATAAACAATATTTGAAGTTTGTTCTGAAATTTGAAGCTAACTTTAATGTAATGAAATTTCAATAGTTTAGCGATTCTGTGGCTAACATTTCCTAAGTATGTAATACTTTTCAGAACGGGATAAATACTTTGATATACCAAATGTCGTTCTTTGCAAAAAAAATATAACTTTTGATTTCGCTAATATGAAAACCGTTATTTGTGGCTATACAACATATAATTATGACTTCATTAGTTAGATTGGCGTTTGGATAGTGGCATCAAGAAGAGTATTGAAGCGTTGCTCTGGGATATGGAGGTGGAAGGAGTCATAAACTTGTCCAAGCCGAGGGTACGAACAGTTTTATTCAGCCAAGAAGAGTCAGAGTCACCCTTTCAAGCATTGTTGACCGGTATGAACAAACTACTTGAACAGTCACAAAGAACTGGAACGAGAGGTACCTGTTTCCGTTGTGGATGGACAGTACATTTTCAACGCGACTGCAGAGTGAGGCTACCTGAACGATCACCAACCAGGGGTAGCTAACCAAAACAACCTCACCAACCAGGGAAACTCTGATCAGTCAGGACAAGAGGGGGGGGGGCAAATGCTAACTAACACTCCACCAGCCCCCAGTACACGTTTGCCGAGATAGCAGCAGCCTAGTCATCAGGGGCACTATCAATGGCCGAGCAATCACCATCACCTTTGACACCGGGGCCGGTGTGTCCATTGCTGGGTCCCGGGTTTGAGGTTATCGGGAATCTGGCCAATTAACAACAACATCCAGCTAAGAACAGTCAGCGGCGAGTCCATATCAATACAGGGTGAGGCAGATCTAGTATTGCTGGTAGGGGACAACAAAATCCGACATAGGCTACTGCTAGCAGATATTGAGGACGATTTTATTCTGGGTGTGGACCTAATTACCCAACATGGGTTCTGATCTGAGGTTCTCAGATTCCTACATGAGGAATTTGTATTGGCACGGCCCGTCAACAGCTCAGCGACTTACATAAAAAATGTAGCGAAATCCTCAACCAGAATTCCCGGTCGAACGGAACAAATTATTCATGGGCAGCTAGATAGGAATATTGGATGCTGTTAGAATGGTGGAGCCCGTACATTCAGCTGATGACTACTTAGTTGGGCGGGCTATAGGTAAAACCGGACGACACATACCTATTAGAGTTCTGAATATGTCCAACAACGACATCCGAATTGCCAATGGTAAAATGTACCGGTCGTACAACACAATACTACCTAGGTGATTACCATTGGGGCAACAACAGCCAGCCGAGGAATGACACCACATAAACTTGGAAGTCTGTATATTTCAAATAGGCCAAACGTTTCAAAGACAAAATTAAACCCCCTTTTCAAGGGTATAACTTAACGCAAATGAACAATAAATTTAAAAATTAAAAGGATTCGTATAGACAAATTTAGTAAATCAAAATTTGACATTTATTAAATTTGTCATTACGAACCCTTTTAATTTTTAATTTTTCTTGTTCATTTCTGTTAAATTATACCATTGAAAACGGGGTCGGATTTAGCCCTTGAACGTTCGGAATATTTGAAATATGCAGACTTTCAAGTTTATGTGGTGTTATTCCCAAAGAACTCAGAAAAAATAAAAAACCAGAGATGTCACAACTATCCTTTAAGTTATTGAGCCATATGCTCCCGTTATTTTAGTGACAAAGAAGAATGGAACCAACCGATTTTGCGTTGGCTTCACAAAAACTGAACGATGTTACGACAAAAGACTATCCACTTCCCAGAATCGGTGATACACCTGACCACACTAGCAGGATTCCGTTGGTTCTCCACACTAGACTTAAAGAGTGGTTCACGGTCATGCCCTTTGGATTATGTAATTCTCCCGCTACATTTGAGAGGTTAGTGGGGTTGGTTGGTTGGTTGGTTTGTGGCCTTCGCCAATAAGCATTTAGCCAGCCTCGAGTTGTCTGAGTGTACACGTATTGGATGAGAGGGTGCCGTTAGCACGTCTGGGTCGTACCCATCTCCCTTCCAAAATAATCCACAACTATTTCCGTTGGTTCTGCTTGGTCGATTTCACTTTTCTTTCGCTGCGAACAGACTGCGAAAAACGGTTTGTTAGCTTCTTTCGTTTGAAGATTTACGTACATGCGTGTCACACTGAGTTAGTTGCACTACACTAATTGCTATTAAATCTATTGTCCTAGCGCAAGCATGCCATAATCACTAATATTAATATCCTATCCTAATGGGCTTACTATCTATACAATAAAAATTACAAGAGAGCTAGGGAAGTTGTGACTGCGACTACTTTAATCGACATCATTCCAACAAACCAGCTATTCTTTAAGGGTTTTAAATTTTCATATCATTCTCCTTTATAAATCTCCCTATCAGGGATATAGTTTTCTCATTTATATTTCTTAACATATCAATCAGTGAAATTGGTCCTGTTATTTTCCTATGTCTTAATATTTCCTCATATAAATCAAAACTCTCAATACGGTTTAGAGGACATTCCCATAGCACATGCGTCAGTGTACCCAATATACCGCATTTACATAAGGGATCCCGCTTCACGTTGATACGATGCAGATGAACTGGAAAAAGGCCATGCCCAGTCCTCATTCTGATTAAGGTGGTAATATGCCGCCTATCCTTAAAAGGAAATTTACTATACCAAGGAATCATGGGAAAATCCTCTTGTATATGCTTATAATGTGATCCCCCCGTTTATCCTTAACCTCCATGTTCCTTTAAAGCCGCTTTCAATTTTTTTAAATAGATGTGCCATGAATTCATACCCGTCAATCTGGCAGTCATATGGTATCCTTAACGATCTTCCAATCTTGGCCAACAGGTCTGCTGTTTCGTTGCCCTCTATGCATCTGTGCCCCGGACACCATAGCAGCGCCACTCTTCTCCCCTGTCCCTTCAAATCTCCTATTAGTCTTCTAATACTTGCCGTGAACCAATTTAGTTTGCTACTTTTCCGACTTCCTATCTTCTCTATTGCGCTCTTGGAATCCGATACTACCAAAATGTCCCTTGCTCCCTTCTGTACAGCTTGTAATATGCCTTCATATATAGCAATAGTTTCCACAGTACTAATATTTAGCCAATCGTGACTTCTAGACATATATTTAGTATCCGCCTCCGGTATGTATATACCAAAACCCGTCCTCCCTGTGTCTGGGTCTCGGGAGCCATCTGTGAATACTGTTGTGTACCCTTTAAAGTCCACATTGCATTTCTCTTGTAACCTCTGCTATGCTTGAGTTTATCTCATCCACTTTTATTGGATTAACTAAATATTCCCATTCTAATTCATAGTAAGGAGGTTTTTCACTTGTTCGAATTCTGTTCTTAAAAGGACCGATCTCCTCCATGGCCTTAACCCATACAGGTTCGCTCCCCCTTTTCCAAAAACTTCCGGTTCTACACAGGTTAAAAGTTTCAAACATAACTTCTCGAAATGGATTTCCCAGATCTGCCATAATCTTACACACAAATTTGGTCGCCTGTTTTTGCCTACGCGCTTCCAATGACCACTCTCCACATTCCGCTAACAGAGCTGCTATCGGTGTTGACCTCATACAGCCTGTTACAATTCTCAAGGCTTTATATTGCATTTTATCTAGATTTGCTAGATGTTGTTTCGCTATCGGTTGCAATAATAAGCTCCCATGTTCCAGATGTGATCTAACAAGCCCTTTATAAAGGGTAAGCAAGGTTACCGGGTCCGCCCCCCACCATGTGCCACAGACCGCTCTCAATATGTTTAGGCCTTTCTGCGCTCTAGCCAGTATCTCCCCAATCCATCCTTTCCAATTTATATTGTAACTAAGATTAAACCCTAAGTACTTATATTGTTGGGTCCATTCCAGTTCATTTCCTTTATAAATCACTCTATGCGTACTTCTATTCCACAATCCTTTGCCCTTTTGAAATACCATACTTCTGCATTTATTGATAGATAACTGAAAGTTGTGCTGATCAAACCAGTTCTCTAATGCTGCCAGTTGGCTGTTGGCTTGCGCCACCAGCTTACCCACATCTTTTCCTATAAAATAAATTGCCAAATCATCAGCATACTGTATGCATCTGGCCTCTTGAGCGAAAATCTTATGCATAGAAGCTGTATATATGTTGAATAATAATGGACTGAGTGGGGAGCCTTGGGCTAATCCTTGTGTCACAGATTGCGGGCCTACCATCCTGCCCGAGTTGCATCTTACCGAAATGCTCTTCCGTTTAAGCAAACTCACCATCACATTTATATAATTACTCTGCTAAGTAAGATGCCAGCTTATCAATGTCAACGCAGTCATATGCTGCCCTGATATCTAGGAAGATTGCTAATACTAGCTGGTTTTGGCTAAAGGCGTTCATGATTGATGCCACTAAGGTAGCCACTCCATCAACTACCCCCCTCCCCTTTCTGAAACCGCACTGATATGTAGGCAAAAGATTCCGATTCTCTACCCACCACTCAATCCTGTTCTTGATTAGATATTCCACTACTTTCCGGATGCAACATATCAATGCAATAGGTCTGAATTCGTTGGGTGAATTCCCTCTTCCTCCTTTTTTTAAAATGGGATGCACGATAATCTCGTTCCATTGTTTAGGGTAACGATTTTCCCGTACTATTTGGTTAATGAAGTTGATCAGCCATACCTTACCTTCCCCTGGTAAGTTTCTTAACATAGAGTATGGTACTCCGTCCATTCCTGGAGCTTAGTCTTTTTTTTCCTGTAGCACCATAAGCAGTTCTTCCATTTCAAAATCCTTGTTCTCACTATGACTGAGTGTTGCTGCGCCAATGCCCGGAATTCCTGGTGCTGTCATGTTGTAGAGGATCTCTTCAGCGATCTCCTCCGTCGGGAGTCTGGCAGCATTGTTGACCCTAGCCCGTCTGTTACTCATCTTGTTAATGGTTCTCCAAATGGACTCGAGTGGCGTATTTCGATTTATCGACTTACAGAAAGATTTAAAGTGGTTCTTCCTTTTGGACTTCATTTTTTTCCTAGTGAAGGCTATAATATTTTTTGCTTCCAGGTAATTATTCCAGCAACTATCTACCCGGTATTTACGTAATGCTGCTCTTCTAAAGGCTATCCATTTTGAACATTCCTTATCCCACCAAATTGGAGAGCTTCTGAATTCTTTGCGATATGAAGCTGTTGGTATGCTTCCCTCTGCCGCCTCTTCCAGTATCTCTAAAAACTCCTCATACCCTCCTACTTTTTGAATATGTTCAAATATCCTTCCTGCATTGTCGCTATAAAGTTCCCAATCAGCCCTTTTAAAAAATTTCCTCCCCCTAGATGTCTTATGTGTAACCCTGTCCTCTGTGAAAAACAGAGTGCATAGCGAAGGAAAGTGATCGCTGTTACCACAGTCTGGTATAATCTGCCATGAGCATCTGGCTGCCAAGCTTTGCGATACAATCGTAAGGTCTAGAACCGATTTCCTTATTGTTGGCCTTGTCAGTCTAGTTGGCTCCCCATTGTTTAATATCACCAGCTCGTGTTCCTCTACCGATCTTGCAATAACCCCACCCCTAAAATTATTGTGTTCGCTACCCCATGAAACATGATGTGCATTGAAATCGCCCATTAGAATAAAAGGAGTGAGCAGCTCCTCCATAAGCTCTTCCCAGTTGTTATCATTTATCCTGACATTTGGATGTAAGTAACAGTGATAGAGGTGTATTCCTACCTCTTTTATACGTACCCCCTGGATGTAACAATTCTCTGGCAGCGTCCATCTACCCTCTTCTAAGTTTTGATATACATAGTCCTCCCTGATGAACATAATGACTCCTCCGTACCCATTTCCCCCATCCTTTCTGATTGTGCTATATCCATTGTGGTGGAAATGGTCTGTGTTTTTAAGCCACGTTTCACTAATACAAAATGCCATCGGTCTTATACTGTCCAGTAAGAATCTTAAGTTTTCTAAGTTGCTAAAAATTCCGTGAATGTTCCATTGTATAAAACTTAAATCTTTCTTGTTATAATTCGTCATCTCCACTTGATACCCACTTAACACTAATACTATCGAGCTTCGTCATGTAATCAAGGACCCTTGTCCTTTCTTGGATTGATAATAGGCTGGCCACCTTGTATATATCCTCCAGACTTTTAACATTCATGTCCGCATGCCTAGATTGTGTATCTGACTTACCCTTTTCCTTTTCTCTAAGCCCTTTGTAGTCCACTCCTGAAGTGCTAGGCTTCTCCATTCTTCCATTAGGGGCCACTAAACACGCTTCATGTTCCTTTGAGTATCCTGATCTTGGTGACTCCAAATCCATCGCCCTCCTTTTCTTTGGCGAAGCGGTAACCATACTATAGCTGGGCCGCGGTTTAGCATAATTATATACCTTTTTTCTTTCTCCTACTTGGATAAAAACTTCCTCTTCCGGTTCCCTTCTCACTGCTGGAAAATCGTTGCTTCTTAGGTTGTATCCTTTTGCTCTCCTACCTTTATTGGGTAGTGGTGGAACCCTTTCTCTAGCCTCGAAGTATGATTTGTTCTCGAAAGACATAATTTCCTTGATCTGCTTCTGTCGAATGAATTCCGGGCATGCTTTGGAAATACTATTATGTTCTACACTATCACAATGCCAGCATCTCGTGCTACATACAGTTTCTCCATGTAACTTTTCGCCGCAATTGGCACATTTGTTTTCCCCCCTGCACATCTTCTTTGTATGGCCATACCTCAAACATTTATAACATTGGATTATAGGTAACATATAAGGTAACACCTCAAAATGCAACCCCAGAATAGAGATGTCTCTTGGAATCAATGTCCCAGTGAAAGTCAGACAAACTGTACTTGTGGGTTCCAAAGTATAATTCCCGTCAGAGGAATTGACTTTTCGCTTAAAGCGTCTAGCTTCAACAATTCTAACTTCCCCATCTCTCTTGTTACAGTATTTGATAATATCCTCTTCACTGAAATCAAGGTCTACATTTCGAATAATACCCTTGCAACTGGTTTTGTTGAAGGGTATGAAAAAATTATATTGAACATTATTCTGATTTTCGATATAAAAGTTATTAGCGGCTTTATAATTACTAAAAACTATACCTACACGACTACTACCTTTTCGGTTAATCTTGCATACATCATTTACTTTCATCTCATGAATTATTCTGGCTAATTTAAGGCAATGAACGTTGCCTACATTCTGGTTTGTATCTTTTGATTCCATGCAGACCTCGAAGAGTCCCGCACAGGAATAACTATATAGAATTTGTTCTCTTTTTTTAAGTATTTTTTCTGAAACTTCCTTAAATTCTATATCATTAATTTCTATATCAACTTGCGGGACCTTTTGAGTCTGTTCTGGTTGAGAATCATGCCTTACAATTTCGTAACTAATTTTAGGAGGGGGGGTCTCGCCCCCCCTGAGATTGTCCATCTTTCCTAAAGACTTAACCTATATGTACAAGCACGTGCTCAAGCACAATTCTATATTCACAAAAGCCAAGCAGATATAAAAATATAAAAATAAGTCTACCTTATTCACAGTTTATTCACTAACAACCGTTGAAGCTCACTTCTACAGCCGATTAGTCAAAATTTCGCTTCACAGCACCAGATTCGTGTACACTCTTCGAGCGCAACCAACCAAGTCCGAGGTTAGTGGGGTATGTATTGAGCGGATTGAGATGAAGGGCATGCTTAGTATACCTCGACAATATTCTGGTCATGGGTCACAAATTCGACGATCATCTGAAGAACCTCGGCGAAGTATTTTCTAGAATTAAGAACGCCAACCTGAAACGCAACCCGAAAAAGTGTTCCATGTTCCATAAAGAAGTAGAGTTTTTGGGCCACGTCGTTTCTGTGTCAGGAATCTGCATAAATGAAGACAAGATAGAAACAATTCGTGATTGGTTGGTCCCGAGCGACAAGCATGAACTACGAAGCTTTTTGGGGCTCTGTTCGTACTATAGGCGATTTGTTAAATGGTTTGCCACCATTGCCGCACATCTACGTTGACAGACCACAGAAAACGAGACCTTCCGTTGGAATCAGGGTTGTTAAACATCATTCAGACGTCTGAAGGAGGCACTATGTTCCCGCCCAATCCTAGCGTTTCCTAGACAGTCCGGCAGTTCATCTTGGACACCGACGCTAGCAGCCCCGGCTTAGGTTAGGTTTGGTTTAGGGGCCTTTCTATACCAGGTGCAAGATGGTGAAGAGAGGGTGATCCGATCATTACAGCTGTGGATTCTCGAAACCGGAAAGGAATTATTATATCTTCAGAAAAGAACTTCTTGCAAGAATCAGGGCAGTAGACCATTTCCACAAATATCTTTATGGTCGTCATTTCTTAATTCGAACCGAATACACCGGAAGGACAATTGCCCTGGTGGATGGAAAAATTACAGCAATACCATTTCAAGGTTGAACACCACTGGAAAACAATGCCGATACATTGTCAAGAAGACCCTGTAGAGCAGAATGTGGAAATTGTCTGAAGACAACAGCGAAAAGATGTATCCATCTGAGAGGAACGCGTACAAATGACCGAAGATTGGACAACGGAACGATGGGTCCAGGTAGCTAGATACTCGGGCGTCCTGAAGACATTATGGACCCAATGGGACTCTCTAAGAGTGGAGAATGGACGGTTAAAGAGAATTTGGGTAAGCAATGACGGCAGAGAAAACTAGTCCCAACTGGTAGTCTCAAAGAAAAAGGTACCTGCTGTCCTGACCGAAGTACATAATGGGATTGCCGGAGGTCATCTGGGCATGAATAAAACCTTGGATAAAATTCGCCAACAGTACTACTGTGTAAATAACTTCGAAGAAATCAGAGCTTGGTGCCGAAAATGTGACACCTGTGTAGACAGTAAGGGCACAAAGTTACGGACCAAGGGCAAAATGAAGCAATACAATGTGGGCGTCCCATTTGAAAGAATTGCTGTTGTTTTCACCGGTCCATTTCCAGAGTCTAAGAGGGGAAACAAATACATTCTGGTCACAGTGGATTACTTCAGCAAATGGCCTGGGGAATATCCTATCCAACTATACAAAGCAAAAACATATATTTTTTCTTAATGTGCTTTTGCTTTGTTCAGTTCATACTTTTAGTTAGTCATTAATTTTTAAAATGTTTAATTGCTTATTTTTCTTTTTTTTTTCATTTATGTACATACGTTTGAAAATAACCCTTGAGTGTCGAAACTAGTCACGTAGTGTGAATAAATCCAGTGATAGAAAACACAGAAATTGGTTTCATTTGATCACTTACAACCGAGGTATAGACAGACCTATTTAGAGCACATTTATCAATTGAAAAATCGCCACCAGAAATCGAATGAAGCAAGCGTGATTGGATAGACTTTGGGACTATGGACAAACATTGACCGACTCAATTAGTGGATGCACTGGCTCGAGCTCTAGAATTTGAGGCGGCGAAAAATACCTGTAGAGGTCAGGGCAGAGAAAGAGAATCAGAAGATGGCGGAAATGATAAAGCCTCTGTAAGAAGATAGTAAAGTAAGTCCTTACCGCAAAAAGGCAACTGAGATGTTGGACGGGTGGTAAGGTAGGACATATGAGTCTTACCAAAGAGACCATGCCTGGTCAATGAACTGAAGGAAAAGAATCTGTTCTCTGTAGAACTACCGCCATAGATAACCATCGGCAATGTAAGGAGATCCCAAAAGACCAGAAATTAGATCTAGATTTGAAAGAGGTTATCCGGTGGAAGGAAGAAGACCGCAAATCTATGTGACAGGAGATTTCCCGATACTCACCCACCATAAAGTTATACCATGCTGAGTAATACTCCCTCATCCTGGAGAACGGAATTCTAAAACTTGTGCCCGAAATGTACGGTGTGTGCAGCAAGCAATGGTCCTCAAAAGCGCGCAAAAGCCCCCATGAAGCAATATAAAGTGGGCAGTCCAGTCGAAATAGCAGCCTTTGATGTTGCCGACTATTTCCGTAAATGGGCAGAAGCTTATGCCTTGCCGAATCATAGCGTTGTACTTGAATAGGCAAGAAGTGCAGCACGGCGTGGCCAGAGAAGAACCACGAGACCTGTTTAAGGTGCCCTTAGTATATTCCATCTCAATGCGTTGCTCGAGATCTCCAAATGTCTAGGGAAATAGCCAAGGTGTTTGCAAAGAAGTGCGGCCAATTCCAGAAGTTAAGGGAGCAAAGTCCAGTGGTGGGGATGGTTCTTCATCTCGAAGATAAACAAGCAATGTGTACCAGAGATATCTTCTATTTGGTAACTAAAACAAGCCAATATATAGCGATATTTGGAAGACTCGAGTAGAATTGAAGACTGTGATGATGGAGAAGAACCTGATGAAATTGGCAGTCTCAAAGATAGCCTGTGGGTTGGATGGACTGAACTGAAGGGTGGTGAGAAGTATGATGGAAACTATCTTTCGATTCAGTGGCATCGACATCCTGGTATGCTGTCTGAATATTCGCAACCCAGATTTGAAGACCGTTGACTGTTACTTCCACCGAACGTCCCGTTTTCAAAATGGAGAGTTCTGCAAATATCGCCATACCATGAAGGATTCTGGGACATTCCGGGACGAAATGGTCTTACGGAGGGGGCAATGTCACTAGAATTCAACCGATATTTTGTCGCAGTTTAGTAAACATCAGGTGTTTAAGATAAAATGTATATAGTTGTGTGAATATAAATTAAATTAGTGGACATAAATTAGAGTGAGATCGACTGTATTTTTAACTAAATCCAAGAACCCGAAGAGCAAATAAAAACATTACAATATTATTTTATAATTACAGGGTGTTAAAACCCGAGCTAATACAGAATGGTAACACGTTTCATTCAAAATTGTATCGAATAAAAGGAAAAAGAATACCAGTAGTCAAAGAAATGTCCAAGATTTCCTGGGATTATTTCACAAGTTCGGGAATTTACCTCGTTGTCATTCCAAAGACCATATTTGTGTGGATAGGTAGAGCAACAACTTGCACAGAAAAGCTAAAAGCTACGGAAGTAAGCTAATATAATATTATAAATATAGTTAAAATTATAATAACTGATTTTTTTTCAGATAGCTCTTAACATGAAAGCTGAATGTGATATTGGAAACATAATTTTTGTGGATGATGGATATGAGAAAACTCTCACAGATGACAAGAAAAGAGAATTTAATAAATATCTTCCATTGGAAAAAAGAATTGTTTTGCCCGAGACTCAAGATGGAGATGAGAACGGGAATTTTCATGAATCTGTAATGAAACTATATAAATGTTCTGAAAGCAATGGAAAATATCGCGTGGTTGAAGTGAAAAGTGGGCCATTTCAACAAACTGACTTGGATTCTGATGTAAGTTCTTACGTATTACCAAAAATTAGGACTTCCCCTAAAATTTTTAGGCATTATCTAAATGCTTACTTACTTAAATACATAGAAAAGAACCGGCTCAAGAATTTTGCGGTTGGAGTTTCAAATATAATTTGACTCAATCATAGGGGTACCTTGTGAAATTCAAATTTCAGAAGGTGGTTAGTTAACCACTGATCTTATTCTACAAGTTGTACGATTTCGAATCAGTAGTATGCACACTTTTCCGACCGAGCGTCATATAGGACAATATGAGGTATCACTGCATGGATAGTTGACACCACCAATCAATTAACATACTTTGCCAAAACCCTGTTCCTTTATGCATTTTATATAAGAGTTTTCAGCGCCAAAATAAAATGTTCTTTTAGAGAAGTTATGTCTTGGAATTAATCACGTAGGTACCATTATACAAACGGTACCATTATACAAAGTACATAATGTATGTTGAAAAAAAATCTTATTGCATCTTCTAAATGAGTATAAACGCGATTTACGGTAATTATTTTTCAAGCAGTTCGTTTTAGAAAATGAAGCTTCTCAGAGGTATGTCGAAGGAAACGTTGTCAAAATAAATAATGCTCACTCTCGTAAACTTTTATAGTTACTGAGTCCAATTATCCAAAATTCAATATTTCTTGATAAATACTATCACTAATAGATACCTCAGAGAGGTATCTATTAGTGCAACAGCAGCCAAATTATAAATCTTTCATCCTTCGTGTTTGTTTATATATAACACCTCCCCACAAAACAAGTTGTTTGATCAAGACATGTAATATCTGCTATCCATAGTATTTTTGCTAGCTGATTACGAATCCGCGGTCAGAATTGCTCACCCTTTGGTCTTATGTAAAATATGGCTCGTAAACAAAATTAATTTTCTGAAAATTCTTAAGCGTTTTGCTAAAGACCAATGGGTGATGGAGCAATTTTGACCATTGGTCCAGTTTTTTGCTGCACAGTTATGAGGTTATGTATAATTTGTTGTCTCTTTGATTACTTTCTTGATAACTTTTGGTTTACTCCTTGAAGATGACAACTGTGTTTTTACATTTTTGACACACCAAAGGTTCCACAGCTTTTCCAACTTTTAAAAATATTTAATGGAGTTAAAGGACATGATATATATACTGTTATGTCGTCGCATAAGTTCTAACACGACGTAAATAAAAAAAATAACTTTTCAGGAGATATTCTCACATCGGATTCTGAAATATTAAGTTGGCGCTGTTTTATTCTGGTTCTTACCGAAAAATCTTCTTGTCAACTTTACAGGTAAGCCGCCAAATATTCGTAAAGTTGGACATCACTTAGAAGAATATTTTCCAAATTTGATGCATCTGAGCTGTCTTGCTCATGCTTTTTACAGAATGTTTTCTTGATAAAGATAAATTTAAGTAATTTGTAAATTGAAAAGAAATCCTTCTTGTTTCCTTTTGACATTACTTAAAAAAATGTGTTGCGTATGTAAAAACCTTATTTATTAAAAATGACAATGTACCTATCACATAACACAGGGAGTTTTCAAAATAAATCAGTCTTTCGAATGAAGCCTATACCAACCAGATTTTATACAAAGTGAACTAATGGGTACAGCTGAACAGGAATGTAACAAGCTTAAACATGACATTGATGACGCCGTATATGAAGTGGGAAAACACATCCAATAGTATAAGCAAAAATGCGAGCTGGTGGAATAATGAACTGAAGACTTTAGTAATAGAAAATTATGACACATGGTTAACTATAAAAGACCCACAAACCAGATGAACATATCACCAAAGCGGAAGAAGTAAACAAAGAATATAAGAAACAAAAAATAGGGAAGGGAAGAAAACCGGTGATAATTTAGAACAGCATTTGGGTGGTACCAAAACTAAAGAGGCCCGGCAAGTCATTAGAAATTTAAGCAAAAATCAAAAGCAGTGGGAAGAATACTTTTTCAAAATATTAACAGAAGATCAAGAAGAATATAAGCAAAGCAATCTAATACAAGATGAACCCAAGTCTCAGGTTGAAGAGATAATGGCAACAGAAACACAAAATGTAAAATGGAAAATCCGCTGGTCCTGGTAGTATTCCTATTGAGATTTTAAAACATGCAACCAGTAGAATCTATGAAATCCTCGTATATATATTCGTCTTTCTAATCACGACGAACTTCCAATAGAATGGAAAGTAGGGTACCTAACACTTATTACAAAAAGGTTCCCAAAAATGAAGTGGGAACTATACCGAGAGATACAAAGCGAAGACTATATGGACGCATAATCAAGAAAAGAATAAAAAACCAAATTATAATAGCGGAAGAAAATAGCGGGTTTACTGCCGGACGCTCATCCACAGACAATATTTTTTCGATAAAACAAATAACTGAAAAAAGGAAATTAAGAAATTTCAGGACCCATCTGATATTCGTTGACTTGAAAAGGCATTTGACACGGTACCAGTGGAAGAACTATTGAAAATACTATTATCTTCTTAGGTATAAAAACTTGTGGAATAGAACGCCAGAATCTATGGCTATATAAATAGAAAGTATCTTATAATATGGTTCCAAAACCAGGGAAATGGTCGAAGTAGAAAGAGAAAAAGGTAACTCTATAGAAATGGATTTCCTGTGTGGATGTAGGGTTTCGAGACCTCAACATATCAGAAATACTGATATAAAGTAGCGAATAGGCAAGCTGGGGCAACCTTCGAAAAAATTGACACGGTCTTGTCCAGGAGATGGATACCCGAAAATGGCCCAGGAAAATCGTCAACTGGAACCCACCAGAGAAAATGAACAGGGGCAGACCCCCAGAAACTTAGAGCAAGCATGTGAAGAAGGACATCTCAGCCAGATGACTTCAGGAACGGGACTAGAATGACAGATTAGTCTAGTGCTTGGGATGTCAGAAACGGCCTAAGTTGTAGTGTAATCACTTATAGATAGAGATAAATGTATTCCAATGTCCTATTTTCTTCCCAACCTAATATTACTACGTATTTAATTTATTTGTGTGTAAACCTAGATGAGTATTTGCTTAATGTGTAACGAATAAAATCAAAATGGGGTTTTAATATATTTTATTACCTTACTCTCCGGACTAAATGTATCCTATAAAAAATTCTTCACAAAAGTTATGACTTAATGAAATTGTATGCATAAACATTTAACAAGTCTTCATACGTTTTTTTTAGAACCGAGAAACAGGAAAATTTGTACATAAGAATTAAACTTGTTACATTTATGTAAAATCTGGGTGCATCTAATACTCGCATGTTTGGCACAATTTAAATCAGATCATGCATAAAAATGCTAGTAAAAACTTAACAATCTACATCACAATAGTTTGTTTAGGTACCAGTTTTTCATTTAGATCTATCCATTATATTTACCTACTGAAATGAATTAGTACTATTAGTATTGCGCTTACTTCTAATTTTTATTATTTTCTTTGGGAATAACACCACATAGGTATACTTGAATGGCTGTATATTTCAAATGCTCCAAACGTGTCAAGGTCTAAATCAGACCCCGTTTTTAATGGTATAACTTAACACAAATGAACAAGAAAAATTAAAAATTAAAAGGATTCATAATAATAAATTTAGTAAATCACAATTTGACATTAATGTTTGACAATTAAACTGATGTAACTAACGGAATTTACTGCAAATTTGATATATACAGGGTAGCACTAAAGATCATGTGAAATAATAAAGCTTCTTTCAAATTGGAAGAATTTGAAAGAGTTATCTTCAGAATTTCATGTGGCGTTCTTTGATACGACATTGTTATAAGATGGTGCATTCGCCAAAAATGAGACAAAAGAAATTTTGATGTTCCAGAGATGTCATTAAAGTCATAATAAAAAACCTGATGAACTATCCCGATACAGGGTTGTTCAAAAGGACATTACAATTATTAATTTCATCATTGATTATTGGCAACCAGGAACGGCCGAATTCTATAGAAGTACTAGCTATACAATCGCTTTCATTTAATAAAAGTAAAGCAGACTCTTTCAGTTTTCGTTTTGTATTGTGTTCTTCTTTGTGTAATATGAACTTTGAAATTGTATATTATGACCAAGGTTCCAGGCATGTTCACAAATTTTTGACTTTTCGAATTGTCGTTTCTTTATATAATTTTTCTGTTCATATTCGAACATATATATATATATATATATATATATATATATATATATATATATATATATATGAACAAGGCTAAGTTACGGGTGAAAACCGTGTCTTAATTTATTATATACTCGACGTTTCGACTCCTGCTTTGGAGCCATTATCAAGAGACAAAAGTGAAATAGAGTTTCAGAGTCTGGATCGAACTCAATATATATATATATATATATATATATATATATATATATATTCTTTCTCAAATATAAAATATGTAACATTCACAAGGAATCTTATAAATGCAATTTTTTGAGTTTTGTGTTACTTTATTTTGTTTAGTTATTTATTTCAGTGTATTTCTTGTTTTAACTGTTGTTTTAATGTTAAATCTGTTTCCCATCCTTTTCAGTCTTTCTGAAAGACCCTATACATAAACCCTAAACCTAAGGGTTTTAATATTGTTTGGAGTAGCTTGGTGTTGAATGTTAGTGAATGTTGTGTGCTCACTTTTTTAACTCTTTATTGATAAAAACAACTTACTTCTAATGTTTGTAAATACTGAATTTGGTTCTATTATTGAACATATAATATGTATAGTTCATGTCACAATATTGTTCAGAATCGATTTCTTCCAAGGTATTCTTCTTCGGCGTCTTGTTCTCATGTCTGAGAAGTCGTGATTCCATATTTGTGAGCATTCTTTTACTTTGTTTCTTCATAACTGGCAGTCTTATGCCTCCAGAAATACACCTTGCAGTGGAGTGTCTGTTGTCTCTTACTTATTATGATTTTTACTTCCTCTAAAGAACCAAGTTTTACTGCCTCTAAAAGATCAAGTTTGATCATCTTTCCGGAGACCTCACTGAATCATTTAGTCGGAACATCATCAACGTGAGCTAATGATTGGCGCTTACTGGGAATTACTCGTTCATGAGAAACCATTGCAAACCACAATATATATCACGAAAGCGGTTCAGCGGGTTACCCAGGCCCCTCAGCCAGGGAGGTCATGCCGATTCCTTCAATGTGTGCGGGTGCGGCCCCGAAAATTTAAATAAATATGCCTATGTTCACTATTGGGGAAAAGTGATATTTGACAAAAACAAAATTACAGTGATTCTTTTTATAGGTGGTCCCTGTTTCGTCTTATTGATTTTTTTCTTTTCTGAAATCTTCAACTCAACAATAGGATATATACAGATATTTTTATTTTTAGGATGTATTTATAATTGATCAAGAATTGAAAGGTGTTTGGGCATGGGTAGGAAGGAGGGCAATAGATAAAGAACGCAGTGAAGCTCTGAGAAACGCCAGAGGCTTCGTAAAGAAAAAGAAATACCCTAATCACACTATTGTCACGAGAGTTGTTGAAGGGCATGAACCATCCGAATTTAAAGCCCTTTTTTTCTCATGGAGAGATGATATTAAAGGTTATATTTATTTGTATTTTTGTAATTATATAAATTGTAGGTATATTATGTTTCAATAGTCAAAACCAATTGGCAGTTCAAGCTAAAGTGCAAAGGTATTTTTTTCCAGGGAGTAAGCCAGCAATTCTCCTTTCCAAATTCGATGCTGTACAAATGGAAGAAAGACCCTCTCTCGCAGCGGAAACTCAGCTTATCGACGATGGTTCTGGAACTTTGACAATTTGGAGAATCAAGCAACATGACGTGCAAGAAATACCAAAAGAACGCCATGGCTATTTTTTCTCTGGAGATTGCTACATTGTGTTATACACTTATCATACTGCAGAACAAAACCATCTTCTCTACAGTTGGTTGGTAAGTAACTATTTTCGATACATTTAAATGAAAATCACACAAGTTCGGATCTAAAATAGTCCACAATCTATATAGTTGAAAAGATGTAAAGCAATACATAGGCGAAAAGGGATAAAACTGAAGCCATTCCTTACGTTTTTATACAGCAATGTGAATTGTTTATGTTTGAAATAAGGTTACCTAATAATAGTACTTTTTTGATAAAGAATGGCAATAAAGTGATCGCAAATGAAATGACGAAAATTTGTATCTTAAAAAAATATCAGTTAGAATATATATTTGTTCACCTCTTACTACAGTTCTGTCAAATTAGGGAGATTGAATATTTGCCAATTGAGGCTAGTAATAAATAGAAACAACTTAGTGTTTTCTTCCGTGTTAAACAACATCCACATAATGACATTCACATTATTCAACATTGTGATAGCCCATTTTTTTATTTATTTATTAGCGTTTATTGCCCAACAGCGATCCATTATCAGAGCAATATATAAAATAAGACCATGACCGTATAACAAATTAAAATATAGTTAACATGTAAAATACAATTATTACAACTATGTAAAGTTTAAACATTTAAAATTAAATAAAAAAGATTTATTTTTTAGTTCGGATACACTACAACAGAACAAATCACAGACATTTGAAAACTTATTAACATTTATTATTTGAAGATTTCAACAAGATATTGGTATGAGCTCTTTTGCACAAAAATGTGTTAATTTGTCTATCTTTGAACCAATATATCTATTTGTCTTAATAAAAGAGGACAGTCAACTTTGCTAGTAAATAATTTGTGAAGAAAAATCCTCTTGGCGGATTAACTTAAAACTTACAAACTTTAAAAAAAAATTGTATCTGTTCAATGGATAATATATATTGAGAGTAAATAGGACTCCAGATTAAAGACACATATTCTAATTTGGATCTAAGTAATCCATAAAATAATGTACATAATGCTGCAATATTGTTAAATTTTTTACAGTTGCTAATTATAAACCCATATAAACGATATGCGGAATTAACAATGGAATTAATATGAAAATTGAAAGTCAATTGATGGTCAAAATATACACCTAAATCCTTAATAATCTTAGTTCTCTCTAAACAAAATTGTTTATTGCGTTTGGATATTGTAACGGATTTAGTTTACGAGTACAAGTAAAAATTTTGCATTTGTTTATATTTGGTTTCAGACAATTTTTGATGCACCAATTTAACATATCTATTTGTGTTTGTAAAGTGAGGCAATCGCCTAAGTTGCATATATTCTTGTATAACTTTAAATCATCAACATTAAATACATTATCATCCAATTTATCACCCAAGTCATTTCTGAAAATTAAAAATAATAAAGGTCCTAAGTTGCACCCCTGAGGGACACCAGTTGTTGAATAATAAAAATTAGAGGAATATCCACCGTACTAAACATATTGTTTGCAATTCAGTAAATATGAATTTATGAGCTGAACATACATATCATTAAAACCGATGCAGATCATTTTATGAACAAGTATTTGGTGATTAATTTTATCAAAGGCCCTGGAGATGTCCGTATACACCAAATCAACTTGTCCCTTGTTATCCAATTCTTCACATAGATATTGACTATAAGTTTCAAGGTTACTAATTGTTGACCTGGATTCCATAAATCCATGTTGGTGTACAGATATAAAGTTTTTAGTAGAGGAGTAAATTCTGTTATACAAAATAGTTTCTAAGACCTTTGCAAAATTATTTAAAATTGATATTGGTCTGTAGTTTCCAATTTACATTTAAATACAATGCATTTAAACAAATTATAACCGTATAAAATCACCATTTACAAGAGTGCAGTTGGTCGTCGTGTGGAATATTGATGTGATCAAAATTTTTTTTTCAGTGTGTTTGTATGTTATTGTTTCACGGATGGAAATATCTGGCTTATGGCTCATTCAGATTCGTGTGTTGTATTCTAATGAAGACTTTCTTAACGTTTCGCTTAAATTACATTTCATGTGTTTTTTATGAATGATAAACTTTTGTTCTGCTTTTGAATTATATTCATTTGAGGTCTTAAATTTTCGCATTATGTTGAGAAAACGATATTGGTCAATTGACCACCAGCAGAAATGATGACAATACGGGTGTAATTTATGATATTTTTTTATCACTCTTGTCAGAATTTTCGCGAAAGATTCTTGCATTCTTGACTGATATTCCCTTTGAGGGCTGCAAAAGTCAGAGGCTTGTTGACAAAGACTCGTAACTTCAAAAACACCCCCAAAAAGAGTCTGTAATGGTTAATCGGGTGACTTTGCCGGTAGTGCAAATCACCAAAACGAGAGATTAGGCTACACCGAAATGCACCGTAGCTCCATCTTGTTGGAACCACATATTCCAGTCCCTATACATCCAATGAATGAAGGATACAGTAGTTGAGCACGGGTCTGCAGTGCAGGCCGTCCATAGTCCAAAGTAGTTGTTTTGCCAGCGGCGTTTTCGAAACAATAAGGCCCGATGAGGCGTGTAGCGTAAACAGCACACCGTGCAGTAACTTTAAGCGGGAATAATGGCTCTTCGTGGGTTATACGCGGATTTTCGTTGCCCAAAAGCGATAATTCTAGAAGCTTATTCATATATCCACAGAGATGAAAATGGGACTTGTCGCTCATGATGATTTTCAATAAAAAGATGTGTTTCTCCTAATCGAGATTCAGGATGATTTCAGTCTATATGTCTATGTGCTTGGCGGTCAACAGCTAACAGTTCATCGACTTTTTGTATTTTCTAGGGGAACATCTTCAAGTAATTCTCCAACTGTCTGTAAAGACCACCGATTGATTGCTTGACACATCGTCTGGTCGATATTTCCGGGTCCTCTGCCACAGCCGAGATATTCTGAACAGAACGGCTGTTCCGGGGCTGGCCAGACTTGGCAGCATCTTGTGTTGTCCCATACTCTTCTAAACAAGCGACTATACACCGTAATGCATGTGGTGTCGGACAGCCAGGAAATCAACGCCAACACCACGGTAGAATTATTTCGCAAACAGTTGCAATAATTATTTTGCATTCTTGACGTGTATTTTGTATCTGTTTAGTTCACAAATGTCAAAGCAGTACTGACATTTGCCGCTTTTAATTCAATATTTTTTTGCATTACCTTTCCTGTTGTCTGTTTTGCAATATTAATATTTTCTAACTTATTAACTGGGTACAGGAACTACAAACAATCCGTAAATTGAACATATCTACATAAGTTTGTTCTGAAGTTTAAGGAAGAAAAGCTAAAACCAATCAAGTCCGTTTTCACCAAAAAGTTTAGGAATTTTTAATAGGGATGCAACTATCACACGAACTCTATCAATATAGTTTTTCCAATAATATCTCAAGAAGCTCTGTATTTCAGTGGAATAAAATTATAGCCCTTTTGCGAACTGGAAACCTCAAACATGAAGGATTCCCATTCAGTTCAATAATTTTGACGATTACATGTCGCCAGAAGAATTTAATAAAAATATAGGGTGATTTCAATCATTCAAAATGCACTTTGCATGGATAGTTCAAAATTATTGTAGGAAAATTGAATTCTAATTATACGGTATATATTCAAAAAATTGTAATAACAACTTAACAGTTTACTGCTAAACTTTCCAACTGATTTCTTGCATTATGCACCTCAGTGGAAACTATTTGCTTAATATATTGTCACTATATAACCAGGACGTACTTTCATATTATGCAGCAGCAAAAAAACTTACGTTTAACTAAATTACGCCGTATTTCATAAAGTAATGCTGACTTGTTTTCAACATAGTGTAGTTTCCTTTTCAGATATGTGCCGTTGTATTCATAAGGATGTTTCATTCTGTTATCCTCAAAAATTGGTATCACAATTATAACTTATAAGCAAGTCAGTTTTAAACTACGATTAATTATTCATTTTAATTCCAGGGGATCAATGCGTCTCAGGAAGAAATTACAAGTGCGACACACAAACTGCATGATATAGATGAAAAACTAGGTCAACTAGGATTTCAAGCCCGAATAATACAAGGTCGAGAAAGTCCACATTTTCTGCAATTATTTAAAGGAAAGTTAATAATATTCAAAGGAAAAGGAACTGATTATGATGGTATCGTGTTTATTATTTCCTAGTTTGTTTGTCAATAACTGAACATCTCTTCATTTTCAGAGTCTGGTAAAAATCTAAAAATTCCCTCACAATATTTAGTACAAGTATTTGGATCGACAACTTACAGTAGTAAAGCTGTACAAGTTAGTGTTAAAGCGTCGGTATTTGATTCGAATCATTGTTTCGTTTTGAAACGTTCCAAGAAAGCATATGTATGGTGTGGTACTTATTCAACAGGAGACCAGAGAGAAATGGCTAAAGGTTTTGCGGGGAAGGATTTCGACATAGTACTCGAAGGTAAGACTATAAATTACAAAAAAATAAAATATATTAAAACGTGTTCCTGTTTGCCATTATTAATATTTGGTTGGTTCTTTCCTTATTGACCGTTGTTCTGAGCTATTTATTTTTAAGATAAAACATATATAAAATTAGAATTTAAAATTATCATTATTTCATAATAAGTAAAGAGGGATTTATCTTATCTTTCAGCTTCGTATTCCTTCATGCTAGTCTGGCCTCAATTAACAAGCTTCTTGTACGCCAAAAAAAATTAAACCTATCTCAAAGGGACTCAAATCTTTGTTTTATTTGAGTGTTCATTATTTTTAGAATGGAATTGTTAGTTATATTTTTTCAAACATCTTTGTGTAGCCACCATCTCATCATTATTACCGTTTGTCAAAGTGCTATCAAGTGGTTATGTTTTTTTTATTTCTGTGAGGATGTCACTCACATTTTTAGTTAGTCAACTAAAAAATATATACAATATTAGTTAGTGTACAATCTCATTTGACGATATTATTTTTAACAATATTTACCAGACTATTGCCCATTTGAAAGATTTGGCAAATCGGAACTGTTACTCAAGTCGTAATCGTATTATGTCTTCATCTAGGGAAGAAGTATCTCTCATTAAAGAAAGTATTTTACTTTTGAAAAAAAAATACAGGTAAAAATAAATTAACAAAGATGAATCGTTAAAAATTAATAAACATAAATAAACCTCAGAAATTTGGTTAACGATGGAATAGATGTTAATCAGTTTACCTGTTTCTTTTTTAAATTTACTTAACTGATTAAAATCGTATGATTTAAAATTATCCTTTTGTTTATTATTAACTTAATTTAATTAGAATATAGAAATATTTTTAACAGGTACTTAGTTCTTAATGAATGAATGTAATATATAGAATCTTTTTTGATATAAAAATATGACAAACCTGTTGGAATTGGTGTTAGACATAACTAACAAACATCATACATAAAATAGAGATTGATTATAACTCTATTTGTTGCGTAATATTGTTTTGAGTTTGTAGTAGTCTAGAGCTTGTATAAATAACAGTGACACCTTGTATAAATAACAAAAAGCTTTGTTGTAATGTTCTGTATAAATAAGTATAAATAATTCCATTTAGTTCCTTGATCAGGTTTTAGTTTTTGTTGTTGATTAATATATATATATATATATATATATATATATATATATATATATATACATATATATATATACATATATATATATATATATATATATATATATATATATATATACAAGAAAATATCGGGACGCAGCCAAACTTCTTGGGTTACAAAATTGTCACGTTGGCATATTTGATTTGAAAACATGTGATATATATTTTTAAAGTACGGGTAAAGTATTTTTATTGTTTGTAACTTACTGATAAATTGAAATATTATTAAGGAAACAAAAAATCTTAGGTTAGTAAGTTGTTGAAAACTTATCCTCCATTTCCAGTAAGTTACAATAAATCACATTTAAATTTTGTATATATGTCTTTTTATTAATGATATTAGACTGACCGTTAATGAAGGCTATCTCCAAGAAGCTACGTTTAAAACTGTTACATTCAATGGCCAGAACTTGCGGATTTTCAAAGGAAGGAGAATGGTTATGTTCTAAACAGTGGGTGGCTAAAGCACAACTTTCCTTTTTCAGTTTTATATCACTCTTGTGTAAGGTCATTCGCTGTTTCAAATTTCTTGACGTCTGACCAATATAGGAAGCAGGGCAGTTGTTACAGTCGATTTTATATATAACGTTAGATTTAAGATCATTAGGAATTTTATCTTTTGATCTGCTAAATAGATGATTAACTGTTTTTATAGATTTATGAGAAAATTTTATACTAGGTTCGTTTTTGAAGTTCCTCAATACTTTTGGAGGTAGTTCTTTGATATATTATATAGAGGCATAGCAGTAATTTGCGTTAGAAGTTTCTTGGTTAATATTATTTACATGAAAATCAGTCTGACTTGTTGACATGAAAGTGTTCATATTGTTACGATGTCCACAACTAACTCTCAACAAACTTGGGGTAGTAAATAATATTTTGTTAAGTAATTTATAAGGATAAGAATTGTTTAGGAATAATGTTAACAAAACTTGTAGGAACATTGTCTACCAGATTCAGACTAACACTTATAAGCCGTTATTACCGAAATCAATTATATATATATATATATATATATATATATATATATATATATATCACACATTTATTTTTGTTTCCGTTTTCAATTATTCTAAGATCCTTCCTTTCGCCTATATTAAATGGTAAGCTAGCCATCTAGCATGTGGCAACAATTGGATAGTTATAAAAAGTTAGTAGTTTAGTGGTCCATATAATCGTTTCCTCAGGGGTACTAAAGAGTTTTGTCTTTTAAAATAATTTGTATACTTAGATTATATTGGGTAAATAGAAAACCGGGCTCACCGACTTCTATAGCTTAACATTAAGTAATTTCCCGTGCAAAGAAACCAACAATATCACATGTGCACATATTCTTTATATTATGCCCTGTATACTGCTAAACCATATCGTTTACTGTGTGTGAGCCAAATTTCATCTACATCTGTCCTGACGGTTTTACATGATTGAGAAACAAAAATAGAAATTTAAAATTCTTTTGATTTTTTAGGAAAAGAAAAAGATGAGTTTTTCAGCTTACTTGGGGGGAAAACTCCATATTCCACAAAGATGATTAAAAATGACAGTGACCCAAGATTAGCTCGGCTATTTTTCTGTAACATGGATAACGCCTCTTTAAAAGGTTTTGTATTTCTATTAAGTTATGTTTACAATCGAATATATCATTTTACTTTTAGCTAAAGAAATTATCTTTTTCACACAAAAGGACCTTGTGCCCGAAGATATCATGCTTTTAGACACCCACTTTGCATTGTATGTTTGGATAGGCAAACTAAGTAATCGTGAAGATCAAAGAATGAGCATCAAAACTGCAATTGAATATCTACAGGCAGGTGAATACTTCTAGTGAAAATTTGCCATCTCAAATGTTACCTAATTAATTTTTAGATCCGTCTGGTAGAGACATGAATACAACAATAATTCATGTTAAACAAGGAAAAGAACCTCCTACATTTACTGGATTTTTCCCAAGTTGGGATAAAAATTTCTGGAAAGTAAGTCCTCAATATTCGTGTTAACGAAATACAATTACGTCTCTGCCATTATGAATAACCCAAGCCGTAGCCAGCGGGGGGTTTTGGGTTTCAAGATTCAATTTTAACCAATTAATCATCTTATTCATAAGAATAAATTTTATATTTATAGAATTTTGTATATCCTGGAAATAAGTGAACAAAAAAGTTAATGTTGCAGTCCTCATCAGCCCATGTCCAATCAAAAAAAAAATATATCCAACCCACCCCGAAAAAAAATTTTGACCTTTGACCTTTTGGTCTAGAAAGGGGGCTAATCAGAATTTTTCTGTAAATATAGATACAAATATGTCATTAGAACCCTATGTACTCCGAGTGGAGTAATATTTGGCAAGCAAACTATCGATTAAGATAACTTGTAATTTCACGAAAGATATTTGTGAACGTGTGAATTTCATTTCATTGCTATCAAGCTGTAGTTTCTCTGTTTGAATTGCATGATAAATTTAGATTAACGAAAATGTCTAATAAAAATTTCATTTATTCTCAACGAAATCTGTTATTAAATCAAGGGGATATCCAAAGGAAGACAATGGTGGCAATCACCACCTTTGAGAGCTTCAAAGTTACTGACTTTAAATAGAAAGAGGAAATATTAACTCCAAAAGCCTAACGGGAAGTAACTTCTAAACCGCAGATCGACTATTTTTAACGCATAGCCCAGTAAATACAATGTGCTCAAAACCATTGAGAAACCCGTCTTACTCATGTAAATCTATTACAAGCTCGCCCCCTCCAGAAGCAAAAGATTGCCTCCCCGGATCAGCTTTCTGGAGCCGCCCCTATATCGAAATTCATTCTCATCCAGTTTTGAGCTATGTGCAAAATTTCAAGACACTATTTATCTCGTCAGTAAGTTACTTTAAAATCGATTGCAAAATTCTAACCGAACAAGTACGTAGTTACGAAAGCGAGTTAATAAAAACGAAGATAAAAAATAATAATTAAATTACAATGGCAACATCATTCTTTTAATTTATTATTAACATGGTTATCTTTAAATGTCCATTTTAATCCCATGGTCAGTATAATTTATTGCAAAATACCTAATGACACTCACTTTAAGTGTCTTTATTTTACCAAAATCAACTCACTTGTTTACAAAACAAAGTAACTAACACTATCAGCTGATGTGCTACACGTTGCTTTCAACTCAAACTGCCACTCGTAAAGCATTTGCGTCTTATATAGGTTTCATTCGTTTGCACATTATTTCAGTCATCTCTGGTCAGGGTATGTAGTATTCGATTCCGGAACCAAGTCGAACTCAGTTTTATTCTTTCATCGAAGTTTTCGAGACCGCCGTTGTGGTTGATGTTTTTCTTATATTCAGTCGGTTTTTATTACTGTGTTCGCAATCTTTTTATTTGATTGATTAACATCTAGACTGTTTCATAATTGCGTAAAATGAATGTTATAATACTGCCTCCTTTAATTCTGATCGTCCCTTCATCTTAGCCCCAGGACTCCGTTGAATACGATAAACAACGTTATAGATTATCTTGAACACCTCGTATGGACCATCACAGGCCAGTGTGAGCTTTCGGGCTAGTTCGTGTATTGCCAGCATGTTCTGTCGGAGTTGGTCGGCGTAATCGTTAACTTCTTATGGCGGTTCTTCTGGTGAACTAAAGGCCATATCACAAGGTAATCTCCTTACCGAATAGTACTCTGGTTGGAATCAGTCCTGTGCTGTTGTGTACGGCTGCGCGATAGGCCAACTGGAATAGGGTGATTTGTTCATCCCAATCCTGCTAACCACCTTGGATAATGTTGTTCCAAGGTCCTGCTGAATCTTTCCACCATTCCAGCTGGCTGTGGATGCAAAGGTGTGGATCTCGATTTCTTGATTCTCAACATCATACAGACCTGGAATACGTTGGATTGAACGTTACGCCCTTGGTCTGAATGTAACTCCAACGAGACACCAAACCAACTGAATAACTGCTCCATCAGCACCGTCGCCACCATGTTTGCCCTTCATTGGATATAAAATATGCGTCAGGCCATTTGCTGAAGTAATCTATGGAGACCAGTATGTATTTGGTCCCCCTCTCGAACTCGGCGACATCAATGGTAATTCTCTCAAATGAGAAGCCTACATTGTATTGCTGCATTCTGTCCTTGGTGCGAGTCTTCGGGCACTTACTGGCTGAACAGGTGTAACATTTCCGGCACCAGGGCCCTAATTCTTGAAATCATGTACGTTTTTCTTTGGGACTATCAGTTGGGACTTGGTTTCTCTGCCATCATTGCTTTCCCAAATTATCTTTAACATTCCAACCTTAGAGAGTCCCACTGGGCCCATAATGATTTCAGAACGTCTGACTATCTCGTCCCATCGTGACATGGGTTCAATGTCTAGGTCAGCCATTTGGTCCCGGATACATTGTTCCGTTGTCCAGTCTTCTTGACAAGGCATCGGCGTTATTATGCAAACGGTCGGCAATGTGTTCAGCCGTAAAATCGTATTGCTATAATTCCTCCATTTACCTGGCCAGTTGTCCCTCTGGTATCTTCATGTCGAACAGCCATTTGAAGGCGGCATGACCGTTTCTTAAATTCAAATTTACATTTTTCATCAAAAGATCTCGCTAACTTTTGTTGCATTTATTCTTGATTTTGTTTCTCCTTTTTGTTAAGTTTTTCCAGGATCCGACTTATTTTCTCGTCCAGTTTATCGGTAACTAGTTTTTTGCTAGTCTCGCCCATTTGAAAAAATTCAAAAACGTTTTCTACGCTACCTATATATCAAAAGGAATGGCATATATCCCTTGATGGTATCTTATAGATCAATGTTGGTAACCTTCCACCTGTGTTCTTTAAGTACTAGGCAAAAGACTCATGCTGTTATCTATTATATAATATTCTAAATAGCATAAAGTATCCCGATTGTGGCTTAATCAATAACGTTAAGTTTTGGGGTCCCCAAAATTAGCTTATGACTGCTCTCATCTCTTCTACAAGAACAACGGAAGCCCTTCGCCCTTCACTTATATACTCAGTGTATGCAATGATATGATGTCCTTGAACATAGTCCCTGACCTATTTAACATCAAATTTGGTGAGGTTAGACGAATTGATTGTTGCATCAGGATGCATGATATTGGCATATCTGTGATATTGTCAAATACATTAGTGTTGTTTAACTTTTCATATGGAATTACCTTTTTGGTATTTGTAAAGAGAATAAATAAATAAATAAATCTTTCTGCCATTCATCTAAATGTCGCCATAAATCAATTTGAGATATTAACTTCACTTAATCCCACTTTTTCTGACACCAATTGTCGTAGATTCTGTGGGTTCAAACGCACAAATATTCCACTAACTTTAAATGTGTTTATTTTATTATTTTACCAAAAAAAGTTAGGTATTGGTAGAGGTAGGAGTTTCTTTCGTGTTGAAATGTTAAATGTCGATTTTGCAAACCCCATATACCAACATTATATGTTCCACGGTAGCCATCTCACTCACAACCACAACTGAGAGGAAGGAATGGCGGCCTTTTCCTGCGCGAAATCTACCGGCCGCTTCTAGAACCATCATTGCCCGCCGAAACTTTTAAACTACCTCTTTCCGTTGATATAAAAATTGCTCATTTTGGATTTATACTTTATTACTACGATTTTTTTTAAATGCATCTATCATTTATAATAACTCTGTACATAAACTAAATAAATAACAGTTTAAATTTTTGTTTCTATTAAGCTCTTCTTATGTTTCTTCGTTTAATAATGACAAGGCTGTGTCGAAACTATAGTCACGTTAATTGGTGTAAACAAATGTTCTCACGTTAGTGATAAAAAATAACGTAAATAATTGTGTGTTTGATGATCATCGAATTCATTGGCGTAGTTCACAGATGGCAAACCTTTTATATCCACGTGATAAATATTACAATTGCAACCTTTAACGTGCCGGAAAATTGTAAATAGGAAAAATTAACTTGAATTTAGAAGTTAAAAATTTACAATAATCTATTTTTTAATAATACCTATTTTTGTGAGAGTTGCTGTATGTTGCATATCGGGTTCATAAACTTTAAACAACACACATCGTACGTCAGATTCGACAGTATTTAACCTAAGTACCTTTATTTCATAAAATAACAACTTGCGGTTATATCTTGAGCTAAAATTGGGTAGTACAACAGTTTTTATTTTTTTCTTCTTAGGGGTTTCAGGAATGACATCCAAAATTCCATCTATATTCTGTTTTCTTTTTTATTGTATCCAATAACTGATAATTTTCAATTGCTTTTTTTTTAAACGACAACTCTCAAATCTCAAATTTTGGAAACTTGGAAAAAATGCATTGCTTATTGAATAAATTATTCTAGAGATGCCGATATATTATTACAAATATGAAACGCATAAAAGAATAATCTAATTAATTGAAAAAATATCACAAAAATACTTTCGTATCTTCGGTTTCTTGTTTTTCGTTTACATTTTTTTGTGAGCATTTTCTCTCTTTAAATATAAAATTACCACGCACTCATATTGTATTGTAGTCTATGATAAAACGACGTTTAAAATCTTGAAATTTCCCAGTTTTTCCATATAATTTGAAAATCGATAACGCGCCAAAAAAACATTCAAAGGTGCCACCTGTGGGCCGCATGTCACTGGTTCGCCATCTCTGGCCTAGTTGATAAGTGATCCCCCAGGAATCACGCTTCTATTACTCGGCAATGTACCCGGAAAGATAAGCAGATGAATTTGAGAAGCAGTTATATGAATAAGGCAGATGTTATTCTGCCGAAACGTATTGTAGTAATCTTTCAAGGGCATACCCAGCTTTTGGTTTAGGAAGGGGAAATTTGGAAAAAAATTGTCCTAAGGGGGACAACTCGGAAAAAAAATGTCCTAGAAAGAAAATTTTTTGGTCTAGTGGGGGCAAGTCCGCAAATTTATGGGAAGGTTTAATGGCTCACGGCAGTTTTTTCAGGTCCAGAGGGGCTGCTGCCCTCCCATGCCCCCCTCGGTACGCCCAGGTAATCATTATAAGAGGGATAGCAACTATGAGGAACTAAATGAAAGAAATTGGTATTTGCAATTATGAAGTATATATATATATTTTTTCAGAGTTACAAAAATTTCTCAAGAGTACGACAGGAAATTGAAACAAGCAACAGTAATGAATTTGAAAAAAATGGTTTTTCAGATCACACTCCTCACAGCAATTTTGATCAATATGAGAAATACCCAATCAATATTTTAAAAGAACCGAATGATAAGTTACCTGCAAGAATTAATCCTCTAAGTAAGGAAGTAAGTATGACGGCATCAAACATGTTTTTTCAGTATTTACATTTTTGTAAAGAAAATCAGAAGAATATGTTCTTATTTGAACCTTCGAGAAAAGTGATATTATGAACTTCAACTTTTCTTTTGGTTTTTCCATTGTTTCTTTTGAAACTATTCTTTTATTAGAGCAAACAAAACACAAAGATCATTCAAATCGGTCAAGCCGTTTTTTAGTTTTAGCAACTATATTTTATTATACAGTGTGCACTTAAATAAAATATATCCAGATAAAAGAGGAAAAAACCCTCGGATACATCTTAATTTATTGATGCGCAAATTTGTATATAAATACATTTCTCATGACATTATTGAAAGATCTAATAACTCTACATACAGAACGTTTAAATTTCAAATCGGTCATATAACAAGTTTTTCTAGAAAAAAAAAATTGGTTTATCCACTTAAACCAAAAAAATCAACTGAAAGGTTTAAATGTAACAAATGAATAAAAAAAATCAAAGCAAGTCTTCAAATTGGTCACCATTTATTAGCTGACAATGCACAATGCGGTTTTCAAATTCGTTGGTTAACACTGCAGTAGTGTTGTTTATGTGAGAAAAAAAGTGTTTCCTCTACCTTTCATATTTGGTTAAAGATTGATGTTTTGTTCGTTTTCCCTTTGATTTTTTCTCAAACAATGAATAAACAAGTTGATTTTGCGTTTCTGTCAAACTTAATAGTTGATAGACTTTACTTGTAATTTTGATTGTTTTAAAAAGTAAAGAATGGTGAGTTTAACTGAAACCCAACGTATTGAAATTCTAATTACGATCGGTTATGGAGATAGGACTCGCACACAAGTACAAGTTTGCGAATTATTTAACACTAAGGTACGGGATAAATTTAGGAACTTGGTACATGTAACAGATCAGTCTAAATCAGGTCGTCCAAAATTTTCAGAAGAAAAACAATTGGATGTTTTAATAACAGTTGAAGAAAATCTTTTCTTATCAAGTTGTCAGATCGCAATGCAGCTAGGAATAAATCAGTCTTCGGTTTTAAAGTCCCTAAAGCAAAATAAATGGCGTCCATACAAAATTAATTGGTTCCATAACTTAATGAAGATGATTTTGACCGAAAAGTTGAATTCTGTGAAATAATGTGTTAAGAAGAATTTGAAAATCATTGTCAACTAATAAATGGTGGCCAATTTCAACATTTGCTTTGATTTTTTCGTAATCATTTATTACATTTATACCTTTCAGTTAATTTTTTTAGGTTTAATTGAATAAAATACATTGTGTTCTAGAAAAAATTGTTATTTAACCGATTTGAAATTCAAACGTCCTGTATGTAGAATTACTACTAGATCTTTCAAATCGATATATCAAATATTGGAGTTGCCATTTAACAAAATGTATGACGTCATACAAACCACATTAATGACGGCATGAGAAATCTATTTATGTCCAAATTTTCGCATTATTAAATTAAGTTTGACGTGTCCCAGAGTTTTTTCTTTTTTATCTAGATCAATTTTATTTGGTATGGTCCATACTTTACGTGCACACTGTATATAAGATATTTAATCCAAATTGATATTTAAGGAAAAATGTAAATTTTTAAGTTTTAATACTAGATTTCGACCAACCTTCAAACGGGTTGGCATTTTATTGCTTTTATGCTATGGACTTTCTTAGAAAATGGTTCATGATCGAATTCCAAAAAGGGCTCCGAAGTCTGTAAATGACACTGGGCACTTCAAGACATTGAGCAACAGTTTTTGTTAAAGTTAAATTGTACAGAGAATTACCTACAATTCAAAATTTTAAACTATTATTTTAAATTAATTAAATGTCCATTGTAATACTTATCTTAAATGTACAGACTGGACTAAATTCGATGTTGTTAGTTATTAACTAACCAGTTATGTATATATGAGCACATTACCGATAACTGTATCCTAGGTTTTATATAGTATTATTTAGGTCATATTAAGTAAATTACTTAGTTGTTTCTACCGATTTAAAACTTCCCGTAAAAGATATTTAAGTATGAAGCCCAACGTGTGAAACACATCGTGAGAGTATAGAGAATCACCGTGAATTCACAGAAATCACAGCATTCATATCAAATAAGCAATTTATCCAACAATTTAGACAGTATGTTACTCGTGAATTGATAATTACAATACGTCCCGAATGACATTTGTGTATCTTAAGAAAAATGTTTTAATTCTCACATAAGTTTTTATAAGTATTAAAAATAAATGAAAACTCAGAAAACTGAGGTTATATTACTTTCAAACCTTTGGTTCTTGTTTTTTTAAACCAAAAAGTAAATATTTACTATAATTCTATATAAAAACGTTCACTGTCAATGTATATTTTTCCAAATGAAAGATAAAAATTGAGGTTAGCTATATTATTTTAGAAATTGTCCATATAACTTTTTACACCTCAATCAATAAACATCAATAACAAATATTTTTTACACCCTTAAACGTAAACTCACTGTAAACCCACTGGATCGTAGAAGTTCCCCTACTAGCTTTTAGTCACCAGTGTGTACAAATCATGCAACACTGTGTATGCACCGGATATACACCGAGTACGAATAAAATAAATACACGGTGTATACACCGGTAAGTGTATGGGCTCAATGTTGCGAGGGACGTACGTACCATTTTTCATAGGTGTATTTTTTCAATTAATCCGAATGATTTTTTCTTTTAATGTTGATTCGTTCATGTTTATTTTTCTAGTATTATCTAGATCACACAGAAGATAAATCTATAGTGAACAAATTCAACTAATATCATGGATAAGAAAATTCATGTTATTGCTTCTTTAAGTTTTAACTTACAAAATTATTATGTTTTAATTCAATTTCTTATATAAAGGATTTGTTCAAATTGTATGTAATGTATTTCTAATCAATAAATAAAGAAAAACTACATACATCAAAATAAACATAAACACAAAATCTACAACGTTTTTTTCTGTAATTCATCTATATTTGATGAAATCGGCAATATATTCTAATGTTTTTATTTTCACAATCTCTGTTCAGTTCTTGGATTTATTTAAACACACATTCCAACTCACTCTAATTTATTTCCACTACTTTAACACAATTTATATTCACAGAACTATTTACAATTTATCTCTTCTTAACTATACGTCAGTCGAATACTGAATGAATCCTATCGCCAGCTGTCCGTATTTTCTCGGAATTCTCTAGTATGTCAACGAGCCATCAGGAAATTTATTTCATGTGTTCTCGAAGATGCGAAGAAATTCCATGAATGTCTGTTAGAGTCAGCCGCCGGCCTCGGGTCGACAGGGCAACATTTCGAGTTCCAAGAAATATCGGATGAAGGCCGAGTGCACCAGCTATCGGATGAATTATCGTAATAATATTTTTATTGCAAATGTCAGTACATAAATTTGGCGTAATTGAGGTGGCCACGTAACTGGACCATGAGTTTCCATCCATCCCTCTTGTTGAAATATTCCTACTTATCTGCGATGTAGTGGCTCATATAGTACTCATATAGTAGTGCTGTAATTAGATTTCCGTAAAAAATAGTGCAAAAAAGTGGAGTTTGATGAAACCACGTCCCACTTCTGGTAAACTTAAATCTTAAGTGTTTGTAATAACTGCAGCTTATATCTCCCATACTATTCAAATTATCTGAAAACTGATTCGGCGGTTGTTTTATCATAAAATGGATCTTATAAGTATACTCACCTATAAAGAAATCGCAACACCAAGAAGATGTTGTTTAAATTTAATATTGTTTGGTAAAACATAGACGATATAGTTGTTTTCTGAATGATATTTGTGGCATATTTTTCTTCTTGGGAAATAACAGTAAAAAAAATATATATATATATATATATATATATATATATATATATATATATATATATATCAATTTTTCTAACTGTGGTGTTATTTCCCAAGAAATACTTAGACATAGAATGAGTAAATGATAAAAATTTGAAAAAGTTTGGTAAATATTTTCTCATGTAAACTTTTTTTATCAATTAATATTACAGTCGTTTTTTGTATTTTTTTAATTTAGCAAAAAAAAACAAAGTGTTTGATGGAATCGATGTTTAGTAATGTTAAAATGCCTAGAGTGCATGTACGCCGAATATATCGCCTGCTAACTGAATTTGAAAAAAGTCAAATTATTGGTTTATGGGTGGCGGATTTTTCATTTCGAGAAACTGCTAATTGCACGAACAGAAATCCAACTACTGGTATGTGATGTTGTCAAGCGTGGTTTTATAATACCCAAATTCGTAGGAGAGTAGGCACCGGCCGTCGAAGGGGCACAAATGAAGTCCAAGATCGACGTCTAAGACTTATGGCCTTTAGTGACCGATTTTCGACAACTCGAAATTTGGCTGATGAGTGGTTAGGAGAACAAGGCCATTTTGATAGTGCCGTATCTTTTCGACTGCAGCATTATCGACCCCAACTTGTGGTACCTCTGACCCCTGAGCATCGACAACAGTGGTGCTGAGAACGACAACATTGGAAGGCGGAATGGCAGCAGGTCGTCTTCTCTGATGAATCTCGATTCTGCTTGGGTGGACATGATGGCCGAAAAAGGGTTAGACAAATTTGCGAAGAAAGACGTAAACCTCAATTTGATGTAGAGCAACATGTACACCGAACAGGAGGCGTGATGGTATATGATGCTATAGCACATGGAAGTAGTGGAGCCGTAAGTACTCCCTTACCTTAATCAGCTCATGGAACCCATATTTCAACAAGATAATGCTCGGCCTTATGTTGCTCAAGTTAGTTTAAACTTCTTTGTGGTGACCCATGTGAATCTTCTGCCTTGGCCGCCCAGATCCCCCGATCTTTCGCCCATAGAACATGTTTGGGATATGATAGGTAGTAGATCGGAAATTTACCCCAGCCCCACAGAATGTGGATGTTCCATGACATGAAATACAGGTAGCTTGGGATAGTATTCGTCAAGAAGAAATAGACCACTTTGTTGAATTAATGGCAACTGGCAACACGTGTTGGGGAGTATATAAATAACCGTGGTAGAAACACACATTTTTAACAAACTTATAATAAAAAAAATAAACTCCTTGGTATTTTTTCTTCAAATTTTAATCATCTACTCTTTATAGCATCTATGTTTTACCAAAACAATATTAAATTTAAGCATCTCCTTCTGGGTGTTGGCATTTCTTTGTCTTTGTGAAACAATCTTTAAAAAAATTGTAGTATATTTTTTGCCTTGTACAATTAAATAATTACTTCAATTGTTCTAAAACTAACTTGTTCGTGGTCAAGGTTGAAATTGGAATCACAAGCTATAACTTTACTGTATTAAATAAATCTACAAGATTATAAAATGTGCAAGTCTAATGATGTTTACATTTTAGCTCCATGTCACACACGATGACTTCGTATACCTGTTCAAAATGTCATATTCGGAATTCGAAAAATTGCCAAGATGGAAGCAACAAGAAATGAAAAAGAAAGTCGGTTTATTTTAGAGTCAATCAGTAGGATCAAAATACCTATATCAATTCTTGAAAATTACTAGGATGTAAGCACCACTAACTTTTAAATATTAAGAAACAAACTGAGTATATCAAATATTAACTTGTACATTTACTTAATCTTTGAATATATACTTACTATACTTAATGTATTTTAGAAAATCATTTTATCTAAATAATTTATTATGTGTTATATATAATTGTGTTACTCATTAAAACATAAACATTAAAAATGTTTTTAAATTATTTTGCTTTTTCTTAAAAATGTTCACCCAACTTTTTTAAATTAAAATTTGAGGTTCATTCCAACATAAGAATCACATTCAGCGGTATTTTAAGATGCAATGACCATAGATATTCGTTTCTTATTTTTTACATGCGCCTCTGCTCTTAGTTTGTTTCGACCATGTTATGTCGTTATTTGCCTGACATAAAAGCCTATGAAACGCTTTAAATAAAGGGTGTTGCAATATTCGCCGACAACACTCTACCCAAAAAAGCTCTCGTGAATGACTTTTGATATAGTGCTTCATTACCGAGAAAGGGGATTGTAAATTCAGAAATGCCTTGGAGTGTTTATTCAAATTTAGTGTCCGATATGGTGTAAAACTATATTTTTTGACACAAAGAAACCTTTATAAGATTTTAACCACTGGTGGTGTGCTATCAGGTTCAATGGCCTCTTTTATCCCCTATATTTTACCTCATTGGAGTCATTTTTTTAATTTTTGAAGGACCTCTCACCAAACAAAGGCAATTGGGTCCCGATCAAACTAATTCAAAGTGTTGTGTATCTTGATGTCCCGATCAAAAGTTCTAATGAGTACGAGGCCCAAAAATCAATTGTTTTTGAGATACACATGGTCAAAGTTACGGTAATTCGTATTCACCGTTCTCTCTTATCCATTTATCCCCTTATCTTCTAACTGCAGTTTGCTTAAACATATACAGTTATCCAAACTGTGAGTATATGTACGATAATACACAATGGGTGGATATTAGGGATGTAACGAATATTCGCGTTCACAGTAACGAATATTTGCATCTTTTTTAATATTCGCATTCGGATTCGCGGTTATATATGCGAATTTTTTGGGAATGTCTTTAATAATGAAAAGCACAAATAGTTTACAAATAACCATGCAATTGCTCAGAATTGATTATTTCAGTTTTATTATGATGTTACTCATGACATACATTGCACATTGTATAACTTACTTGTCAATTAAAATGTTAAGTACCGGTAAGTATTTACTTGCATTTCTTCTGGAATCCTCACATGTTAGATGTAATTAAGCAACAATTTAATTGCTAAATAAAATTAAGCAAGTTATGTCAGTTTGATAACATTATATAGGGTTTTATTGCAAAATAAATTTCGAGATCTAGGAGTTTTAGGGAAAACTAGCTTACAGAGACTCGAAATCGGAAGTCATACTGCATAAAACGCCGTTTCCTTATGATTTCTAGGACGAAGAATTCGTATGTTAACTAAAACCTGTCAAAGAAATTATAATACAATCTTTTGGAGATTCAATCAGTTGAGGGGAGTGCAACTGAGGTTTTCAACTAGAAGCAATATATTGTCTTGCGTTCAATGGATTGAAAAATCTCGAAAAGATAGTATTATATAAGATAAGATAAAATGAAATGTTATTTTCGTATTATAATTATATTATAATTTTATTTGTTGACTGATTTTAAATAAATATGACTTGGTTAAAAGACAGTTGTTGATGTCAGAGTGCAGACTTCAGTTTTAAAAACAAAATTGCAGAGGTGTCTAAACTTTGGCAAACTTTAAAACAAGCTGGTACTTTCTTAAATCACTCTGTCTAGCTTTAAAAATAAGATTCTGAAAGCTTGAAGATTTCTAAATACGAGGGGAGGTCGCGCTTAAGAATCTGACAATAAATAACTGTTCTACTACACTATAATTTCCTGGTGACATTTTGCTTCGTGCTCACCGCGAATTATTGTCAGCTGCGACAATGGTGCAAGCTATTGAGGATACAATTTTTATTAAAACCATAATTTTGAGAAGATAAATGGTGATTCAAATCCTGCTACAGTTTCATACTGGGCGATGTAAAGAAATACCGCAATAATTTTTCGAGTTTAGCTTGATTCCATTCTCAATAAAAATCAAATCAACTTTATAACTTATTGACAGTTCCACATACACCATTACATAGTTACTGCACTTAGTCCTTTCTCTGAAGAAACGGTTTATAGTGTTTCACTTTTTTTTGGTTGAAGGATATACAACCTATCATTTTGTGCTGTTGTTAAGGAACGTATAATCAAACATTTTTTGTCAGTAAACCGTTACTTTTGGATATCTCTCCCACTTCAAAACTTTTTTAAAAGGTTTCGGCACCTTAATACTCTCCTAGATTTAACTTCAGGACGAAGTTTAATTTTGACAAATTGTGGAATGCGAAGACTAGCTCCAGGTCTTTTGTCAGGTGAAATTTCTTGACAAAATTGTAAGTTATACTCTTCTGTTATATCGCGTAGCAACAAATTGTACCAGAACTCGCCTTGCATCCCTCTCAAATTTGAGGGATTGATACAAATTTTATCGTCATTAGCTAGTACCATTTTCGCAGCTTTCAATTCTAATTAGCAGCGATACCCAACGAAGCGAAATTTGTCATTACGCCTATTAATTTTGCAAAATAAGAGAAAATTAGCTAGCTGGATGAAATAAAAATACTCTCTCAACTTCGGTAGAGTTACCCCAGAAAATTAGTACATATCTTATTTTTGATTGAATATATGCATAATATGCTGACAGTGCTGCTTCACGGCTAATGTTCTGAGCTATAGTTCTTAGTGCATAGCAATATTTAGATATCCTCTGAGCCACACTCTCGACATGCGCCCTCCAGTCCAGCTTTTTATCAATATTTAGCCCCAAAAAAGAAACTTGTCCTGAAGGCTGAATATCTATATTTCTATACGAAAAAGTGAAAGTGTGGTCTTTTCGGTTACCAAATAAAATACACTGTGTCTTTGACATATTTAACAAAAGGTCATGGGCCGAGAAGTACATGTCTAGAGTGTAGCACGCCCTTTGCACACCTGTCAGAAGTCTATCCGAGTGTTCTTCACTATATATGAATGTCGTATCGTCTGCATACAGAACTGTGAATTCATCAGTTATATTGGTAAGTTCGTTAGTATATATGATATATAACAGGGGCCCTAAAATCGAGCCCTGGGGGACATCTTTCGTAATACAAATTTTGGTTGACATTATCTGCCTACCATACAAGTCATATTCAAAAACCTGTTTAGTGCGATTACTTAAATATGAGTTTAATAGATGGAAAGCGTTTCATCTAATGCCATGACTCTAATTTTTTACAAAGTGTTAGATGATTCACACTGTCAAAAGCTTTTGACAGGTCCATACACATACCTAAGGTAAGTTTTTTACTATTTAAAAAGTCTATAATTTTATCAATAGCTTGATATATCGCTCGTATGGTTGACTTTCCACTGCTAAATCCATTCTGATTATTCTCTACTAACGAATGCTTCTCTAAAAAATTAATTAACCTATTATAAATTGCTGTTTCAAAAATTTTATTGATATTTGAGAGTATAGATATGGGCCGGTAATTTTTTTCTTCATCTACTTCTCCAGTTTTATACAGGGTGAGTTTTTTGATGATCAGTATGGGGATCTCGGAAACTAGCGGAGATAGAGCAATGGTTAAATTGGGAAAGATTTGCAGTTTTACTGGCCCAATTGAATGACACTTTCGGATTTTTGTAAAAAGTCATGGCTTACTAGTTATTTTGAAAAAAAAAGAAATTCTGACGATTTAGTCAAATCCCTCTAGCGCCTTTGTTTTTGATTTTATAAACAAAGTGTAAATATTGTTGTAAAGTCCGTGGGTTCAATTTAAAATTATAAAACTAATATTCACTTTCACTTTTCTAGAAACTTTTTCTTTACATCGAATATACAACAGCTGATTCAAATATCACAATAACAATTTTACATATAAGCTCTTCACTCCATCAACTCAACTCGCGATCGTGGCCTGCTTCCTTTACAAAAACCAGCGTCGAATTCTCCAGTAAAATCAGTCATCACTCCTACAGCTGTCGAGTCATTTCGAGAACCATTTTTTTTATCTCAAAGCGATTGTTGTCGTTACTGAAATGAAACAGGGTCGGCTTTGGGTACATTTCGTAACAATATCAAAATATGACACAAACTTGTCTTTTTTTTGAATGGAAACCATAGTTGGCTATGACCTCAAAAAATCGGACATTTTTAGAGCTTTTCAACGATATAATACTCGATATAGTTATTCATAAACGTAGGTAGCCATGAAATAGATTGATTTATTAATAACTATTCGAAAAAACATTGAACGATTATTTTATTAGGTATATCAGATATAACGAAAAAACTAAATAAGTAGGTACTTACTAAAAACTTAAGAAATTAAAGTACATAATAATGGTTACAATTAATGTGGAAAACTCCACCATTGTTATTTAGACAAAAATTGCATCTTTTTAAAATTGGCATTACCGCTTTCCTCACAGACCGCCTATCAATTTATTCAATTGCTTGTAATACCGACTCCCTTAGGTCACCAACTGTCTCATACTTTCTTTTGTATACTTTGTTTTTTTTTAGCGCACCCCATAAATAGAAGTCTATAACTGCCAAATCGGGAGACCGCGGTGGCCATTCGCGTGGGCCATTTCTTCCTATCCAAGAGTTTGGATAGATATTATCTAAGTGTTGTCTTACTAATAACGAGTTATGAGCAGGTGCTCCATCATGTTGGAACCATTCCATCATGTTGGAACCATTCAATTTCTAAACGAGTTCTCAAATTCAAATTATGCAACATGTCTTGAAAAGTGTATTGCAAGAAATGCGCGCTACTTGCATTTCTTGCCCCAGTAAGTGATTCGTCATAGATAAAAGGCCCCAGAATAGTAACCCTATGATACCACACCAAACATTAAAACCAAATTTTATCTGGGGTCATCTTTGTTCTACATGGAAAGGGTTTTCTTTAGCCCAGATATGCTCATTGTGTCTATTGAACATACCGCAGTTAGTAAATTTAGTTTCATCTGACCATAACACCTTTAATGGAAATTGTGGATTGTCAAGGCACATGTCTCTAAACCATGTACAAAACAAAATACGTCGATGTTCGTCACCAGCCTGCAAAGTTTGAGAAACTCTCACGAGTTGATGTAGATGGATTTTGATTTACCATTGCCAAAACATTTATTTGTGCTGCTTCGTTAATTTGATTACGTTCCTTTGGTGGTTTAGTCAAAGATCCATATCTGCGTAAACTATCGTAAAGCCTCTTAAATGTACATAGAGCAGGTTGACGACGATTAAAATATCTATGAAAGTATTCCTCAGCTACATGAACTGAATTTTTATGGCATATGATATAACATTCCACCATATTCAGTTTTTCTTCGTTTGAATATTCCATTTTATCACAAAAACTTGTCAATATCGACTGTCAGTTCAGCACTACTAATCGAATTACTCTCAAATGAGGAAACGTCAAAGTGGAAACAATCTTTTTCATGGCTACCTACGTTAAAAGTGAAAATAAGAGAGAAAAGCATCCATAACTCCGTTATTTTTATGAATACGTATATCGAGTATTATATCGTTGAAAAGCTCTAAAAATGTCCGATTTTTTGAGGTCAGCCAACTATGGTTTCCATTCAAAAAAATATAAGTTTGTGTCATATCTCGAAAACGAGAGCCATCACGCAAACGAGGACATGACAATCATATTCGGGAGACAATTCCCTTCAATTTTGATATTTACACATTTTTTATAAAATCAAAAACAAAGGAGCTAGAGGGATTTGACTAAATCGACAGAATTTCATTTTTTCAAAATAGTAAGCCATGACTTTTTACAACAAAAAACTCACCCTGTATATTGTCTTAACTAGTGCATTCTTGAGAGAGTCAGGGTATATACCCGCTTTAAAACAGAGATTTATTATGTGGCACAAAGGTCTTGCCATAGAGTCTGCCGTTTCTTTAATAATTACAACCGGTATATTTTCATCCCCTACTGTTTTTTTGTTTTTTAAACTTTTTATTATTCTACATACCTCTACACAATCTGCTAGCCTTAGGTACACTGAATTTAGAGATGTCTTTGTTGGAAAAATATTTTCTATATACTTATTTACATTTGGGCACGCAGTTATAAAATAATGAATTAATTTATTAACTGTTTTTAATGAGTTGTTTTTTTTTGAGAAATTATCAAGAGTTGTCATTTTATTGTTGTTATTATCTGTAATCTTTTTTACCAGATCCCATGTGGCCTTTAGTTTATTTTCAGCACAATTTATAAACTGTTCGTCTGACATATTTTTAGCATTCCGTATAACCAATTTTAAAACTCTACAGTATTTTTTAAAAAACTCTACTGGTACTTTACCTTTGATTTTTTTTGGTATAGTTCACGCTTATGTTTATATGATATTTTAATTCCTTGTGTTATCCAGTAATTCGATTTTTTGTTTTGACATTTTTTAACCGGGAAAATACTTTTAAAGAGATTAGTCACTAAACTTATATATAAACTTTAAAACTAAACACGGAATATGCTTCATTAACGGTAGTTGCATTATAAACCGGTGTCCAATCCATTGTATCAATCTCCTGTTTAAAGCACCGAAGTATACTGTTTTATAAGCAAAATTTTCTCTTGTGTTTGATTCATTTAGTCCTTTTATAGTAATGACTTGCGCATGGTGATCAGAAAGGGCTGTATTAAGTACATAGCTTGAAATATTATTTTCCCAATTGCAAAATATGTTATCTGGCAAAGTAGAAGTAAACTGCGTTTCGCGTGTAGCATTAAATATACATTGACTTAAGTTATAGGTATTGAAAAGATCTAGTATTTGTTTGACCGACTTACTGGGTTGAAAAAAGTTTATGTTAAAATCTCCTGCTAAAATTACTTTATATTTAGAGTATCCAACATAAAAATATTCTATTACCTCCTCCAGCCGTTCAAAAAAAAATCATAGGGCGCAATTCCTTCTCAATACAGACAGAGCACAAACATTTTCAGATTTTCTTCAAACACAGCTGCAAACTCAATAACACTTTCAATACTCATAGCACAAATAGTCTTATCACTTCTAAACATGCTATTTTCTTTACAATAGATGCAGACACTTCCATGTTTCATTTCCCTTCTTGCATAAAAAGACACCAAACTGTACCCATTAATCTTAATGAATGGAGCTTCCTCTTCATATAACCAGTGTTCAATGAATGGGAGTACTTGAGGTTTGCACTCTAATTTATTTAAGAGACATTCAATTTCTAGAGTCTTGCTCCTCAATGATTGAATGCTTTAATGTATAATTGTGAACGCTATATTGATTGATTAACAAGTTTATGGTTTTTGTTTGCTATATATCTATACATTGATTATAATTAACCCTCTCTCTTTTTGCCAACTAACTTGTCTTTTATAACTTGGGCACTCCAGATCAAAAACGTTATGGTCCCTCAATTTTTAAAACAGTAGCTGCGTGCTTACAGTTAGTACATTCGAACTGCTGGCTTTTACATTCCTCTTTTTTGTTGTTTAAGTTGCACAATGGACACACTACAGATGCTCTACAATTTTCTGCCCGATGTCCATACTGCCAACATTTGAAGCATCTTAAAATACTGACAAACTCGAAAAACTCTATCCTATATTGTTATTTAAATAGTTGAATTACTCAGGTGTTAGTTCCATTATTAAATGACATTGAGATTTATTTTTCCTACTTTGAACTTTACGTACAATTTTTGTGTTGTCTACAAGACAGTCCGGAAAGTTTTGCTTTCCAAATTTTTTTACAAAATCGTCTTCCTCTCCTGCCTCGCTAACGTTGACATTAATAATTTGAATTTTAGGTGCTGAAAATTTTCCTAAAGTGACTTCGTATTTATCTCCCAGTTCATTTTTCGCTTGAGTTTTTAAAACCTCTCTGTCCTGTTCCTCCTCACAGTGTATAACAACACGACCTTGCGATACTTCTTTTACTTACTGTTTTTGTCTACTTACTATCTTAATTGGCATTTTTGGGTTTGATGATTAATGGTTCTACTTTATTTTTTTCATTTGTAACTGCACTCGCATAGGATTTTATGATTGGCACATTTCCACTTTCAATTAAATTAATTAACTTCTCAGTTTTTTTAATAACTTCTTCCACTTTCACTGTATGGTCGTCGTTTGACGATTTGTTTAGCTTTTTTATTACTGTGGCCAAACATCCGTCACAAAACCAAAAAACGTTTTCGCATTCTTTTTTAATTTTAAACAATGTTTCTTTCACTTTGGCACATCCGATATGATACAAATGTTTACATGAATTGCATTCAATATATTTTACATGTACTATAAAATTATCGCAGCATTGAGCACAAAGACGTGTGCCCGGTGCCATGGTCGACGAACGAAATACCCCACCCATTTTACAAATTTTGTATATCCGTATATATGTACGCTAACTGCAGTTATAAGTTAAGAGGGATAAGAGAGACAGAGAAAGAGGTAGAAAGAGAGAAGTTGTCATCGACAAGCTCTACGTGAATACAATGAATTAGCGTAACTTTGACCCTGTGTATTTCAATACTAATGGATTTTTGGGCCTCGTGCCCATTGCAAATTTTGGTCGGGACATCGAGAACTACAACATACTGCATTTTGGACCATATGACATGGACCCAATTCCCATTAGTTTGGTGCGGCATTCTTACCTATTAATTTTTAGTTAAAATAAAATTAAAAGAAAAAAAACATTTTAAAAACAAGCTTTTATTATTTGTTACTAAAAAGAACTAACAAAATACGAAAAACACCATTATATAAGTACCTACATTGCAACCTTTCAACGATAATTGATTGACCTTCTTTGTCTATGTTACAATAATCCAGTGATGTGACCTATCGCTCCATTCACAAGTCTCTTAGCAAATGCAACGTTAGACCTCAATACGACTTTAGCACCAACAAAATTTTCTAGTACTTTTGGGAGACCTCGTGTTTTGTTAATGTCCGAGTCTATTATATTATTAATATCAACCTGGTCGTTCTCTTTTGTTCCATCAATTAATTGATCTTGGGCTGTTATTTTGAACATTTATGTATTTTTTTCTTCTTAAAATGTTCGAGAACGGCTGCATTATGTTTATTGACCTGCAGGTTGGTCGGGTAGATAAGTAGAACATTTTCAATCGAGAACTCTCCAGAACTATTTGAAGTTACTGTCTGTATAAAATCCGAAAAGTATTCGGTAGTCATCTAGCATACTCTTAAAGCATTTTTGCCCCATGTTCTCTTTTATTATTAATTTTTATTAATGAGAATAAGCGCCACATATGTGTCGATAGGTCCATTCTAGCTGGTTAATCGAACCAGAGGCGGTTGCATTAGATCGCCGAATAAGAGCATATTAAGACTACCAAACATTTGTTTAAGCACTTTCTGGGAAATAACACCACCAACGTCAATGGCAATGGAACGCGAAAAAAGGCACAATTTTTAAATTTAAAATGTTTGACAATATTATTTGACTTATGACGTAACTAAGAGAATTTAATTTGATAATTGCTACCCCGTATATTATCAAATTAAATTCGTTTTTGATTGAGAGTCAGTTAAATAGTACTTTTGGTCATAACAAATAATCCCATACGATTTTCCAGAAGCTATAAATATACCATTGTGGTGTGTCAAGAATAATATGCACAGAACATCTTTTAAATGCAGACCAATACTGTTGCAATTTACTGAATCTCTTAAATTACCGAACAAAGAACTGTCACTCTCATATTCTAGAGCAAAAGTACTACCAAATATTTCCAATCCAACTTTAACTAAATCAAAATGCCTTTTTATTTTTTTCGGAAATAACACCACATAAACTTGAAAGTCTGTATATTTCAAAAACTCCAAACGTTTCAAGGTCTAAAGCAGACCCCGTTTTCAATGTTATTAACACAAATGAACAAGAAATTAAAAGGATTCGTAATGAAAATTTTTCATTATGAATCCTTTTAATTTTTTAATATCGCAAAAGATATTTATCACGTTATTAAAGTACTCAACGCTACCACGTTGCATTCCTGTGATGAGTATTTTTCTGGCGTTCATTCTCTGCTATTACAATGAGTTCCTCTGCGTTTTGTGTTAACTTACTTGCTTGGCTGAGTATTCTGTTCTTTCGATTCTCGCCAATTGTTCTTCTTGTACTTAATTTTTTCTTCTCTCTTGTGTACGTATTCTAATGTTAATTTCCCTTCTATCTTTTGTAGGTATTCTATCGATTTCTTGCCCCCAAAACGATTTCTCTGTTTAGCTACTGCTAAACTATTTTTATCTAAGCATTGTGGCTTGTGGACATCGCTTTCATTAACAAACTTCTCCTGCTGCTTCAATTTCGTCTTCTCTAGGCGTCTCTTTCTTTGTGTAGTGGTTTCTTTTTTGTTCATGTTGTTCCCACGAGTATAGGACAAAAACGGTCCATTACTTCAGCGGTCCATTGTAGAGGGATAAGGGCTTCAGTACAACAGGGTTCGCCATTGTACCCTGAGGCGCAGCGTTAGCCATATGACATATTTATGCACCCTCATACCTTAGCATTAGGTCATCCATCTAACGAACTTATTTTCCCAAAGATGGGGTCGCAGATTCACGTCCACAAAACGACCACCACTCACCACCCAACAAAAACAGTCCACTCATCAAGACGAGTCAAAATCGACGCGGTGGTGTCGCTTAATTACGGAGTTCCTATGGCCTTTTTCCAGTTCCATCATCAGACCCTTGTTACCATCTAGCACCCGTCAAAACGAATGATATAAGCCAAAACTTGATGGGGTTGTGTCGTTTAATTACCGTGTTCCAGTGGCCGTCTTCCAGCACCATTATCAGACCCTGATTACCATCTAGCACCAAAGTACTCGTCAAGACGGATCAAACGAGTCCAAACTTGATGGGGTTGTGTCGTTTAACTACCCAGTTTCTATGGCCACCTTCCGGTTCCATCAGCAGATCAGCTCCATGTCATAATAATTTTGCAGTCATCCGATTTAAACGTGCATGCAAAATTTCAGCTCAATCGGTAACCGGGAAGTGGATCAAATTTAACTTGCAAGATTTGATTACAGACAAACATCGTGATAGGTGAAGCTAAATAAAACTTTTAAAGAGTAATGTTTCATAGAACTAAAATGAACGGTTTTGGAGAAATTTGCTTTTTATCCACACGAGAAATACGGGTTATTGAGTACCGTATTTTCAGAGTCTTGCAATTTAGATGTTTGATGACAATAACAAAATTGATATTTAAATCAAATAAACTTGATTTCAATAATAAAACGATATCCACCCAAACAAACAATTAATTTTTTCTTTCATATATAAAATTTGGCCCGGTTGGTATAAATACAGTAAACATTTTTCCTATATACAAGTTTGAAACTTACAAGAAAATCTCTAGGTACTATCGAACATGGCAGAATTTTTATAGATTTAACAATTGAGCTTTCCAAACCTCTCTACTTTTAACAGGGTCTCTACCATTCTTTGAAACTTCCCCTTAGATCAGAGAAATTAGTTGTAGGGACATACACTTTACCTTGTTTTAGTGTTAAATGCTTATAAAATCAGCTATGGTTATTAATATATCCAAACAACAGAAAAAATAAAGACCAAGAAAAGGTCGAAACGTTAATAAAAGATTAATTGGTATGGCAAACCAAAGTCGGATTATAATTCAAAGGTACCAAAGGTAGAAGTCTACATATAAATAAAAATATATAAAGTCAAGGACTAAGAACCTTTTTGTAAAGCCAAACATTCGCTTATTTTCCACATAATTATACATTTAACACATTTTAATTTACAAATTTTTAGGCAAAAGTTATAAGGTTTAGAAAGATACAGTGATGACCTTAAGATTGACCTTGACCATCACCTTCAAGGTCATTTCAGGGGAAATTTTTTTAAAAGGGAGCTCATATTTTTAATTTTGGAAGTGAAATAATCGGAACAATGCATTTCTACACATGGCCTTAATATCCTTGAAAATCAAGGTCATTACTTGCACAGAAACCTGCATTTTTAACCGAACATGGGAAGGCAGGAAAACTTCACGTCCACATATGACATAGATCTTGAAGGTAAATTAAAAGTCAACGTCAATATTTACAGGGTAACCTGTATTTTATTCTGGAAATGCGAATAGAACGATTATTTTACCTTTACCAATGAGCTGGATATTGGCCTGGAGGTTAAAGGCATGAAAAATGTTTAAAAAAAAGATTGTAGAGATTAGAATGAACATCAAAGCAGTGGCGGTCCGACCTACAAATCTCTTAAAATAAAAAAAAATACAAAAATTAAATTAAAAACAGTAATTCATAATAATTGTAAAAAATGTAAAAACATTTCCATTTAAAAATGTGCGGCCCCCCTAAAATTTTTGGCTATAAAATTCATTGTCGACCTTACTTCAGTTGTTATCTAATGCAAATTAGAATCAGTGTATGCGGAAGATAGCATAACAAATTACAGCTAGGGCAACAATTCGGTGGCAAGTCCGTCTCAAAATAGTTGAAGATTTTAGAAAATTGGTCAACTTCTGCCTTCGAGTTCAGAAAATTTACATATTTGCAAATGAAACGAAATTTTGAGAATCAGAGGAGAGAGAAATCATAATAATAAAGCACCCCAAAATGTGAATGGTGAGAGCACTCAAGGTTATGCAGAGTAGGTTTTTTTGTCCTTTTCGGACTTCATCATTCATAGCATTTCATGTCCCTACAACCTTCGTTCAAAACTTTTTTAGAGAAAGTACGATTTTGAAAATTTTAGGCACATCGATTAAAATGAAATGATAAGACAGTGAGATTCTAAAAAGTTCAATTAATAATAGTCTCGAAAATAAGGTAAAATATTACACTAAAATCAAAGCAAAGTACAATGTGAACCTAGGACTATCCAACATCAAGATTTGCAGACAGGAAGATCTCAGAACACTGTAACAAAATCAAAAATCGTAGACCAATCAATACACCCCCTTTTATTTCTTAAAACCAATAATTTTTTTTAATGAAGCGGCTGGGCTTTATGGAGAAGAAGATAGTACTACTACATCATTTCAAATTGATTAATGAAATGATTTAAAATAATTTAGGATCTTCCTATTAATTTGTTTTTGTTTTAGAAAATATCCCCGAATGCAGCTTTATTGACTTAATTTAATAATTAGAAGCTGGATGCTGATACACTGCTTAAGGATTAATTTGAAGTAAAAAATTTACAGTAAAGCCCTTGTTCAATAAAGTTAAACTTAGCATTCCAATTTCTACTTCCTCCTCAACCTCTTGATTTAATAGTTCCTATAGTGACTCCTTTTTGTTCGAAAATATCTGGATATCAGCCGACGGGAAGAAATCTCATGTAGATGCCAAAAGTACTAATTATTCTTATTTTTTCCAGTCTACTGATAACCCCTAAAATTTTAAAATCAATCCTACAGTTGTCTTCTACGGTGTTATTTGTGGCATATTCTTGATTAATATTTATGTGTTATCAAACTTTCATTTTGTATTTTATATTTTCAATACATGTTTAAAGTCATTGAAAACGATGTCAGAATAGACCTGGAAACGTTTGTTTTTCCTTGAATATAGAGATTTTTGTTTCGATTGTGGTGTTATTTCTCAAGAACACATAAAAATAATCCTACGTTTGTAACACCAGTGGTTGATCGTTACAATATACACATAAACCGATTTCAAGGATACAGAAAACAAAAATCCTTAACATAAAATATATTTTCAAACACTTGGTCATTCAATAAAATAATAATAAAAAATATAGATTACTGCATACATGTAAAAGTTATCAACTAGTCCTATTTAACTTAATATTATGACTTTTTATGTATTCTGGCACAACTTCGTTAAACCACTCACTTTCTACAGTTGTAAGTCCTCTTAAATAACACTTAGTAGTCTGTACAACTTCCGTAAATATAACTAAATGCGGTTGCTGTCCATGAAGACTGGAACTGGGATGGATTTGAACTACTTGTCTTTTATCCAACTGCAAAATATTTTTTGTTAAGAAATGTGCAATATTTTGAAAGATACAGGATAAATGTCTACAATATATTATTTTAATAATCTGAAAGTTTCCTATATTTGCTGGTTAAATTGAGAGAAAGAGAGAGAAACGATTTTGGGCAAAAAATGCGTCCCTTAATGCGCAAAATGGCGTAAAACCAGTAAAGCTGAAAAAAGTATATGTCACCTGATTTTCAAAACATGAAATACTGGACAGACACATGCTTTGTGTTATAGTATTCTCAACATAATATCAACGCTTCATTGTATTCACAATGCATGGTGAAATGCACAGGGAATAGTTTCATACTTAGTTAAAAATTGTAAATATTCACATAAACAGAATTTATATAACAGATTTGTATTTTATATATTGATTGCGTTTTTCTTTGAAGACTTTTGTAGTAATATATTTTAACACCAAATAAATGTCGACACCTAGGAGTTTCAGAAAAAAATAGCTAACAGATACCCAAAACAGATACGTAGTGTGTGTAGCGCCGTTTACTTGTGTTTCCTGAGATAGAAATCACACGAAAGATTTAGTAGATTAACTAAACCAATCAAACCAATTATGATAATATGTTTTCGAAATTTTACAATCCATTGAATGCATCAATATATTGCTGAACAGTATTATTTCTAGTCTAGAACCTTCATAAGTTCCGCTTCTCTCAACTGATTGAAATCTCGAATAATTATATTTATGCATTTTATAGATGCAATTGAATTTAATATTTTAAGTAATTTCGAAAAGATTGTTTAGGAGGTGTTGAATTATTTTGCCTGTTCATTGGGTTTTATTTCCTCAAAATGTTTTCCTGCAACAGATAAGTATTTGAAAATTGTATATGAAGAACAAAGTGTAGTAAGGCAATTTTGTAAAATTGCCCGCCCGTATTACTGGCTCTCAGTACACAGATTCTTCCTCAAATGATACTGAACGAAAGAGATGTATAAGTAATGTATTGTATATTGTGTTATACTGATCCGAGTCTGGAGTCGTTGTCAATCGTTTATTGTTGTATTTCGCTTCGATGTTGACTGTGTTGTTTGTCAAAAAAAATTACAGTGACAATTTGTCGTTTGGCGATCACTTGATACTGAGGGTACCGTTTTTCTGCTCTGTTAGCAATAGATTTTTCCAGTCCAAATGAAGGTCGATTGAAAGTGCTCCGATTTTCGTGTTGTTTATCATCATACAGCTGGCTTCTTTAAGTTTTCTCTTTTTTAAATTTTCCTCTTTCAACAAAATCTTTGTTTTATCCCAGTCTATCCTATGGCTGCAGGTGCTGGTTAATACATGATTGGCCAAATTTGATTTGTCCACATGTCTTGATCTTGAAGTTTCACCGGTATAAGAATGGCCACAATCCCATAAAACACTGTACACATATTTTTTTTTATTCCGAGTTGCGTTAAATGGTTTGGTATGTGTGAGGATAGAGCGCAATGTATTATTTGTTTTAAAAACCGCTTATTTTTTTCGGATACACCTAGGACATATGGAATTATGTTCATAATTTGGTTGTTTGTTTGCGCTGGGTTGTTTGCGATTTTCTTTCTAGCTGATTTATTGTTTTATTTATAAAGTCTTAGGGATATTCATTTTGAAGTAGATGTTCTTTCATAATATTGACTTCGTTGTTAAATATTTGGGTGAATGAAGATATGTTTTTGCTCTATTATATAAGCACTTTACAACATCTTTCTTTACATTCAAGGGGTGGTTGGAGTTAAAATTCAAATATCTATTAGTAATCGTAGGTTTTCGATAAGTGCTTGTACTTATTGTGTTGTTTGTTCTATCTATAAGAATTCAAAAAATTGTGTGTACAGTGTTTTATGTGACTGTGGCCATTCTTATACTTCAAGACCTTTAGAAGTAAGAAAGACATGTGGACAAATCTAACCTGGCCAATTATGTATTAACCAGCACCAGCAACCATACGATAGACTGGGATAAAACAAAGATTTTGTTGAAAGAGGAAAATTTAAAAAAGAGAAAAACTAAAGAAGCCAGCTGTATGATGATAAACAACACGGAAATCGGAGGACCTTCAATCGACCTTCATTTGGACTGGAAAAATCTATTGCTAACAGAGCAGAAAAACGGTACCCTCAGTATCAAATGACAAATTGTCACTGTGAATTTTTTTGACAAACAACGAAATCAACATTGTTCGGAACACTCTGTCTTTTTTGGGTTTAAAAGAGACAACCTTTATATTTACATTTGTATATTCTCAATTGCTTGGAAAAAAACTCTGCCTTAAGCACACAATCGCAGTAAGCAGAAAAAGAGACTCGTTGCTTGGCTCTCGTCCAGTACGGACCTCTCCTGAAACTCTCAGGGAAAAAACGTTTCCCTATGTGCTCGCTAGTGCAACCCCAAAGTGTGTGTGCAGCTATTACTCACGTATTGTAAACCCCCTCGTGAGTGCGCATTGCCTAACAGTGTAACCTCTAGTTGTGCCTAAAAACCCAGGGTTAAGGCAGGCTACCCGCGCCGAATGCAGACAAATACATGGATGGCAGATTTCCCGAGGCTTTTACTAGATCTAACTCGTAGACAAGGTAAGAGTTTTCTTATGAAGGGCAATTGAGATTTTTACTAAAAAATAGAACCACTCAAAACTACAGTCCACTTATTTAAAATCACTACATTTTTTGCTCCAATCGAGCCGGATTACATTTTTTGGCTCAATCAAGCCAGATTGATTTATTTTGATTTATCGCTATCAATTTGGTACATTTTTTAAATTCTCAAAAAATAAAATTGCATTCATAAATACAGCCATTCTATTTGTTTCCCGCCTATTATTTCCACACATCTCAGGGTCAGATATCTACAAATCAATCAGCATGTCTACAAATCAATACGCAGGCGTCACTCAAAAAGAAAAGGTTAATTTAGAATAACATTTCTTTCTAAAAATTTTTAACCTTTAATTACTCTATTTATTTTGCATTTTCGTAAATACTCATATTAATTTCTCATTATCCTCAAATATTATTAAATACATTACTCGCAATTATAAATAATAATTGTAATCTCTTAACATTGCACTAGTTTAATTTTTGAATCGATCGCCGTTTTGTTTATTTCAATAATAAAAACTCGCTCAGTTCGTCGATGTTTACCGGATATTTTTTGTCATTTAAGGAATTTGCCACTCATTCGCATCGTATTTATGATACAGATATACAGTCTGTCTCTATAAACGTGTAGTTTATTAATTTTGTGAATATTCATTTATAGTAATTGATATTTTTCTCTTTAAATCTAGTAATTGTAATGTTAGTGTACAGTGGAGTTCATAAATGCTGCTCTCAAATAATTAACTCGTATTAATTTTCAATATTTGTTGTTTTTTAATTTGATTCGCTTAGTTCAGCAGTTTAAGTTATTATTTGTGTTCGGCTTATATTAATTTATACTTCACAATGGCGGATAGAAAATTAAATCTTGTCATTTCTCAACACAAAGCTGAAATTGTAATGGTAGAATTGTTGAACATTGCGAAGCTATCTCTTACTGATAGAACTATGCATAATAACTTCAAATGTAGATACAACAGCTTAGAAGCAACTCGCGAAGCCTTTGATAAGCAAATAATATTATTCAAATTCTTATGTCTGCACAAGATAATGCCGATTTGGATGCTCAAATCGAGATTGCTCGTGCTTTCTACACAAGTTTTTATGAAATTCAAGCTATTCACATGCAGCATTTTGATAACTCTAGAAACTCACTTGAGTCCCATAACACTAGTATCCCTCGCACTAATGTAAAACTCCCAAAAATAGAAATGCCACACTGCTCTGGTGAATTCCGTGAATGGCAAACATTTATTGTTTATGTTTGACTCTTTGATTCATAATAATGACTCGCTCTCAAATGTCGACAACTTTAATTACTTAATAGGCTTGGTTCACGGCGCTCCACTTAAAGTCTTAAAATCTTCTCCCTTGACAGGTGATAATTACTTAGTTGCTTATAACGTATTGCGCAAGCGCTATGCGAATAAGCGTTTAGTTGCTAACTCTTATTGGCAGGCTTCGATCGAAAAACTCTCCAGTTCTCAAGGACTTAGAGAGCTAGTTGATGTTTTTAGTGAAAACCTTTCTGTGTTGGAAAATATGGGCTTTCCTCTGAAGCAATGGGACTTCATTCTCTTCACAGTGCTGTTCCAAAGACTCGACTCAGATACCGCTCTGAGGTTTGAGCGAGACTGCGCTTCGGAACTTGAAGATCTATACTTTGATATTTTGCTGAATTACTTGGAGACGCAATGCGCCGCTCTGGATTCTCTCAATATTATCCACACTCTCCCCGGTTCTGTTAGTAAATCTAAAGTTCATTCTCCTCGTTTTAAACCATCAAAAAATAATTCTGCCAGTACATATATCATAAATTCTCAATCTCAATTCTCTAGTAACATCATCTGTCCATTATGTAAAACCGCACACCGCATTTATAATTGCCCTGAGTTTCTCTCAAAATCTCCTCATGATAGATTTGCTATCACTCGTACCCATGGATGGTGCACAAATTGTTTAGGATATAAGCATACATCTTCTCGATGCTCCTCTACAAATTGCTGTAGAAAATGTTCTCGCAAGCATCATACTCTTTTGCATTTTACTGATGCCTTGCACAACTCACACTCGCCTTCGGGCTTATCAAATACTCAGCTCGCTTCTAGTATTAGACCGGAAGAAACCTCATCTCCCACTCTCAAGATTGTCTCAGCAGATCCTTGTATTAATTCTCAACCCAGCACTTCGAATATTTCTCTTCTCACACGAGTGCAGGGTACCGTTCTCTTATCCACTGCTCTAGTGGAGATAAAGGATGCTCGTGGTCATTTTCAACCGGTTAGGGTTCTTCTAGATAGTGGAAGCCAATGTAATCTTATAACCAGTAAGTGTTGTAAGAGACTCGGATTATTCAAGCGCACTACACCTCTTAGTATTGAAGGTGTGGGCAGCATAAATACTAAATCCTCACATATTGTTTTTGTATGCTTCGGCCTCGCGGAGCTTTGACTCCAGTTTTCGATTTTGATGCTGTGGTCTTACCTCAAATTTCCTCTGATATACCCTCATCGGATATCCCATTGGACTATTTCAAAGATTTCAATCATTTAAAATTCGCCGATCCTCAGTTTAATATTTTTCGTCCAGTAGATATGCTCTTAGGTGCTGATATGTTTGTTGCATTGTGGAAGGGTAATATCTTGCAACCCCGACTCGGTGGCCCTGTAGCCTTGGAAACTACTCTGGGATGGATTCTCATGGGAAAGGTAGACTTTCCTTCCGTCTCAGTGAGCACTCTTATAACTAGTATGTCACTAGAAGACTCTGTAAAACGCTTTTGGGACTTAGATCAGGTTCCAAAATTGCCAGCAATTTCTTTGGAGGATAAACAGGCAGAGGACCTCTTTTCTCGTACTATTTCTCGTATATCCACAGGGAGGTTCACTGTCGAATTACCCTTTAAACATTCACACTTTCACTTCCAAGGATCTCGTGATGTAGCTCGCAAAAGAATCTTGTTCCTGGAACGGAGGATGTTAAAAGACTCTGTTCTGTATGAACGCTACAAGGACTTCACGCAAGATTATTTGAACTCTGGCCACATTGGAATTAATACCCAGCCTCGAAATATCTCAACCCAGTTATTACATTCCGCATCATGCTATAGCTCCTACTAGCTCCAAATTTAGAGTTGTCTTCGATCCTTCTGCTGTTGATACTCAAGGAGTGTCTCTTAATGACATCCTACTCTCCGGTCCCAAGTTACAGCAGAACATAATCTCGATTCTTTTGCGCTTCAGACTCTATGCAGTATGCTTCACAGCCGACGTAAGGCAGATGTTCCGTCATATTCTCATCGCTGAACATCATCGAGATTACCAACGTATTTTGTGGCGTTTCTCTCAGGATACCCCTATTGTTATATAGTAGCGGCTCGGCGCCTATCGGTTGGCACCGTGAACGACTGCGTGTGATTGGCCCTGGCGCTCAGTGGGCACGGCTCCATCCAGCTGATTTATTTCCGGTTGAGTTGTTATTGGACGGGTCCGGGCCGGTACGGTGTTTAATAGGATTTTCCAACAATTCGATAAGTTCTGAATTTCATTGCGTGCGTTTAGACTGTGAGGTCTCTTCGCTATTTCAATTGCCTCTCTTACGAGTCTTGATTTCGGGTGTTCTATATTTGCCAGTACTCTGGTGTTCTCAAAGTCTATTCGGTGTGACATCGTGGTGGCGTGTTCCGCAATGGATGTTGTTTTTTCCTGCTTTCTTACAGCGTTCTGGTGTTCATCACGTCTAGCTTGATTTCTTCTATTAGTTTGCCCCACATAGGTTTTATGACAGTCTGCACATGGAATCTCGTACACTCCCTGTTGTTCTAAAGGGATCCTCGTCTTCGGAGTCCTCAACACCGTGCTTATTTTTCTGTCTGTATTGAAAATAGTATCGATATTGTGTCTCCGTAGAATTCTTGCAATACTATCCGTGGTCCCCTTGACATACGGTAAATAAGCCTTGGTTATTGGTGTCTCATGCTCCTCGTCTGTTTGTCTTGGTTTTGACTTAGGGCTCTTTGTATATTTCGGTCTATAAATCCGTTTTGTCTCAGAGCTGTTTTTAAACTGTCCATTTCCTGTTTGATGTTATCCTGGTCAGCTAGCCTTTGTGATCTGGTTACTAAAGTCTTGACGACGGCTTGTAGTTGAGCTGGGTGGTGATGAGAATTAGCATGAAGGTATCTGTTGGTGTGAGTTGCTTTCCTATATAATGTATGGCCTCTCGTGTTTTGAAAATGTACCATTTTGGTGGCCGGTATGTTCGGAACACTCTGTCTTGTTTGGGTTTAAAAGAGACAGCCTTTATATTTACATATATTATACTCAATTGCTTGGAAAAAACTCTGTGCCTTAAGCACGCAATCGCAGTAAGAAGAAAAGGGGATTCGTTGCTCGTCTCTCGTCCAGTACGGACCTCTCCTGAAACTCTCAAGGAAAAAACGTCTCCCTATGTGCTCGCTAGTGCAATTATTGTAAACCCCCTCGTGAGTGCGCATTGCTTAACAGTATAAACTCTAATTGTGCCTAAAAACCCAGGGTTAAGGCAGGCTACCCGCGCCGAATGCAGACAAATACATGGATGGTAGATTTCCCGAGGCTTTTACTAGATCTAACTCGTAGACAAGGTAAGAGTTTTCTTATGAAGGGCAATTGAGAAACAGAACCATCTCAAAACTACAGTCCACTTAATTAAATTTTTTAGAAAAAAACCTCGAAATGCAACACTAAACGATTGACAACGAGTTGAAACCTCTCTAAACACACATAAGTACTTTTATGTTTTTTGGGCAATAACACCACAATAGAAATAAAACGACGTATATTGAAACGTTTGGTATTCCTGCAATATACGTCGTTTTATTTCTATTGTGGTGTTATTGCCCAAAAAAACATAAAAGTAATCAAGAATATGCCACAAACAACGTTTAGAAGACAAACAGATAAGTACAACACAGTATACAATATATTACTTATATACAGGAATACTGATATCATTTTGTAGACATCTCTTTCTCTTAGAATAACGATTTTACGAAATTGCCTTGCTACATTTTGTTCTTCATATACAATTTCCAAATACTTATCTGTTACAGGGAAAAAAATTGTGGAGAGAAAACCCAATAAACCGGCAAAATAATTCATATTTTAACGCGAAATGAATATCGATATTTAGGAGTGTCAGGGAAAACTAGTCGTACTTTGTGAATGATTTTACAATCCATTGAACGCAAAATATGGAAAAGATAAGACCATAATTAGTTTGATGGTTTTTAGTTAATGTATAAATTCTTTCGTGTGATTTCCATACTAAGAATCACAGGCAACCGGCGTTAGATACAGTACGGCTCCCGATTTGGGCGTCTTTGTTCCCTAAATTTACTTGAAACTCCTAGATGTCGATAATAATTTCTTGTTAAAGTATCAATTCCATAAATAATTATTCGAGATTTTAATCAGTTGAGAAGAGCGCAACTGATGAAAGTTCTCGACTAGAGACAATATATTGTCTTGAGTTCAATGGATTGTAGAATTTCTTATGTAGTAAAATTTTCATTTGATTTTATTTTTTCTTTGTTTATATGATGTATCCAATATAAAAATGGTATATATAGTATTAGTCTTTGCAACTGTACAAGTAATAATAACAATGTTGACTAAATTAGGAAATACGCAATTTAAATACTTTTTACATAGTATTTGCAATAGTATTATCTTTAAGCATGTTTGATATATTTCGATTTTTTGCATTCAATAAATAGACAATAATAAAAACACTTTCATATTGACACTTTTTAAGCTGAACAAGAGAGCATATTTTAGGTTACAGTAATACTTGCGAAGCTGTCCATTACCCCAAAAGATTACAGCCCAACAAAAAGATGTTTGGAAGAATGATTGTCAATTTATCATTGCAAAATGTGCAAATATGTAATGAGAAAATTCATAATAATGTAATGATACTTGTACAACTTCAGCTAGAGACATTGAACAAGAGGATCGCCAAAACCTACAGCCACATTTTACTTTGTTGAAGAACAAATATCTAAAATCTTTATTACTTTACCGGTTTTGATGCAACTGGTTTAAAATGAAATTAATGTCTATTTTATGTAGAAATGTGTAGACAAAATTTTCTAAACTAAAATTTTAAGATGACGCCAGGGATTATTTTATTTAATAATGCAGTAGGTACAATTATTTGTTGAATGATTTAAGTATATTCTAATGATAATCAAAAGTCACTGGGAATAATGAATAATCATAATGAATAAATAATATAAGAACTATTTATTTAAATAAAACAGAGAAATAAGTAAGAAAATTGTCACATCTCGGATTCGAAGTCAAGATCTTAAGTTTCACAGTCTGTGATGTTACCACTGCTTAAATTAAACTGCAATTTAAAACGTTCCATAATATGTTTATTTATTACACGCATAGAAAACTTGATATTATATTTTTTAGTAGTAAATAAATTATAAGAAGCTAATATATGCTCAAATATTTACTACTAAAAATTCGCGGCGAGGATTGTGGATTACGTATACCTATTTTGTTGATTCATTTTTTACACCTATTCGACTTTTTTGGTTTGTATTCGAAAATGATAATTTGCAACAGTCTTGTGCACCCTAAGGGGGCGCGCCCCACAGGTTGGGAACCACTGGGTTATGGAGTGAATAAATAAGGAATTTAAGAAAAAAAGAATTTCAAAAAGTGTTGAATATGCACTTCTGATACTTTGCAAAACAGGAGTGATTGGTTTTGTATAAAGTCACATTTTTGTTCTATATGAAAGGCTCTATTCCAAATCTGATGCTACAGTAACAAGCTTATGCAATTGTCCAAAGACTTAGTATCTTGAAAGAATATTATTTTTATGAAGTGCTATGTAATATATACTTCTTTTGCAGATTATCTATATATAAATAGGCTAAGACAAAACGATTAGGTACCATTTTCTCCTCTGTTTCTCAACCGATTTTCTTCATTTTTGTTTTGTTTAGTAGCTACTGACGACCTTCAGTGCAGAATGCTAATCTTAATTTATAATATTGGTTCATTCTTTAAATAAAATATAATTAAAATTCATTATTTACGTCAATAATGTCAATGCCAAACAAATGAATGTGCTGCGTGCCGCCGCCAGACTCAAACCATTGAGTAATTATATATAGACAGATCAATGCTGTTATATACTTAGAGCATGTACTTCTGGAAGTGGCATGCAAGCGTTGTTATTGTTTAGTGGGTAAAGTAATCGTTGAATATCATAATTATACAGCGCGATTCCAGATATGTTAGAAATCATTTTTTTAATGGGTGGCACATAAGCAGTTGCATATTTAGGGTGTTTAAAATATAGAGTAGAGTGCAATTATAACTAATAAAATAATTATATAGGGAAGCCCATTAGCGGTTGAATTTACAGGGTTCTTGGAATAGAAAGTGCAGTAAAATTACAGTTATACAGGGTGGATCAAAAAATGTTATACATAGATGCATATACACGGTGTTGTATATATATAGTTAAGATGAAATATAGGGTAAGAGAAATTATAGATATACAGGATGGTGATAAAAAATGTTAGGAAAGGAAATAATTTATAGAGTAGACCACGAAGAGTTCCATATATATATAATGATTGAAATATAGGTCGGAGTAGAATTATAGTTACAGAAGATAATTAAAAATTTTATAAACAAAAAGAGTAAATACGGCGACTCATAGGCAATGGCATATACAGAATGGTTTGCCGGGTGGTTCAAAAATGTTAAAAAATATTATGCGTGGTCCATGAGCAGTTGCATATATAGGGTGGTGGAATTATATAATGAGGTGGAATTATTATAATGAGGATTTTAATAAATGTTAGAGAATTGAGTGCAATTATAGCTAAACAGAGGGGTTAGAAAAAATAAATATGTAGGGTAGCCCATTAGCAGTTGAATTGTTGTCATTTTAAATTAAGAATTACGAATTTGAACACAAATAAAGTTCTATGAATTATATCTGAAAAAAACTTGAATTTCGTTACTTATTTGTAGAAGCGAGATGTAAGACCGACATCTAGGATTTTCTATCTATCACACAGAGGTTCCGAATCTGGATCCGTTCTGTGTAATTGCTGTTCTCCCTAAAGTCCTAGGATAGAATGTCACGATAAAATTTTCATGTTACTTAACCTGCCAGATATTGACACAATTGGTCGAATTTCGACCACTGGGCGACAGCTAGTAATAATTAGATCTTGAAGATAAATTCTTCAATTTGTTCTTCATGTCAATGGGATTTCGGTAAAATTTGTAATAAATTGCCTGTGTCATTGCTACAATTAAGCTTTGAAAAATTGAATGAATTGTTATTCTTATATTCTTACACAATACAAGAGATATGATGTGACTTAGATAAATAAAAACAAGGAATACAAATTTAGGATTTAGATTGGGAAGATGAATTTTGAGAGCATCAGTCAATGTATCCTAAACAAGAAAGATTAACAAATAGCCTGAAGATTTAAGTAAATGTCATTAAATGTGCAAAATATTGAAAAGACGAAAACAAACATACTTAGAACCGGAAATGTTTTACGAGATTTACTTTTACTTACTGTTATGTATAATCTGTCCCTATGCAATTCTGCAATATTGGTGAACAAACCAGTTAATAAACACTTTCTCAATTGATCCATTTGGCTTCCACATGAAGTAATATTCATATCACAATTTTTACAGATTTCTTCAAGTTGATTTCTGATGTCTCTAGCATGAAGAATGTTTCTCATATTAATGAAATGTTCATGGCACCAGATTCTCTTGTTATTCTGTCCAACGTTATTGAACTCCCTATATATATTGAGCAAAGTTATGTGATCGCCATAAGCGGAACAAAATTTTTGTCTGACATTCTGAGCTTGTTCGCGTCTGCTTGGAGGATTGAGTAGAATTGACTCACTACTTAATAAAGACACTACAGTCAAGGCTTCCTCCAGGCATCCATATTGAGTGGCAGTGAGAAGTATTTTTGAAAAACGAGGATCTATAGGAAATTTGATCATTTTTCTTCCAAGAGCAGTGAGATGGGTAGATTCCACGTTTTCTACTGCTCCCAGAAGTTTCAGAAGGTCAAAGGCGGCGGTCACAGCCACGTGTGGGGGCTTATCAATAAAATCAAAGATCATACAATGTACTCCTAAAGCTAATAATTGTAAGGCAACTGAAGTGAGATTGGCTCTCTGGATTTCTGGAACAGATGATTTCTTCATTAATTCAAATTGAGATCTTGTGTAAAGTCGGTAGCAGAAACCCTCTGACTCTCGTCCTGCTCTACCTGCTCTTTGCCAAGATTGTTCTTGAGATATTCGCTGAACTTTTAGCATTTCTAACCCAGTGGAAGGGTGAAAGAACCTGCAAAAATATTAAATCAAAAAATTTTGTTTAATCATTGGGGTAATATTAATTTAAGTGCCATGAAACAGGGAAAACATACAAAACACATTTCTATTGTATGTTATGGAATAATGGAAATAAATTGGATATAATGTTTTAAAGCGTCGTTTACCATAGGATAACTAGAATCGCTTAACTTTGATAGATTTTAAATTAGCCGGCTACCTTTAATTTTCAATTGTAATGAATTACGTAAGCATTATTTGTTCCTTATAAAGGATATGATTCTCATACCAATGGAAATAGTAAATATAAATGATGTAACAAAAATAATTGCCTACTGAATTAGGCTAGATCAGACAACTTTGTCATTATAGTTGTTTTCTGAATTATAATTGCATATTTATCGTTTTCTTAGGAATAATCACACTACACAGGTAGAAATTGTCTGTATACTGGACATTCGCTTCCCGTTTGCTTGACACTTTTAAAAATACTAACACTGATTCTCAAATGCCAAACACAAATTTAATGAAAATGAAATGACTAAAACAATATTGTTTTGGTTACAAACGAAAGTAAAATCTTCAAAAAGAAGTGTGAATATTAAATTAGTTTACTAATAGAAGTAGTTTACTATAGAAAAAATTATAGTAACGACATTTTATTAGATAATATTTCCCTTACTAGGCAGGCACAATAAATACATAAATCCCATTATGTTTTCACCTTGTTAATAATAAATTAGACGGGCGGACGGATGGTTCAAATACGTAAAACTATTAAGACTAATTCGCAGAAACAAATTGAAAAGCTTACAAGATGTACGATAAAAATTCGTAAGTCAGTCATTTAGGTAACAAAATACCAATTTTTATCCCATTAATATTTGATGATGTTTTATAATACCAAATATTTAGAGCAGTAGTTTAGTTTTTGTAAGTGTGTTTTCAAACACATACAACCTATTTTTTACGCAGTAACTTATATTCACGACAAGGTGATTCAGGTTGTTCGACCTCTGTCTCTAGTACATCCTCTTCATCGATTTGAGAAGCTTTCGGTACACTTACTAAAGGTATGTCCTTAAATATAATCAACCCTTGGCATAATGTCATATTGGACAGAAAGATTTGTTTTCTGCCATTTAGGATAATGCAACTGCGTTTCATTTAAGAGTGTTAAAAATTCTTCTAATAGATAAAATTCTATAATGTTTGATAAAGTTATCTTACAGTTAATCATATTCCTCTAGGGCGATAGAGAATTGAAAATGAATTAATTACTATTATCATTTTTCCTCTAATTTTTTTAAGTTTCATTTTTCAATTCATATAAAGTTATTAATGTTTTGACAAGTAATTTAATTTTTTTCTGAATGATTGATGAGGTAAATCTATTTTGATTGTTCATGTGGGTTTTCTCTACTCACAACAATTTCTCAAAAGTAAATGTCAAACTAATTAATAATTAACTGATATTACAACTGCAATTTCCACAATTTACGTTTTTTAAAAAACTGTCCGAATTGGTGCGGTGCTTTCGCAGATCCAAGACGGTCAGGAGAAAGTCATCGGCTATTTCAGCAAGACCTTGAGCAAGCCTGAACGGAATTACTACGTTACTCGCAGGGAACTCTTGGCTGTGGTAAAGGGGGTAGAACATTTCTACAAATACCTCTATGGTAAAAGATTCCTCATGAGGACTGATCATGCAGCACTGAAGTGGCTCCTGCAGTTTAAAAACCCCGAAGGACAAGTGGCCAGGTGGATTGAGCGGTTGAAAGAATTCGACTTGGAGACTGAACATCAAGCTGGAACAAGCCATAAGAATGCTGATGCCCTATCGAGGAGACCATGCCCTGATAATTGCAAACATTGTCAGCGAGCAGAAGAAAAAGGGGCTGTCCTCTGTAGAACTACCGCCATCGATGACCATTGGCAATCTGAGGAGATCCAGAAAGACCAGAAATTGGATCCGGAGTTTAAAGAAGTTATCCGGTGGAAGGAAGAAGACCGCATACCTACGTGGCAGGAGATTCTCCAATGTCCAACCATAAAGTCGTACTGGGCTCAGTGGAACTCCCTCATCCTGGAAACTCCAGAGGAAGGAAACGACAGAAAACAGATTGTTGTTCCCAGAAATAGGAGACCAGAGGTTTTACGAGAACTACACGATGGTACAACTGGAGGACATCTGGGAGTAACGAAAACCCTGGGGAAGTTGAGAGAACGCTTCTATTGAGTAAACTGCCAAGTGGATGTCAAGGACTGGTGCCGGAAATGTACTGTTTGTGCAGCAAGTAATGGGCCTCAGAAGCAACCAAAAGCTCCCATGCAGCAATATAACGTGGGCAGTCCATTCGAAAGAATAGCCATTGATGTTGCCGGTCCATTTCCTGAATCCGACTCTGGAAACAAGAACATTGTAGTGGTGATGGACTATTTCAGTAAATGGGCAGAAGCTTATGCCTTTGCGAATCAAGAAGCCTTGACCGTTGCTGATGTCCTTGTCAAGGAATGGATCAGTCGTTTTGGTGTTCCCTTGGAGTTGCACTCAGACCAAGGTAGAAATTTTGAGTCTACCCTTTTTCAAGATGTCTGCAAACTTCTGAAGATCAATAAAACACGGACGACAGCATTACACCCTCAATCAGATGGAATGGTAGAACGGATAATAGAACCATTAACCGCCATTTGTCAAAGGTAGTCTCTGACCACCAAAGAGACTGGGACCAGTATCTGAACTTGTTTCTAATGGTATATCGTTCGTCTGTGCACGAGTCCACGGGTCAGACTCCGGCCAGTATTATTATGGGACCAGAATTAAGACTACCATGCGATTTGAAGTTTGGATGTCCCCCAGGAGAAGAGACCGCAGGTAAAGACTTTGTCAGCCAGCCACGTCAAAGGATGAACGATATCCATCAACGAGTCCGGTTAAATATCGAGAATGCCAGTGCTCGAATGAAGGAAGCCTACGACATCAAAGCCGAGGGCGGAGAATTCCAAGTTGATGATCTTGTTTGGTTGTATAACCCGCAACGTCATCGTGGATATTCGCCGAAGCTGCAGAGATCTTGGGAGGGGCCGTACCAAATTGTGAAGAAAATCAACGATGTTGTCTACAGAATAAAGAAGCTACCTCGAGGAAAACCAAAGGTGGTACATTTCAACAGGTTAGCCCCTTATGCTGGAAGTCATGACAACGAAGTTGACCAAGCCCAAGTCCGCAGCATCCAACCACCCGATGAAGAGACGACCTTCGAGCAGTTTATGGCACTGTACTCTGATGGGCAGAAAGTGCAGCACGACGTAACGAAAGAGGAACCCCGAGACCTGTTTGAGGTGCCCATACAATATACCCTGGCTCCTTGTGTGGCCCGAGATCTCCGGATGTCCAGAGGAAAAGCCAAGGTGTTTGCCAAAAAGTACAGCCAGTTCCAGAAGCTACGGGAGCAAGATCTCGAAGATAAACAACCAACGGGTACCAGAGACATCTTTTATTTGATAACGAAAACATTCTCGCAGGACAAGCCAACATACAGCGATCTTTGGAAGACTCTGGTGGAATTGAGGAATGTGATGATGGAGAAGAATCTGATGAAATTGGCGGTCCCAAAGATAGCCTGCGGGTTGGATGGACTGAATTGGAGGGTGGTGAGAAGTATGATGGAAACAATCTTTCGATTCAGTGGCATCGACATCCTGGTACGCTGTCTCAATATTCGCAGCCCAGTTTCGAAGACCGTTGACTGTTACTTCCACCAAACTTCCCGATGTTGAAATGGAGAGTCCTGCAAATATCGTCACACCAGGAAGGATTCTAGGACATTCCGGGACGAAATGTTCTTGAGGGGGCAATGTTACGAGGAGAATTCATCCCACAGCTGGTGCAATCGGCCCTCAACCAATTCGTGGAAGGGACGTTATTCCGATACTTCTGAGAATCCGAAATGTTTTGTCTCTCAACAGGCCGACCGCTGCCGTTACTGGGAATTCCCTTAAAGTTTCCAGAACACATGAAAGAAGTTTCCCGATGATTCGTGGACTTACCAGACAATTCGGAGAGAAATATATAAATATGGACATCTGGCGATAGGAGGCATTCTGTTTTCGACGGTCGTATTGTATAGTTAAGATAAATGTAAATAGTTCTTGTGAATATAAATTGTGTTAAAGTAGTGGAAATAAATTAGAGTGAGTTGGACTGTGTTTTTAAATAAATCCAAAAACTGAACTGAACCCGAGTGCGAAAATAAAAACATTACACTATCAAATGGCAAGGTTTCCAAAAAAAATAGCAGAAAATCATTTTCTATAAGAATAGTGCGGGTTGCTTTAGTAAAAAAATGAAAATTCCACAATTTTTTCACTATGTGGCCAAATTACCCCGGTATGAGAGGACATCTTTATTTTTAGTATTTATGTATTAGAGATAAGTTGTCGAGAACTCCTTACAGGCAGGTACCAGAACTAACGAAAAAACAACTCACTTGAGAATTCTAATAATCTCCAGCATATTTTTTTAATTGGAAATTTGAATGCATGATCCCTTTTCCTTCAGTTCAAAGTCTTGCTCGCTCTCTTCTCTTTGAAACCCCGAGGAAATCACGATCCCAGCGTCCGTTCGTCATTAAAAATCAAATTTAAGTTTTACTTCCATGCTTACCCGTGCAATATCCCAAGTGAAATTTAAATTTTTCGACGCCTCAAAAATGTATATCATATTTTGTATCAATTTTTTAAGTACTTTCTCAATTAAATTGGGTAGTTCAAACTTGTCACTTCACGCTTAATTCAAATGGGGCGACTACCGTGGGTTTAGGTGACTTGGAATTGGGGGCGACTTGTGACAGGGCCGCGCTTTTATTCAAATAGGTCTGTTAAGCTGCAATGGTTAGGTTTGGAACTAAAAAAATGGTAAAGATGTTTGCCCAGACCGAGGTATTTTAAATTGTTCAGATCGTGTATTTATTTATTTTTTTCAGTCTGCTTAATATTTATATTATCGTTCTTAGGGATTGCTATATCAATTGAAGTAGTTTATCTAGAAACTTTATCTACTATGGTGAGCAACAGTTCGATGGGTTCGTATCGGGTAGTCCGAATACAGCTTGTAGTTATTATTTGATAAAACAGATTGAGGTTTCTATATATAGTAGGGTATTCGTACCGACTCTTGGAGTTCAAGTTTCAGTGCTAATTCCTGGTTCCGTATTTTTGTCACAGCATTATGTGATATGCTGGACCACATATGCATCTGACAATGTTGATAGAAGGAAGAATTAGTTCAGAACATCACTTTCACATAAGTCAATAATCTAGAACTGAATTGAAGGCCTTTTTATACTAGTTATTCTTTTCACCCCGAATTTTTCGCACATCCTTTTTGGTGTTCAGTATTTATGTTGTTCAGTTCACAATTTTATGAAAAGATAAGGTTAGGAGGAAACTGTTTGGTTGGTACTTTGCTGGGTCCTGTGTATATAAGTTGTCCTTTGGTAAGAGTTATGCATGCATGCATAAGGAAACTAGGCATCTTGTGTCGATCTTTATCTAGTAATTTTGCACACCATCTGGTCCTGGTACTTTCCAGTTAAGAAGATTCTTCATTATATTGGAAATTTCTTCTGTTGTAAATGGTTGGTGTTGCATCTAATCACAATTTCCAAATGCAGCCTTCTCATTAATCCAGCTGGCTCTGGAGTTTTATAGGAAATTGTTGTGGAAAGCTCTGTTTTTTTCAGAATAGCTCAATTGCCGTTCTACTGGAATAGCTATGGGCTTCATTATTATTGATGTTAAGTTTTTTATAAAATCTGATTGTCGGAATAGTGTCTTTACTTTCCGTTGGTTACTAGTTTTGTACCTTCTTAATCGACTTTTGTGGTATACTGTCAAGACACTGCTGAGATGTGATGTTTTCTTCCTCCCATTGACAGTGCATTCACTTATTATCCATGATAGTCTTGACAAGTATCTTTATTCTGTTGTTCCTGACCCCTTGTTAGTACTTTGTCAGTCGTCCAATATCTTTTCGAAGAAAATTGATTTTTTTTTCAAATCTTCTTTGTCGAGGTGGTATTCGAGGTTCGTCTAAATTGGGGAGAGTGTTTTAACGTAAGCCAAAAATATAGTTTGACAAGCAACATTTGTTTCTTTGAAGATCTTAGTTTGGTAAGAGTTTGTCTACTTCTATTTCTGATTAGATATTCTTGATGAGTTTGTTGAGTTTGCTCTTTGTGTCAAAGGCGTCTCAAGCTTTGGACCTATTGTATTTCGACCAAATACTTCGCTCTTTCTTCTGTCCAGTCGTACTACCAACATAAGGCCATTTTTCAAGATGACACGATGTTGATTCGCGACTCTCTCACGACAGAACTCTTGATGAGGTATTCGACCGTATCCTGGCCAAGGTTCGTCACTCTGCATTATAAATTCATTCGTGGCGCTAGTCTATTTCATGCGCTGTCTTTTCACTCATAAGTGAATGCTGCCAACACTTTCTGAGGCCGGAGTGTTCATTCTTGTTTGACGCCGTTGGCGATAGTCACATTGTTGATGTGACTTTATTTGTGAGCGTTGTTGTGGTTCCTGGGCTATACCTCTTTGGCCGACAGGGGCTCACCTCCTCAGCACCCTGCTACCGATGTCCCGCATGCTGTGAGGTCCAGCGCCGGCTTATTTATAGTAAAGTTTTGGGCTATTGATAAATAAATCAATGTAAATAGAATATTAATTGCAGGATATAAAGTGATTTTTAAACAAATGAATATCCTGATGATAAAAGTGCTAAAAAGCATGCACATCAAAGATGATATTTTAAAAGCAATTGAAGAAACCTAAGAGCCCAAACCTAATACTATGAGAAACTTATAGAAACGAAAAGACTTATTACGAAAAAATTAAAACGAATAATATCAATAAATACTTTACAAAACAAATTAATAAATAATTACCTAGATTTCACCATGCCACTGTCTATAACATATTTAATTCCACTGATAGTCACACTAGTTTCTGCTATATTTGTACTTATAACTACTTTCCTAGTATTAGGAGGTGCAGGCTGAAAGACACTCATTTGTTGAGAACTAGGTTGTGCTGCATACAATGTACAAACTTTAATTGGAGGTCCTTGAACATCTGGATCTTTAGCTAATAATTTAATTTGATGAGCACAAGCTTCAATCTCTTCTTGTCCAGTCATAAATATGAGAATGTCATGACTAAAAAGGCAATTAAGTTTAATATGAGTTTATCTGAGAAAATGAAAAGCATAGGAAACAAATATGAAGTATGCCAGATTTAAGATAAATATGTTATTACTCTAGGGAAGTTAGTATTTTCAATTGCAAAAAAAATCCACAAGCGTTTCTTGAATAATTTATATAGAATAACACATAAAAACTGTTGTTAACAAATTTTTATTCCTTAATTAATTATACGGGGTTTAAAGTTACAAAAATCGCAATTTGGCAGTTTTTGTATGTTTTCAGCAACTGAATGAAAAGTTCTAGTGGCAAAAATAAGTTTAGTTTACACGTAATTTCAATAGCTACTAAATGATAGGTTCATCTAGCCGATTAGATAATTAGTTATTGATTTATTTGGAAAAACTGTAAAAAATACGCATTTTTCAATCGAACAGTTATTGTTTAAAAAACGTTGAAATTTTGAAACTCGGTTGAAAATTTCATTTCTACGAGGTAAATAACGGGTAAGAATATCAATTTACGGCTTAGACGGTTTTCTCGCAAATCTTTTTTTTTCCAGGGGTTTGATTTTATGTGAAGTTTACAATGCAATAATTCATACACAGTTATATAAATGTTAAAATTTATACAGGCTTTGATTCTGCCCCTAATATAAATGCCATGTCACATCGCATCCTTTGTTTTTCTAGTTCTGTTAGTGATTAATTTGAAAGAATTTTCACATAAAATTTGTTTGTGATAAGCTGAATTGTATAAAGGTTGTGCTATAGAAATTAATTAGTTAACAGGCAAAGCATTTAAAAGTTTTTGTTTGTCTTGATTAATGAAACAAGAAACGGTATTACAGCCACTAAAAATATGGCAAAAACCAATTACTTCACTAAAGTTTTGATCATGTAAACTATTATGTGTATATAGAGTTTCTTTTTAAGGCCTCTTCAGGTCGAGAGTTCGTTTTACAAAGTAAAGTTTGCGATTTTCTTGTTATCTATATTTAATTTCGTACGTAAAGACATATAAATCGACAAAATAATCAACAAATCAATATCTTGTCCAATAATAAACACGTCATAACTTTGTTTCTCAGCCAATTCGATGATAGTACTTATTATGATACAGTCAGCATCCTCTTCAGCAATTTAAAAAAAACGGCATTCAAGGGCCGGTTGTAGAGCAAGTATTAGATTATTTTTATTTCTATCACTTTACAGAAACGTTTCTTTATTAAAATGAATCTTAGTATTTTTATTATCAATATCTATATCTACAATTTTACCGCCCTTTTCGTATTCTTTCGCTAGCTTTGGTTGTGTCGTATCTTCTGGAAAGTATTTTTTGTGCATTATTGACATATTTAGTTATATCATATAAGCTTTCATGTGATTCCCAGTTCATATGGTGTATAAAAAATCCACAGTCGACGACAAATATATTATCAGACGAATTTGGAAAATCTTCATTGAATATCGAAAATAAACTCGCTTTATTTGTTTTTCGCATTCCCGCCTCATTAAAGAGCGACAATGGAACTGGGCTATATTCATACTTCATTTAATTTTTCATATCATCAAATGCAACAAACACATGTTTTTTATTTTGCGCTTTAGCTTTTTGAGCTGCTTGTACTACTACAGTTAATACAGTATCGTATTTGCTGGGCGGATTATTTACGAATAGCGTTGGTATAAGTTTCGAAATTTCAAAGTATTCCCTTAATTGATAATATTTTTGATGGAAACCGTGCCAACCATGGGTGCCATCGTACTTAATGTGTTTACCAAATTTTACAGAGGAAAGCGTTCAAGCTGCAGAAGCTCTTTAGCATATTATCTGATTTTTATATTAATATCTTTCAACTCATTGATGTTAAAACTTTGATAAGCACCGTTAATATCGTAAATACCTTTTATTTCAAAATGTAAAATCGTGATCAACAACATCAATAAAAAACACATACTTTTTTTCGGAGACATCATTTTTTCTTCTGTTTTACTCTCTCAATGGTTTTTTTTTACAAGTTACTACCTCAGCTGGTGTTACCGACATTATACCATCCATCGATGGTTGCCGTATCATGATCGGCGTTATCATAAATAAATTGTAAATAACCATCAGAATTTTCATAATAGTTAAAGTTCGCTTACAATGCTATGCTTAAATGTTTCGCATTCTTTATAGGTTGCCCATATTCCCATATTGCTAAGTAAATTCAGAAGTTCTTTTACAACAAACTTAAGATGCACCAATGCCGCTAAACCTATTTTTATTGAAGAAATAAATGATCGAGGTCTTACTGCAGAAATGATTAGATGGGATATTGTGGTAACAACACATCCCACTTCATATCCCATTCGCCGTTTTGATTTTTCTTTTTATACGTTTTTACATTATTTAAAAATAGTCGCAAAGTGGGATATCATTAGCAATGGATAAAAACTCGTTGGGAGAGTCATATGTATCCATTTGGTAAAAATGTGTGCAAATGTCTTGTAATATAACAGGGATGTCGATAATGCGTTCTCGTTCTTTTATCTCATCTTTTTCTTTGTTAACATACCTCATATCTTCAATGATTTTCCATAAATTCCCTGCGTATAAAATTATAACATCTTCATGAAATAGAATTTCAGTTCTGAAATGTTGTTTTAATTGATTGATTATATTCTGGAAACGAGGAATTTCTGGCTCCATGTTTTGTAAAGTACAATGACCTTTACACTTCAGTAGAAATTCTTTCAGACAAAATTGAGATTCTTCTTCGTTAGTTGCAATGAAATTAGTCAAAAAAATTAATAACGTTTCTCAATGATTTCTCTATTGGGCGTCCCAAACGATCCGTTACTTGCTACATAAAAAAATTTAGCATGGCTATTACGATGGTATAAAATGGAGTTTTCAGTATAAGAATAACAATTTACAATTTCTCAACCAATTTCTTATTCTACTATGAATTAATATATAGCTCTCAGTGTTAGGTTTATTTTTTATCTGGTCTAAAATTTTCCCAATTTCCTTTTGTTTTTGAATGCGACGACCTTCTTGTAGTTGACGACGCCTATCCACAGTTTCTTTTTTTATTCTTTGGGGCGATGTATCAATATTCTTTTGCCGAGTATAAGTAACATGACAGCTCATATGGAGTATTAACTTGTCAATATTTTGAAACGAAATATGCTTGCCGTCCTTTCTTGCGATGCTTGCCCTCGGCAATGCCATAATACCCCGTTTTTTTACAGTAATTAATTTTCCAGCTAATGCAATTTGTGCATTACAGACAAAACAGATTTCTAGGCCCTCAGATCTATAAAAAAATATTTGATTATAGGTATCTAATATACATATGCATTATAAAAGTTGAAATCAAAACGACACGAAAAAAGTTGAAGTATTGAGTACTACTACTCACTAAGCCCTTTTACTTAATTATTTCGTTTCCAGTTTTCATTTACATATAAATCTTTCCAAGAAACAATTTTTTGAAACATTCCAACCTGTTATATTGTTGACTTAGATTTCCTATTTTCTGACTCATGATTAGCTTTATAAAGTTTTTTCCTTTTAAAATCGTCGAATAGATTAAATATGATACTACGATCGACTTTATTACTTTCAAAATTCTGACAATTAAAGTCAGCAAAACAATTACGAGGGAAAATCATATATAAACAGTAATTTTTTTCATGCATTTATTGAATAACATAATACAGAAAGCATTGTTTTTCAATATACCCTACTGCGCGATCTACACACTTTTGCCATCGGATTGGGAGTTTCAATATTCTCTCTTCATAGAATGTTTGAGGGCGAGTTGCAAGTCAGTTAACTGCGCATGTTCTCCTCGTCTTCTTCATTTGATTCCTTTAGAGGCACGAACAAAAAATAGTCACAAGAGGACAAGTCAGGGGGGCTATAAGGTGGGTGCTCGAGGGTTTCTTAGCCTATTTCTTGTAGTGTATTCCTTGTTTTTTTGTTTCGAATACGCAGGTTATGCCAACCGTAACAACTGTACGTTGGTCATGTAGAAAATTCTCCAGTAAAATTTGCTTAGAGTAAAAAACATTGCAAGGACTTTTTCAGCTGAGAGACGAATTTTGCCCTTTCAGCGATCTCCGATCTCACGTTTTTTTGGTTTCCAGTCAACAACCTCGGAACCCATCGAGCACTAATTTTTCTGAAACCTAGTTGATCAATGATAAATGACTGAACACTATGATAAATGACTGAACACTTCCGTAGCTGGGGTGCAAAGTTAACTCGCCTCCTCGTGGTGCACCCTGGGTAACGCTAAAGAGCTAACAAACTTGTCACCTGGACAATCTTTTGATCTCCCGGCTAAAGCCCATGATGCCTGGCGCGACACTGAATCCAACCGGTACTCCTCTGGATCTAGCGACAAGAAATCTTGGACCAAGTCTCAAGATCTGCCAACTAAACATAGAAGGAATAAGCTGGGCCAAATGCGAATTCCTTCATAAAGTTTTAATGCAATGAAAAAGTCCAATGTTATCGCTATCCTCAAACCAGGAGAGCTGAATGATGACCCGAAAAGTTACCTCACAAAAGCACTACTAAGCGCAATCTATAAGCTCCTTGAGATACTACTCTACAGAAGAATCGGAAGCAAAATATTGGAGAGGGTCCCCATCTAACAGGCCGGTTTCGGACCAGAGAGAAGCTGCACAGATCATGTCACATACAACCCATAATGAAGCAGGCTTCCATGATAACCTGAAAACATTAGCTGTATTCGTGGACCCTTCTGCAGCTTACGACAATGTGTGGAGAGATTACTCTACAAACTTTACCAAACAGTCTTATGCAAACAAACCCTGCAACTTATTGATAACATGCTTACGGGCAGGGTTTTCCAAGTTAGGCAGCAAAACTAGTTCCTCAAGGACGCCTAATGGCGGCTTTCCCCTGGCCTTTTATATCTCCGATATGCCTGAAACTAGGTCTCGGAAGTTCGGCAAGCGGATGACTGGGTGCTGGCCACGCAACACCGCTTTTTTGAAGAACCAGAAACTGCCCTCACTTCAGACCTGGCTAGTTTGGGAACATACTTCCGTAAACAAAGACTGAGCCCCAACCCCAACAAAACGGAGATGGCGTGCTTCCATCTCTCTAACAATACAGCGAATAGACAGCTCCAGGTCTACATCGAGGATACTTACTGCGCCACAATACGCACCCGAAATATTTTGGCGTCACCCTGGACAAGACAATCACCTAAAGGAGGCAGCTGAGAACACGGTCGCGAAGCTACGAACTTGGAACAACATCCTCCATAAGCTATGCGGTACTACATGGGGTTCTTCCGCTGAAACACTAAGAACTTCAGTACTTGGGATGGCTTACTCAACTGCGGAATACGGCGCACCGACTTGGCTCAACAGCGCGCATACCTAAAAGGTAAGACAGACAAATAAATGGGACCATGAGGAAAATCAGCGGAACGCTAAAAACGACTCCTACTGAATGGCTACCAATATTGAGCCAGATCCAGATCTCTGGCGCAAAGCAACTCTATTCCGAGAATATAAACGTATACAAGGCAACCCTCAAGTTCCCATACACCAGGATAGGGATAAATCATGCACAAACAGACGAAGTCCAGAAGACCAACCATAAGAACTGCTATAGAACTGCACACGTTACAGTTCGACCTCATAGACTCTTGGGAGAGAAAATGGACAAACTGCCCGCCTCAAGGCAGAAATCTTCCGTGCATAAGAAGAAAACCTGCCTTCGATCAGCCTCGCAAAATATGGACATCTCTGAACAGAATACGTACCAAACACGGCATATGTGCGGACTCAATACACAAATGGAATAGGGCGCAATTGCGGGGCGGAAAAGCAAACCGTTCAACATATGGTGATGCAATGCCCAAATACCGCATTTGACGACTTCCTAATGGCAACCGACGCTTCTATTGACTATGTATCTAATTTAAATGTGTTTATGAATTAGAATAATGTAATTTCTTCTGATACAGTTTTATGTATTTTATATCATGTGAAGCCATACGATAAATATAAATATACTTCCGTAGCAGACACCCAATTCTGAGGAAATTTCTTCCGCGGTTAATCGGCGGTCATCTTCAATAAGCTCTCTAACGCTATTGGCATTGTTAGCTGTAAGGCTCGTCCTTCAAAAGAGTTAAAATTTCTGAGGGTTTAATGCCTTTACTGGTTAAAAACTTTATGATAATCTGTTGCGCAACAAACGAATGTACTTCTTGATCGGTCATGGCTGTACTCTGTACTGACCACACATTATAGGTACTGACGACAAAGCCAAGCATACACGCGAACCCGGGTCGTTTCCCCACCCTTCATAAACCAAATATGTACTCCACTCAACATAATCTAGCTCAAAACTGCATTCTAAGCAGAATCGCAAAATTACCTTTATATTTGATTTACCCTTGTATATTTTTAAACGTCATGTCAATTCTATGACATCCTATTTATATTCTACCATTAGGGGAAATCCATCTCCACTAATATTTATGTGTTGCCAAATACCAAAATGCAGAATTTCAAATTAAATTTACAGACAATAGAACAAACCCAAAATAATGTTAATATATGACAAGTTGTGCCGAAAGTTTTGATAATTACCATGTTCCATTCAGACTGATAAAAAAAGTAATCTGATGCAGAATGGGAGCCATTGTAAACATCACGAAAATGAAGAGCTCTTGAAAAAAAAACTTACATTTGAGAGAAAACCTTCAAAGCCTTGAAGTTGAAATTTTTAATAGTTATTTTCGATAGGCAAGTAAAACTTTTTGCCAAGTTTCATAGTTCTAATTTTTTTAGAGAATAGTTACAGATGATTGAAAAATGCGCTTTTTTCACATTTTTCGCGAATATCTCACTTATTAATTAACCAATTCTATTGATCAACATCTCATTTAAGAGAAAAATGTGCATACAACACACTTACTCTTGATACCAGAAAATTTTATTCTGTTGCTGAGAAGTCACAGAAACTGCCAAAATTAGGTTGTTTGATATTTTAAACACCTCATATAATTAACTAAGAAGTAAAATGTTTTAATAAAACTTTTTTTGTGTTATGTGGTGTACCTCGTTCAAGAAAAACCATTCGAACACCAGTGGATTTTTTTTGCAAGAATAGTATTAAAATAATGCTAAATTCCCTACTCTAGAAGACTTATAATGAAACACTTAAAAACAATCAAATGATTACGCCAATGTTTATTTATGAATGTCACTATAAACTGTTGCAATTAAATTATAAATGTATAACATAGCTAACAAATAAACTTACTTAGGGGGTGCCTGCTTATGGATTTTGAAAAATGTTGCCACACAACTTGTTTGGTAATCATCATGAGGTTTTACAGTATGATACAAACTCACTGGGTAAGTTCTACCCTCTATATACACTGCTTGACAGTTATTAAAATATTTGGAGAAATGATCTACATCCATTGTTGCTGACATAATAATTATCTAAAAAAATAAGTAATAACTCACCATGTAGGTACACACTAAATTATTAATGACATACCTTTAAAGGTGCTAAATTTCTATCTTCTCTTATTTTTTGTGCTTTTTTAACTATCCCAAACAGTACATCAGTATTTATAGTTCGTTCATGGGCTTCATCTAATATAATTACAGTATATTCCATTAGCAAACGATCAAACATTGCTTCCCTCAGTAGCATACCATCAGTCAGAAATTTTATTTTGGTTTTCTTGGAGGTGTTATCTTCAAATCTCACAGAATAACCAACAAATTCCCCAATTTGCATCTAAAAAGTATTGTTTGGCAATGATGCAAAGATGCAAAATATAAAAATTTACATTTCTAATAATAATTTAATCGTTAATGAAACACATTAAGGTTGATAATAAATAAAAAAATATGATACTAAATTAATATTTTACTATATCAAATATAAGACATTACTGAAGATATTGTTGTGGTGTAAGTACCAATATACACTTTTTTATGTTTCAATGGGGCACTAACTCCACACTTGAGAAAAAAGGGGGTATAATCCAAAATAACAATGAAATCAAATTAAGACTTTGAAACATTTGTTTTTTTTTAGAATATACAGCATTTTTTCTCACAGGAGTGCATTATTTCCCAATCAAACTATAAAAAGAAAGTAGAAACTGCCACAAATAAACCTCAGAAAACAAGTACCATCATGCAATTAGAAAAAACATTTGATGAAATAAACACATAATTGATATGCTATTCAAATGCAAATAGAATAATGACATCTACAAGTCTCACATTCAAAAGCCTGCTAAATGATGAAAGGCACACATTTATGAATTATATGGCTGTATGAGATGGTGGCATAAAGCATATAAGCATTTAAGGCATTACAATATAAGCAACATAGTAGAATTTAAACCAAACATACATTTTCTAAAGTCTTAGTGTAGTATTTAAGAATATTTCTATTTAAATTTTTTTAAGTTACCTAAATGAATATAGTCATGCTGAGCAGCACTTTGGTGCTATCACATATCAGTAAAAGGTGTTACTTTTGTAAATTAATGTAGTCCCACTGAATAGCACTTTGATGCTATCATATATTATTATACAATTCAGACAAAGTTTAAAATATAGGAAAAAATATTTTCAAATCATTCAATTAGTAAAACCATGCAAATTATTACAATAATACATCTCTTATGCATTTTCTCTTGACATTTATAACTCACATACCATACCTAACTAGTTGACATTATCTAAACAATCAGTTTGTTCATAGATGCTGGTTGCCAATAATTCCAATGGTTTGAAAAATTATCAGCAAATCACTAATCTCCAGATTTTGTTCTGCTAACACTTGATATGCAGATACTTTTTTAAACTTGGAATTATTGGCAACTGGTCACTATGAACAAATCTGATGCCAAACTTCCAACAAATTATGAAATTGTTTTTGTAATCACACATATTGTTGACTCATTTGTAACACCTATATACAAAACTGGTGACAAGACTGAGGTTACTAATTATAGAGCAATAAGCAAAATCTCCTTAATAGCAAAGGTTTTTGAAATGATGGTAGAGTCAAAAATGAAACCCAAACTTGAATCAATTTTAAATTAAAACCAACATGGTTTTGTCAAAGGTAAATCCACTGTAAGCAACTTGCTGGTTTCTGAGGGGTGCTGTTGAGGATGGATGCCAAATTGAGTCTATTTATACAGATTTCTGTAAAGCTTTTGACCAGGTTAATCATTTTCTAACCCTAAAAAAGCTTGAAAAGTATGGTATTTTTGAGAATCTTTTGCACTGGTTTTACAGCTATCTGACATGAACAGAATCCAACAAGTAAAAATTGGCAACTTTCTTTCCAAAGAATTTTTTGTCTTCTCTGGAGTACCACAACTTTCACATTTGGCTCCCATTTTATTTATTATCTTCATAAATGATTTAATTCAATGTCTGAGATACTCTAAGTGCCTTTTATATGCTGATGATTTGAAGATATTTCTAACAATCAAGACTTTGGAAGACTGTCTGAAGCTGCAAGCAGATCTGAATGCAATGTCTGAATGGTGTAGATTGAATGGGATCCAATTAAATATAAGTAAGTGTTTTGTTGTAAGATTTTATTGCACTAAACACATCACTCATTATAATTATTCAATTCAAAATGTTCTACTTGAAAATAAAGAAATTGCCAAAGACCTAGTTTTAACTTCCATGTGAATCATATAACCCATAGGGCATTAAAATTATTCTGCTCCTATATAAGATCAGTACTAGAATATGCATGTCAGATATGGTCTCCACATTATGCTTATTATATAGATCAAATTGAAAGGGTACAGAGAAACTTTATTAAGTTTGTGGGCTTCAAGATGGGAATTCCAAAGGAAGAAATTTCATATGAAGACACTCTGAAGTCAATTAACTTGTCATCTCTACAGGATAGAAGGTGTTATATTGATATGAGAACCTTTTATAAAATAATAAATGGTCTAATAGATTGTCCTGAGCTGTTGTCTTTGATAAATATAAATGTCCCACAGAAAACCATAAGAGACCACAATCTGTTTGATGTCCCTTTCCATATAACAAATTATGGTGTATCATCTTCCTTAACACATTTTCAGTGACTGAATAAACTGGCAAGGGAAAGCAATATTAACTTGTTTAATGACTCATTGAATGTGTTTAGCTCTAAAATAAAAAACTCTTGTGATATTTCCCTAATTCTAGTTTCAATATCTTTACTTGTAATTTACCTTGTATACATTTTATTATATTTATTGTTTCTCATGTTATTGTAAATTTATATATCTAAATGTTAAATTCATTGTAAATGGCTGGTCCATTAAAAAATCTTTAGGAGTTTCAGGGAAACATCTGCCAGAAAATCTTGAAAAGCCATGAATTAACATACAAAATTTGCATATGGTGTTTTTACACAAAGTAAATTTGGTTATATTCATTTATTTAAAAGAAATTCTCAGAAAAAAAATTTTCATTTCTGCTAATTGGCTCTATGAAATAGGCTAAAAATCTAAATGATTAATACACAAATGGTCCTCAATATAAAAAGTTACAAATAAGAATTACATAAACTATTTTGAAGAATTAAGTAATGTGAAATATGATACAGAATTAATTACTAGTTACTTGTGAAACTTGTTTTAACTGCTGAAATAAATAAATACATTTTCTAGAACATATTGTCTGATATTTAGTAGATTTCTTGAAAAGATTACTAAAAGAAAAGTTTAGAAACCACATTAAAACACCTTTTGTAATTATTTACAAACATACATTTCAAACAATAGTAGTAACTGATAATTCCAGTAACTATTGAAGTTACAGATAGCTGAAGTCAAAAGAAAATACATATTTAAATATTGATACTTTAAAACTTACACCTTGTCCATATTCTTGAGCAACTCTTAAAGCAACACTTATAGCTGCTACTCTCCTAGGTTGAGTTATCCCTATTCTCCCATTCCCTTGAAGTCTGGCTGAATTAATGTATTGGGGAATTTGTGTTGTCTTGCCACTACCAGTTTCTCCTAATATGATCAAAGTTTTATGTCTTTGTATAAGTTCTAATAATTTATTTCTCTTCTCAAATATAGGTAAATTTCGTTTCTGATCTTGAATGCTTACTTTAGGTTTGATCACAGGCACATTATTTATTTTAGATAATTTAGTAGAATTATCTGTATTTAGTTTTAATTTTTTAGGGCTAGGTGGGCCAATTTTGTTTTTAAATACAATAGGGGTAAGTTTTTGTTTTAGTTGTAGTTTTGTACTGTTACTTATGGTACCATTACCAATATTGTATTTTGATTCCATTTTCTAGAGGTTATCCCACGTGAACTACTAATTAGCAAACACTTATTTTTCCATTGATGATGTTTCCGAAAATAAAAGTAAAATCAACTGTCCTAGAATATTTATTCTTCTTAAAATCATTTTAAACCATAAATATTCACACTTAACCTAATTTAACGATTCAAACACGATAACAAAAATTGCGCCTTCTTTCTACACAAAAATGAATTTTAAACGTCAGACTCGTCAGTCTTCATGAATTTAATTTATGAGGTTTCAAATAAATGTCCTGTAAATATAAAACACAGATGGAAGAAGACGATCAAATTTCTGTGATGTCAAATTTCAGGTTCTCTTGTAAGGTGCCAATTTTCATGTTCCGTCAATTTACCACGAAGAATCATTCCTTAATTCCTTTCAAAATTGGCAACCCTGTGAAATGTGAAATGATTAATTGAAAATGGCTGCTTTAAAAGTAAAATAGTTATATATTTTTATGTAATTTGGATTGTTAATTTTAAAACTGAAATAGTAACCACTTATCTAAATGTTTTTCTATGAAATTATAACGTCTTCCATGTGCCTATTATTAAGAAGGTGTGTATAAAACTTACTATCTTACAAAGCTGTATTATATTCAGATTCATTTAGATTATTTCAGTATCTAAAAAATTAATTATTTTAATGTAAATAGACATGAAATATTTATTATGAAATTTTAGTTATATTCAAAAATATATAATAACTCCAGGATATTTTAGATGACATCAGTTTAAAACTTGTATGCTTTTTAGGACTAAAATCTTCCAAAATTACTTCTGTTTTTAAAACAGTGGCATCAGAAATAATATTTTTAAAATGGACAATATTAATGATGAAGATCGAAAAAAAAGGTTATGCCTGCTGGAGCAACACATCCACAACCCAACTGGTAAAGGTAATATTGATTCATTATTGGATACAGTTCAAGCATTGTATACAGACTGTGATCATCCTGCCATCAAGAAATTGAAGAATGTTGAAGTTTATTTAAACAGATGTAAGTACATCTTTTTTTATTTTATATTCACATGGTCAGTGTATAAACTGCCTTTCCATATTAAAATGTTACTCACTTTAGTCTTTGAACAGTTTTACTTATATTCACAATACAGAGTAGTTAAGAACTTACCTTTACCCACTAAATTTGAAGTCACAGAAATTATTAGGCAGCCAGCTAAAATAGATACCTAATACTTATGACCATGTAGACTTATTACCAATATTCTGCTTGAAAAATTGGAGTCTTTCTGTATGTAACACCATATCCCTATGATTCCTAGGATAGAAATCACAAGAAAAAATTCTTAGGTTTACTAAACCCTGTCAAAGAAATTAAGATACTAACTTTTCAAGATTTTTCAATCCATTGAATGCAAGACAATATATTGTTACTAGTTGAGATAAAATATTAAATTCAGTTATATGTACTGTATACATAAATAATTATTTGAGAATTCAATCAGTTGATGATGAACTAATGAAGGTTCTTGACTAGAAACAATATATTGTCTTGTGTTCAAAGTTAGTATGACTGATTAATGTACATCCTATTTATTACAAACTAAAAACTACACTATTTGTAAATTAAATCAAAAGGTTTTCCTTTATTAAATATACTAGAACCAGGTCACAAGTAATTTAGTATAATTTTCATTATAATAGCAAATTAAACTTTTCAATCAATATCTTGAATTTTAATCACTATGCAATTAAACTTTATAATTAATACTAATTAATGTTTTTTGTTAGGTTAGAAACAAAATAGTTATTGTTTTATACTACATCATTCTAAAAGGTTAATAATTAAATTAGAATAACATTAATAACAACTTTAAATCACTGCTATTTTGATTAATGAAAAATTGAGAAAGTTCTTTTTAAATGTTAGTCTGAAGCTGGTAGACAATGTAACTTGTTCCTTGAAGTTTCCTTGGACTTCCATCCTCTTGACATGGTTGATCTAATTTTTAAATATTTGATCAAACATGTTATAACAAATATCTACATCATCAATATTGAATGAATGAGTGTAATCACAATCTGGTTGTATTAAGATTTGATGCAAGATCATGTCTGTTCATTATCACTCACCCAGACTGGTTAAACATATATTAAGGCTATTTCTCAAACTCAATTCAATTATTTCTAGTTTAAAATGTGTTTGTTACTTCATCAAACAATGTCTTCTTTTAAAGTCTCTCCTTTATCATACATTTGTAACAGTTTCAAGTTTCATATTGCACATATTAATTTTAGTCTTTTGAATTTTTACCAGTTTTTTAAGTTATTCAAGTATCATATTGCACATATTAATTTTAGTCTCTTGAATTTTTACCTGTTTTTAAGTTATTCAATCTTTGTCTTTATCTTTAATTTGCTTTTATCTTAAGTTCTTGCACATAGATTTTGTTTCCGTGGTTTATTTGCTTTAGAAGAATTTCATGGTGTTTCCATTATCTTATTTTATATTTTTAGCTTGACAATTAGCACAATATTTCAAACTTGTCTTTCTCACTTCTCTATAATTCCATTACGCCATGTTTTTCCTACTTATCTATTTTTTTTCTTTCAGTTCTTTGGTTATTTATTATTCTCAACCCTTCTCTTATTTGAGGATCATTCTTGAGGAATCTATATTTCACCCATTCTGTTTTTTCTAATATATCTACTCTTGTTAATTTATTATATATTTTTTACCAAATCAATTAATTCTTCTTAATAAATATTACAGTCTGAACAAAACAAAACTGTCAAATATAAATAGTGCACTTAAATGTGTTATATAGATAAAACAATTCATAAAATTTATAAATCAACAGAATAAAACATGATTTTTTTCTGAGGATTTATCAATTTATCAGACCACCAAATTGAAGATTTGTAATGGAAACAATGTAGGAATGGTAATTTGAAAAATTGCCCATTTGGTGAGATGCACAATTTTTTGTTTGTCAAATAAATTGAATATTGACTGTTTATTTGGCTTTTCAATCACTTAATATTGAGGGTTCAGCTACCAATAACTGTTTATATAAATGATCCAAGGAGATGCTTTGATTTCTGTACCATCAGTCATCATGCAGCTAGCATCCTTGTTTCATACTATTTAATTATTTTTTTTTCATCAAGGTCTTACATATTGTCCCATTCTACCATATGGTTATCAGTTCTGCTTAATATATAGTTGGCAAAGTTTGATTTGTCCACATATCTTTAACAAATCTTGTTTGTATTGGTGTTCCTTTCGCTTTTTTCTAGAGGTCTCAATGTCTCACTTGTATATATATGGCTAGAAACAAAAGGTACTTACACTGTATATGCAATTCTTGGAATATTGGGCTATCAAATAGTTTTGTATGTGTCATAACAAATAGCAACATGTTATATGTTTTAAAAACCATTTTAACTTTATATTTATTTCCTTAAATTGACAGATAAACCCAGAGTAGATGGTCTATTATACTCATAAGTTTATTGTTGGTGTTTTGTTGTTAGTAGTAATGTGTTGGTTGCTTGTATTTGTTATATCAACCTCCTCCTATTTCAGTTGTACTTTTATTTATAAATCCCTTTAGATATTGTTTTTGTATAAGTTGTCTTTAATAGTGTTTGTTGTTTAATATTTCATTGGATAAGGATGTGTGTTTTACTCTCATATAAGTGCTTTACACCTTTCCTTACATTAAAAGGTTTGTTGGAATTGAAATTTAAATATATGTTAGTGTTTGTAAGTTTGCAATACATACTTGTGTACTCAAGATGTAATTTAAGGTTCGTTCCTTCAGCCTAGATAACCGATACACAACGGTCGCGTACCTGCGCACAAGAAAAACAGTGTTCCTTCAAAACAATAACCGTTTAGTGAACGGTTCAGTTTAGTGAACGGTTCAGTTTCGTGTTCCAAGTGACACGGTGATTGATACGTAATCAGGTAATGTACGGTAATTTCGATCACCGGCTTCAGGGTGCAGCCACCGACTGGTACATGCTTCGAGTTGCCCAATAAACGGTTGATGTACCGATGCATTAACCAATTGCCGATCGGTCGACAATCGGTTAAAGGAACGAACCTTTAATGTATCCATTGAAGTATTATCCAGTAAATTTCATTGTTGGTTCTTGACCATTGAAGTCATCCAGATTTGAGTGCAGGTCTTTCGCACTATATTCCCAACCAACCTTCAAACATAAAGAAACAGTATTATTAAATACAGCAAAATACATATCTAATATGAGATCAGTATCCAAAATGATTTATAAATAAAACTAAAAATAAAACTTACTTCAATGTAATAACACCTTGTTAATAATAATCACACAAAAACACCAAATTATGAGTGAAATAGCATATATTCCGGATTTATATGAAAGAAATAAACACTGAGAAAATAAAGATGAAGTTAAAACAGTTTGTAAAACAAATAATAAATTGCAATCAAATCTCACTCTTTGAAAAGCTCAAAATTCCAAGAATTGTGTGTAGAGTGTACCTAGTGTTTGTGGCCAATACATATATTGGTTAGACTTTGATACCTTTAGAAATAAGAAAAAATGAACACCAATACATTTCCCAAAGATACATGGACAAATCAAACTTAGCCAATCACATATTCAGCAGCAGTGGCAAACATATAGTAAAATGGCACAATACCATGATGTTGATGAAAGAAGAAAATTTAGTAAAAGTGATGGAAAACCAGATCAACTGTCACTGTCAAATTTATTTATTTATCAAACATAACAAATTGTTTATATCCACAAGAGATAAGTACATACAATACACTTATTTATAGTCAGCAAGACTAGTTTATATTTCATTCTCTCAGAAAATCCATGCAGAAGACTTTCTGTAAAGTACAACAATCACGTATTACAAGTATATTTATTTACTGACTTAATAGATATTGAGCTGCTCTTTTCAGTAGGTCACAAGGACATAAGTTTATTGTTCAGCAGCATATATATTTACTTCTCAATAAGGCATAGCAGGAGCTTGAAAATTGTATTCAGGAGTGTGAAGCCAAGCAGGCAACAGGAGAAGCTTCCTCTCTCATATCTTATTCCCAGTCCCAGGCTCTCATCATGTCCACAACCTTTCCTTCTTCATTTCACCAAGAACTATATTAAAATGTTTCATCGTGTTTTTGAGGTCAATTCCAAGCTGTTTATATAATTTTTCTATACCTTGTTAATTACACTTTTCTGGAGATATGAATGAATCCATTTACTGTTTCATTGGTTTGTAGGTTGAAAATTATTGCTACTCCATTTTTGTTTCTAGTGGTATTGTCATGATATAAGTATGTGTGGTGCTGTTTATCACACAGCAGCCCGAATTTGGCCACCTAGTCTCACTATATCCTAAAATGTAAATCTGAAGTTTCACTATAATTGCCGCTTTCCGGATATACATTGCACATTTCACATGCCAATTTTTCTCTGTTCCACCTTGACAGTATCCGTAGAAGACCGGAGGATTCTTATCACCCGTCCCTACTGATGGTTGACCAAATGATCATATTGAGTAAATGTGAGTAATCAACTTGTCTACAATCTTAGCATAACAATGAACCATCCTCTTCTGGTTGCGTGAATGTAAACTCAAACGGCTAAATCGTTCTGAACCTACAAAATCAAGAATTGGCACGTCACGATTTCATATATACATTTTAATAATTCGACCACAACACCACCTATCTGGTCCATATTTTGTGATATTCTTTTTTAATTTGAAGGCATTAAATATATTGGTTGCATTTGGTCTTTTGTTAGCTAATACATAATCAATTGTAGAGAAGAATGAGTGCTATATAAAAAGAATATGCATATAATTTTTTAAATCTTAACCCAAAAATGTTTCCATTATTTAAAAAAATTCTAACTTATATAAATAAAAATGGTGATAATCTCATAACAGTTATATGTTTATCTTATAAGACCTTAATTCTTAATTTTATTTGTTAGATGATGACTTCGCCAATGATATAATCAACCTCCGTATTAAAACAGATGATTTTGAATACATCAAAGTTATTGGGAGAGGGGCTTTTGGGAAGGTTCAACTGGTGCGTCATAAGTATACTAGACAAGTGTATGCTATGAAAAGGTTAAGTAAAGCTGACTTAATCAAACGATCAGATTCCGCTTTTTTCTGGGAAGAAAGATATATCATGGCACATGCAAAATCAGAATGGATTGTTCAGTTGCATTTTGCATTTCAGGATGCAAAGAATTTGTACATGGTTATGGATTATATGCCAGGTGAATTTTTAGAATATTTTTGAAGTTTAGAAACTAATTTGAGAATTTTAGGTGGAGATATTGTAAATCTTATGTCTAATTATGATATACCAGAGACTTGGGCTAAATTTTACACTATGGAAGTAGTTTTGGCATTGGATGTAATTCATTCTATGGGATTTGTACATAGAGATGTTAAGCCAGATAATATGCTATTGGACAAGTATGGACATTTAAAACTTGCTGATTTTGGCACCTGCATGAGAATGGATGAAGATGGTTTAGTTAGATCTAATAATGTTGTTGGGACACCAGATTATATCTCACCTGAAGTTTTGCAAAGTCATGGGAAAGGTAAGTTATTTGAATATTTTCTGAAAAAATATGACATTTAGGAAGTACATATTAATTCCTGCTCTAAAATTGGCTTAATAAAAGTAAATTTCAAAAATAGGTTAATACTTTAACTTAATATCTTATTTTTTGCAAAAATGTACTTTTTTCAAAAAATCTTAATACCTCTAGATATTGAAATGTTACAATCATCCCTCACTTAAAACAGTATTTTCTTCAAAATGATACTATGTTAAAGAAATTATTTTATACTTGTACAATTAACATTTCACAACTTCAGTTCACATTCACTAGAAAATAAAATTCACAGTAGTTACTGTTATATTTCTTAACTTAAATTATGAATCATCTTATTTAAATAGTATAATATATTTCACTATTTGTTTTTAGGTATTTATGGAAGAGAGTGTGATTGGTGGTCAGTAGGTATTTTCGTTTACGAGATGTTAGTCGGCGAAACTCCATTTTACGCAGATAGTTTATTAGGAACATATAACAAAATTATGTATCACGAAAATAATTTAACTTTTCCTGAAGAGGTAGAAATATCCAATCAAGCAAAATCTCTAATACAGGGTTTATTATGTGATAGAACAAAACGTTTAGGAAGAAATAGTGTAGACGAAATAAAAAAACATCCATTTTTTGAAAATAATGAGCAATGGACTTTCGAAAATTTACGCAACATGGCACCACCGGTTGTACCTGAACTCACTGGAGATGACGACACCAGCAATTTTGACGACTACGAAAAAGAAGATACTCCTGAAGAAATGTTTCCAGTGCCAAATGCTTTTGTTGGTAATCATTTACCATTTATAGGTATGTTAATTCTTTTCAGTAATTCCATATTAGTTGTTTTCAACCTGTACTGTTAGGCTCAAGTATATTTGATATCCAGTATATTGTGGTATTTCTAATAGTTCACAAAAAGACAAACAATATTTTTTGCTTTAACACTCATCATCTGTCAATTTAATGTTGAAAATGAAGATTTGGTGTTACACTCCCAAACGTCCTATTTTTAATAGCACAATAACATATTACATATATGTATTAACACAATCATTAGAGCAAAAACAGACTGGTTTTGCAAATAAATGTAACAGCAAACTACACCATCACTTCAAGATGAATAAAACAAAATTCCTCTCAAACTGAGGATTGGGTTTTTTTAATAAATAAAAATGATGAAATTTGACTTTTGTTCCTTAAATATCAGAACCTATTGAACAGATGGCGTGGTGTGGTGTTACTCCCAATAAAATTCAAAAGTGCAAATTCTGTCAACTTATAGTATATTATTAAAAAAAATAGTAAATGGAATGTTTATTTTTAGGCTTTACGTATAATTCAGATTATCAGCTTTTATCAAATGGTGACTCTGTAGTAGATAGCAAATCAAATATACAAAGTGATAATAAATTGACTAATGCTCAAGTGATAAAGTTAGAAATGTTGTTAGAGCAAGAAAAATTAAATGTAGAAACTTTAGAGGCTAAACAACGACAGTGTATAGCTCAATTAGAAATAATAGCTCAAAGAGAGAGCGACCTTCGAGAAGATATTACAAAATACGAAAAAGAACTAACTATACTCAAACACAGTTACAAAGAAGTTCAACGGAAGGCTGAATATGAGAGTGATCTGAGAAAAAATACTGAACAGTATCTATCAGATTTGAAAAAACGTTTTGACGAAGAGCAAAGTAAAAGGACGCGGGAACTAAATAATAATCAGCTTCATAACGATAAAATCCAAATTTTAGAAAAACAAGTGAATGAAATGCAAGAAAAACTGAAAATAGAAACAGAAAATTGTCAGCGGCTACGTAAGCAGGCAAATGAATTAACTATGTCAAAGTCTAATTCCGAATTGAAGGTATCGGAATATCAGACGATGCTTCAGTCCTTGCAGTCTCAGAGAGATGCTTTACAAGAAGAAATAACATCACTGCAAGAACAATTGACACAAGAAAAAAATTCTAGATCTCAAGCATCAGATCAGCAGATGGTGTTGGAGAACAAGTTACAATGTTTGAATGCCGAAATGGAAAGATTAAGAGAAAAAGAGATGCAAACGGCTTCTGATAATAACCAACTAACTGAGAGGGTTTCATATTTAGAAAAAGAATGTGCGGGATTAGACCTGGAGTTGAAGGCTGTGAAGAATCGATACCAACAAGAAGTCAAGGCACATGAAGAAACTGAAAGGAGTAGGATCTTGAATAAGGAAGAGGCAAATTTAGAAGTTGTGAAAGGTGAGTTATCACTTATATATAATAATATAAATATTACTCCGTTTTTGATACATTGTAATAGAGCAAATAAACAATAAGTGTTATTTAAAATACATACACTTTCAGTCCTATGCCGTACTTTAAATCATAGCGTAAAACAGCGAATTTCTCGTATTCGAAAGTATACTTTTCTCCAGTCAGCTAATGTAACGGAGCAGCGATGTTAGCAAATCCATCTACAAATCCTCTGTGATAAAAGTAAATACTTTATTCTTATCTTTGGGTACCGGCCAATGACGAATAACTTCCACCTTCTCCACATTGGTCTTCTTTCTAAAAAAGTAAATTTTTCTTAGGATTAAGCCATAGTTTAGTGTATTTGATCCTTGCTAATACTTAGATTCTTAAGATGATCACCAAATTTGTGGTATCAGTAATGAAAATATTAAGTAAGCCAAGACTTCCATTTCAGTCTACTTTTAGATCCAACCGACTTCCATTGAAGTCGGAGGTGTCATCTATGCGAGGAAGAGACTAAATTATCCTTCTTGAATGCATCATTCAAATACCTGTAATTGACACAAAATCGGGTATTATCTTTCTTTGTCTTGACTTGCTCGACTGGTATTCAGGCCTAGGGGTTATCAATTTTGTTTGATGTTACTTTACCTTTTGTACTTAAGTTTTCGCGGGTACTAAATGTATCAGGTAGTTGCCGGGAATTCACCAGCGTAGTTGAAAACTGATCCCTGCCGGGATCCATGGTAATATGACAATTTAACATAATGTAATGTTTTTATTTTCACACTCGGGTTCATTTCAGTTCTTGGATTTATTTAAAAACACAGTCCAACTCACTATAATTTATTTCCACTACTTTTACACAAATTTATATTCACAGAAACTACTATTTACATTTTATCTTAACTGTACAATACGACCGACGAAAACGGAATGCCTCCTATCGCCAGCTGTTTCTTATTTATACATTTATCGGGAATTGTCTGGTACGTCCACGAACCATCGGGAAACTCTTTCATGTTCTGGAAGCTTTAAGGGAATTCCCAGTAACGGCAGCGGTCCGCCTGTTGAGAGACAAACATTTCGGGTTCCAAGAATTTATCGGAATAATGTCCCTTCCACGAATTGGTTGATGGCCGATTGCACCAGCTGTCGGATGAATTCTCATAACAATAATATATATTATACTATAGAATTTCTTGTGCTACAGCGCTATAAATATATAGTAGATTTTTCACTTTATAATTGTCAATCTTACATTTGAATATAATTGTCGGTCTAAACTTTGAAACGTTTGGTTCGTTGGTTTTGCATTTTTTAATATGGAATTGCATCTAGTTATTGGTTATTGGGCATTATTGTTAACATTTATACTATATTTACATTTTCATGCAGAACTAATGGATAAAATCATAAATGGTAATAAAGCAGCTATTGGGTCTTTAATACAATTGTTCAATATTTCTTATTACAATTTCAGCACTACAAACCAAACTGAACGAAGAAAAGAGCGCAAGACAAAAAGCAGATTTAAATTCTCAAGAGAAAGAACGTCAGATATCGATGTTATCTGTCGACTACAGACAAATCCAACAAAGGTTGCAAAAGCTGGAAGGCGAGTACCGACAAGAAACCGAAAAAGTCAAAGCTTTACACAGCCAGATAGAGCAAGAACAACAAAATAAAACCAAATTGCAGTCAGAACTGGGACAACACGCGGCTGAACTAGCAAAACTAAAATCGAAAGAATCTCAAATTTTACTAGATTTGTCACTTCTACAGGTTTGCGGGTTCTTCTTGTAAGTTTTGTAAGTTTGATTAATTGTTGATTTTTAGGAAAGTAAGCGTACTTTAGAGGAAGAGCTTCTCCTTGTGAAACGCAATTGGCAGCGTGATCAATTGCAAATGAAGGAGCTTCAGGAATCCCTAGAAACTGAACAGTATTTCTCGACGTTGTATAAAACGCAAACTAATGAGTTAAAAGAAGAAATTGATGAGAAGAATAGGTTAAACAAAGAATTTGAGGAGGAAAGGGCCTCTTTGAAACATCAGTGTCAAATCGCATTAGCCAGGGCAGATTCTGAGGCGTTGGCGAGATCTATAGCTGAAGAAACCGTTGCCGATCTCGAGAAAGAGAAAACTATGAAGGAATTAGAACTTAAAGATTTGCTGGCCAAACATAGAAATGAGGTTAACGCTAAAGAGGTAGCGATAAATTCCTTAAAGGATCGAGAACTCGAGTACAAAAAAATACACGAGCAGTTACAAAAAGAAAAAGAGGAACTTAATAGACAATATAAGCAATTACAAGAAGAATTTAATAAAAAGAGTAGCAATAATGAAGAAATCGATAAACTTATGTCGAAATTAACTACTGAATCGATGCTTAAGCAACAAGCTGTCAACAAATTACATGAAATAATGAACAGAAAAGATCCCAGAGAAATCGGTAAAGGCAAATCGAAAATTTCTAGTGCAGATTTGAGAAGGAAAGAAAAGGATTTGAAGAAATTACAACAGGAATTAACGTTAGACAGGGAGAAGTATGGGCAGATGATCACTAATTATCAGAAGAATATTCAGGAGCTAGGGGTGAGCCTTATTATATTATTTTATAAAAGTGCAATAATTATAATAGGATTAAAGTATTTCCCCATTTTTCCATATTCCACACTTTTCTATTACAAAGATTAATTCTATAGACAATATTATATTGATATGGAGTTCGCGGGTTTTTAAAAACAATTCTTACACCTCAATTAAATATCTATTCGCGCCAAAATAAATCACAATACGTTTGTTGACTTCCAAATATGTACATCAACAACGATGAATTATACCGTACAGATGATAACTACTATGCTGTCGACACAACTTCACCTCTGTTGTCCGTCATTCGCCTTGTTATACCCTTATAGTTATCTAGATGGTTCTCTTTCTGCTTCTGGTACGCTAACGTATATAATTCCAAAAATTATTATTATACTCGAAGGGTTCCTATTTTGGCAGTGTAAAATAAAATGTTATAACAATGTTTTAGGTTCAACTAAGTGAAGAAATAGCTGCCAAACAACGTCTTCAAATGGAACTAGACAGCAAAGATGCCGATATAGAACAACTTCTGACAAAATTGTCTTCCATGAATAGTGAGACAGCTTCCATAAGTTCGGCAGATAATGAAGGAGATGAAACTGATTGTGTTTTTGAGGGTTGGCTGTCTATACCCTCAAAGCAGAATATCCGACGTCATGGCTGGAAGAAGCAATATGTAGTGGTATCAAGTAAAAAAATCATATTTTATAATTCAGATAATGACAAACAAAACTCTGATCCAGTAATGGTGCTTGACTTGTGGTAAGTGAAATTAGAATTACTTTTGTTGGAATTTTTTATCGTGCTAAGTTCTTAGTCAATATCAAATAGTATTAAATTAATCTTTTAACATTTGGAATAATCTCTAATCTAGAGTAAAAGTCAAAATTGTTGTGTTTAGAAATATCTCAAGACCTCAATTTTCATTTATATGTCCCTCTTTATGTTATTTTACTACTCAAATAAATTAGAACCGCGGATAGATTGTCACAAGGCGAACTCACTTTTCTATACCAATATAAAGAGGTATTTGTATGTTTGTAGGGGATAATCTCTGGAAGTATTGAACCGATTTAAAAAATGCTTTCACTAATAAAAAACTACACGATCCGCAAGTAACATAAGGTATATTTTAAACTTAATATTGTTATAAACTCCGTGGGTTCAATTAATTAAAAAAATAATAATATTCACTTTCTAGAAACTTTTATTTACAGCAAATATTCACAACAGCTGATTCCAATATCACAATAATAACATGAAATAAGCTCTTCGCAATAACTAGCTAACTCCCCGATGCTGGGCCTCTCCTTTTAAAATCCGCATCGAATTCTTCTAGCAAAATCCCCAGCGATTGATGTCGTATTGGAATGAAATGTTTTACGTTACTCGCCGGGGACGGAATGGATAATTTATAACACTGCCTTCCCTTTAATTCTGATCGTCCCGATCAGAAACATCCATGGTAAGGACACCTTAGCCCTGGGGTTTCGACGGATACGGTAGACGACGTCATTAATCCTCTTGTCCACCTCGTATGGACCATCCCAGGCGGGCGTAAGCTTTGGAGATTTACCCTTGCTGCATTGGTGGTTGTATGGCCAGACTTTGTCCCTCTCTTGGAACCCGACTGAATTGGACTTGAGGTCATAGCGTGTCTTCATCCGTTCGCTGGTGGCCAACATCTGCTTTCGGGCTAATTCGTGTACTGCCAGCACGTTATGTCGGAGCTGGTCGGCATAATCGTTGTTGTTTTGGGAAGATTCTTCGGGGGAACCAAAAGCCAAATCACAGGGTAATAGCAGCTCTTTTCCGGATAGAACCCTGGCTCGAGTCAGGCCTGTACTTTTATGTACGGCTGAGCGATATGCTCATCCCAATGACGCTGGTTATTGCTGACAACCTTGGATAGGTGTTGTTCAAAGGTCCTGTTGAATCTTTCCACCATTCCGTCTGACTGTGGGTGCAATGGTGTTGTTCTTGTTTTCCTTATCTCCAACATCGTGCAGACCTTCTGGAATACATTCTATTCGAAGTTACGACCCTGGTCTGAATGTAGTTCCATCGGGACGCCAAACCTGCTGAATAGTTGTTCTACTAGCACCTTCGCTACCGTTGGGTATTCCATATGTCTGTCATATGTGTCCGCATTCTGCTCTACAGGGTCTTCTTGATAGTGCATCGGTATTATTATGCAAACGACCGGCACGGTCTTCAACCTTGAAATAGTATTGCTGTAATTTCTCCATCCACCTGGCCAGTTGTCCTTCCGGTGTCCAGCAGCCATTTGAGGGCGGCATGATCTGTTCGGATTAGGAAATGACGACCATAGAGAGTATTTGTGGAAATGGTCTACCGCCCTTATTATTGCAAGAAGTTCTTTTCTGATGACGCCAGAAATCCTTTCCGGTTTCGAGAATCCACGGCTGTAGTACTCGATCACCCCCTCTTCACCATCAGGCACCTGGGATTGGATGGCGCCCTAACCTGTGTTGCTGGCATCGGTGTCGTAAGATGAACTTGCCAGACTGCGTAGGAAATGCTAGGATTGGGCTGGAACAGAGTGCCGTCTTTAGTTGTCTAAATGATTTTTCGCAATCCTGATTCCAACGGAAGGTCTCTTGCTCAGTGGTCTGCCGATGTAGAGGCGCGGCAAGATGTAGAGGCGCGGCAATGATGGCAAATCCCTCCACAAATCGCCTGTAGTATGAACAGAGACCCAAGAAGCTTCGGAGTTCATGCTTGTCTCTTGTTACTGGCCAATCATGGATGGCTTCTATCTTGTCCTCATTGGTGCCGATTCCTGAGTCCGAAACGACGTGGCCCAAAAACTCTACTTCTTTTTGGAACATGGAACGCTTCTTCTGGTTGGATCTCAGGTTGGCGTTCTTAATTCTGGAGACTACTTCACCCAGGTTCTACAGATGGTTGTCGAATGTCTGACCCATGCCCAGAATGTCGTCGAGGTATACTAAGCACGTTCTCCATGTCAACCCGCTCAATACATACTCCATTAGCCTCTCTAATGTTGCGGGAGCATTACATAACCCAAAGGGCATGACCGTGAACTGAAAGAGTCCTTTAATAGTGGAGAACGCTGTCTTCCCTCTGTTGTTGTCATGTAGACCAATCTGCCAATATCCACTCTTTAGGTCTAGTGTGGAGAACCAACGGGAGCCTGCTAGTGTGGTCAGAGTGTCATCAATTCGGAGTAGTGGATAGCTCTCTTTCTTCGTGATTTCATTCAGCTTTCTGTAATGCACGCAAAATCGGGTGGTTCCATCCTTCTTTTTAACTACCACGACGGGAGCAGGCCATGGGCTGATGGATGTCTCAATAACTCCATTTTGTAACATGGACTCGATGTTTTCCTCAACTGTTTGTTGTTGCCCCAATGGTAGTCGTCTAGGTGGTATTTTGATGGGTAGAGCCTTTCCTGTGTCTATTCGGTGCTGAATGATCTTGGTGCGACCGGTGGTTCCATCTTGCCTGTTAAAAATTTCCCAATGCTTTGCGATAAATTGCTTGGCTTTCTTCTGTTCCTCTGGTGTAAGGTGTCAAATGGTGAGCAAACTGTTGTAGGAACTCTTTACTGGGACCTGTCTCCTTCACTGATCGAAACAAGCTATCTCGTGACCATTGTCAATTCTAATGTCATTGTTGGACAAATTCAGGACTCTAATTGGTATATCTCGTCCGGTTTTAACTATAGCCCGTCCAACTAAGTAGTCATGAGCTGACTGTTCGGAGCTGGATGTTGTTGGTAACTGGCCGGATTTCTGATGCTCTCAAAACCCGGGACTTGGCAATGGACACAGCGGCGCCGGTGTCGATTGTGACGGTAATTGCTCGGCCATTGATGGTGTACCTGATGATTAGGCTGCTGCTATCTCGGCAAAATGCCCGGATGGGTTCTCTCCTAGGGGCTGGTGGAGGGTTAGTCAGCATTCGCACCCTTATACTGACTGAATGGAGTTTCCTTGGTTGGTAAGGTCGGTTTCTTAAGGAAATTACAAGAGACGTAGATTTTTCTTGGTTATCCCATCCATTAGCTGTAGCTACGGCTTCAAATTGCCGTTTATACATGGGCCAAGATGAGCTGCCATCAAATGTGGGTGGTTTGCTAACGGAACCTTTGGTACTAATGGTGTTCTGGTATTTTCCTCGTTGTAAGTCCTGTTGCATTTTTTTTAATTTCTGTTTCTACCTTGTTTTGGATGGCACTGATTTTATCTTGTACTTCACTTTGTACTGTGTTTTTAATGGAACTGATTTCAAATTTCACCTGGCTCTGGATGGAATCGATGTTATCTACTTTGATTTCAAGAGTCTCCACATTACTTTTTAGGATCTTTATGTCATCGTTTATTTCTTTCATGTCTGATTCGACTATTTGCATTCTTTCATTAACTGTTTCATTAACTTGCGGTATTATTTGCATTAATTGTTCAAACTGCAGTTGTCTTTTTTCTTCTAATATTTGAGATTCGTTTTTTCTGGATAATTCAACTTATACTTGTTTCTCTTCAAATACTTTAAATTCATTTTGTCTTGTTAATTCAAACTTCGACAATAATCCTTCAACTAAATTCTGTTGTTCACTTTTCATCGTAGCAACAAGGTTTTGTTGTTTGCTTTTCATGGTAATTTAATTTACTTCTGATCACCAAATTTGTTATAAACTCCGTGGGTTCAATTAATTAAAATTTAAAAACTAATATTCACTCTCACTTTCTAGAAACTTTTATTTACATCAAATATACACTACAGCTGATTCGAATATCACCATAATAACTCAATATAAGCTCTTCGCCACCTAACTAACTCCTGCGATAATGGGCCGCTCCTTTTAAAATCAGGATCGAATTCTCCCGTACAATCGAGTGACAATTTTACAATTGTCGAGTTATTTCGAGATCGTTTTTCCCATCCGAACCTTCTAGCTTTTCCTTTTTTTTTCTATCCCAGCGATGGATGTCTCATCGGAATGAAACCAGGGACGGACTGGATAAATTCTTATAACAATATCAAATGTCAAAAATCTAAAACACCTCAAATATTTTTTTTCAACAGTTCTTGATGAATACCAAAAAGACGAAACAAATATGTCTAATATGAAAAATTAAAAGACGATAAGATTTAGAAAATTCTTTTTGTATTTTGATAACATTTCATAAAAGTCCAACTGCAACTACTGTTGAATTCATTTTTATGTTTTGTTTCTTAGTTTCATGTGTTATCTGTCAGTCTCTTCCCAATGGCATTATCTAAGATCCATTTATATTTCAATCTAACTTTGAAAATGTTGTATGATTATTTTCAGTAAAGTTTTCCATGTCAGATCCGTGACACAAGGCGATGTAATTAGAGCAGATTCCAAAGATATTCCGCGAATATTCCAATTACTCTATGCAGGAGAAGGAGAAGCGAGAAAGGCTGATGAACAATCAAGTACATTAGACGTAAGCATGTCTATGAGAAATTTTGAAGATAAACCAGGATATGTGGTTCACAAAGGGCATGAGTTACTTAATATATCGTATCATATGCCAACAACATGCGAAGTATGTCCAAAACCATTGTGGAATATGTTTAGGCCGCCACCAGCTTTGGAATGTCGAAGTAAGTTTGGGAATGAATAATTTTAGAAATCCTAATAACTAGCCATTACACACGGCTTCACTCTGTTTATATAGACATACTAGAAATTGTTTTATTTACATAGCAATTTTTAAGTTTATTCATCAGCTTTTAAACACAAGTCTCAATTTACATCTGAATGTTGGTTATGAATATGATCACAGTAATTAATTAATGAAATAATGTTTTATTGGTTAACACCTGGGGCGTAAATAGATTAGCATTTTCCGTACCGTGCATGGTTGTAATATTTATAAAATGTAGTTTAAGCCAAATAACATTCTCATGCTTTTATTTCCAAATTAAATTAGGTAAACGACGTCAGCTCTTCTTGTCACGCTAGAAATATACTTACTGCCAAAGAAATTGCAACACCCAGAAGATGTTTAAATTTAATATTGTTTCGGCATTGATTCAATAAGGTGGTCTCTTTCTTCTATCTCAAGCTACCGCTATTTCATGTCTTAGAACCTCCAAAGTCCGTGGGGCTGGGGTAATTTTCCGAGCCTTCTAACCATATCCCAAACATGTTCTATGGGCGAATGATCGGAGGATCTGGGCGGCCATGGCCACAGATTCACATGAGTCCTTCAGAAAGGTTTAAACTAACTCGAGCAACTTGAAGTTGAGCATTATCTTATTGAAAAATGGTATCCATAAGCCGATTAAGGTAAGGGAGTACATACGGCTCCAGTACTTTCTGAAGATAAGGTTGCGCTGTCATGTTGCCTCGAACAAAGACTAAAGTTGACCTACTTCCATGTGCAGTAACGCCCCATACCATAACGTCTACTGTTCGGGGTACATGTCGCTTAACATCAAATTGATGTTGAACGTTTTCTCTTTAACGTCGTCTAACCCTTCTTCGGCCATCATGTCAGCCAAGCAGAATCGAGGTTCAGCAGAGAAGACGACGTGATGCTGTTCCAAATTCCAATGTTCTCGTTCTCTGCACCACTGTAGTTGCCATCGATGCTCTGCGGTCAGAGGTAGTACAAGATGGGGTCGATAATGCTACTGTCCAAAAGACTTTATACAATGGTAAACCGTTTGTATACTTACAAGATGGTTTTGTTCTCCTAACCACTTATCAGACAAATTTTGAGTTGTTGAAAATGGGTCTCTAAACGCCTTAAGTCTTAGGCCTGGCACAGACCTACCGATTCTGGGTTCATCGCAGGGCTTTCTTGATTTGTCCTTAGTCGTTGTCTAGCGCTTGTCGTTGACATATCTAATACCGGTGACGTTGGCCGGTTATTTGCTGACCGGGCATTCTTACCGTTTCGGTCGGTAGGTATGTGACGAAATATATTTTTGTATTATAAATTTTATATTTTATTTAAAACAATCATGTGAAATTCAAAATGCAACTCAATAACAACAAAATCAGAAATATCAAACAATGCTTATCTATAATTCAAATCAAACAATTAATCTAAAAAGATTTGTTCAAAACGAATGGTTCTTTTTATCACAAAATAAATTTTAAAACACAATGCTGTTTCAAATGCAATTTACTAAATTTTTAATTAAAAACCCCGATACTAAAAAGTTATATTTACCAATGAATCAAAAGCAATTGTAAATTCTATTATTTCATATAACTATGAGCACCTATGAATTTTTTTTAAATGTTACTGCAAAATTGTACTACCTGATAACTTTTAGTTTGTCTTAAAGCATCAACCACTTTATCCTCTTGATTTGCTCTATTGGTGTGGACTGGCTGTTTCGGCAACTTCTGCTGCATCTGACTGCTACTCGACTGAATCTCGTTCCAATATCTGCTTGCTTTCTGCAGTTTCAAACCAATGCTGCTTTCTATCTGCTCCTTGACTTAACTGCTCTCTTTATAAATTGGCTTCTATTCTGAATGCACTTCAACAGCTTCTGTTCTGTTCTGCTCCTAAATTTAAAAAAAAATTCGTTGTTTACTACCAACAATGCGTTCAGTCGAACCAGCTATCTGTCCTTGTCGTCCTGTATAAATTTCAAATAGATCCTTTCGTTGGTTATGTCATAATTTTGATACAAAGTTAACTGTCATTTTGGCTTTTTATAGATAGAAATAATGAATTTTCAAGCGCTATTTTTCTTGAAATGTTCCAATAAGACCCCAAAATATTAATTGTAACCCTGCTATACCATAAATATGAAGTTATTGAAAATCTGGACTTCTGAATTTAATAAACCCAAGTTTTATATCATAAATACATTAAAAAAAACTGACTTCAAAAAAAATTAACTAAAAAGCATGAAATGATTTTTTGCTACAACAATATAATACTTTTTATGAAGTTGGTGCCAAGCTAAAATGAAACTATTTTGGGAAGTACATTTATAAGTTGTACTTCGCAACTTCGCTGTTCAAATTGGCACCGACTTCAGAAAAAGTATTTAATTGTTGTAGCAAAAAATTATTTCATGCTTTTTAGTTAATTTTTTTTAAGTCGGTTTTTGTTTCATCATTCTTTAGGTCTGTTAATTATACTGACATTCATTTAATATCGGAATCATAACAAATCGTTATACAGTTTTAATTGATATAGGATAATAGGACATAATCTAATTAACTTTGTCTAATAACAATTTGAGTTATTATTAAAAATAAAGGTACTTAACTTAATCAAAATTTATATTCTTTATCAAACCTAGTACCCAAATTGGAAAAGTGACGTGAAGATCTATTATACAATTTTTAGTGATGTGGCATAATTAGATGCATTTTATAATTCTTATTACCCCTGTTTGATAATAATTTTATCTGTTATAAAAAATAAAGGTATTTTACTTTTAAGTAAAATTCATATTTGCTGAGAAACCTCGTATGCAGTTGACAAAGTGACATGTAATGATAACAGTATACATTTCCGACCATGCAAATATTTTAATGAAATATAACTTTTTCTCTAAATAATATTCATAAGAACATTTTCCGTTTAAATTCAACTTATGAAGACACGTGTATACAGAAACCCACTGAGAACCTCCACCTTGAAGTTGATTAACTGACATTTATTTCAATTTATTACAATTTTTAATAATACAGCACTATTGGATGCAGTTTTCAATTCTAATAAACTTTGATTACAATTTGAGATATAAAAAAATAAAGGTACCTCACTTTTAAACAAAATTGATATATTTTTTAAACTTAGTATAGAGTTGGAAAAGTTCCAGAAATACTTATACAATTTTTAGTGCAGTGACATAAGTAGATGCAGTTTTTAATATTCTAATTACTTCTATTTGGTAATAATTTTATATCTTAACAAAAATGAAGATACTTTAATTTCTAATCAAAATTCTTCTTTGGTGACAATAGTCGTCTACAGTTAAAAAAGTGGCATCGAATGATTACTGCTTACGTTTTTTAGGCCATGCAAATTTGTTTATGAAGAATAACTTTTTCTATTAAAATTATTAATAAAAAGAAGTTGTTTGATTTATGAATACACACTGTATATACATATTAACTGACATTTATTTTGATTAGTCCAATTTATTCACAATTTATCTCAAGTTCCGAACAGTTAAATTTTAGTACCAGCGACTCCACCAAATTTTACTGTATAAGAAAATCCTTTAAAATTTTCCCCTCTATTTTCTAAGTAACGCAAGCTATGTTATTGTAAAAAATATGGGACCACTTCGGGATATCCCGGAACTAATGAAATTTCTTTTCAATTTACCCCACGTTCCGAATAAAAAAAACATATTTTTTATGTGTATAAGAAAATCGGTAAAGAAGGTTTTCCCCATTTTCTAAGAACCGGTGCAAGCTATGTTAATGAAAAAAATATGGGACCACTTCGCGATCCTCTGGAACAGGATCCAGTAATCGGTGAACAAACATAAAAAAACATAGATACAGACGAATTGAGAACATTCCAGATATGATATATAGAATTACTAGAATATTTCTTTATGCTTGTTTAAACTATTACTCGTGTTTTAAGAAATTTTGCTAAATCTGTAAAATTTATTAGTTTCAAAAATGTATGTTTTAATAGTTCTATTTATTAAAAATTGGATTAGCAGTTACCAGTTCATTACCTGGATTTATTATTTTACGATTTCAATATGATTACTGCATTTATATCTCCATTTGATATTAGAATTGTGTTTTTTACATCTAAAGACCATCATATGCCTTCCCAGTGTTAACCTTAATTGACATAGCAATCCCTAACAACAATAACATAAATTTAAGCTGGCTGAAAAAATAGCCAAATACAGGGATTTGGAATTTCAAATAAAGACAGTGGGACATGAACAGTGTTTATTAATATTGGTATTATTTTAATCTATTGAACTCTATTAACTCTAATTATTATATGTGTTTATTTCAATTTCCCAAAATTGTAATGAAAACCTATTAAAAATGAAGATATAAAACTTGAAGACATAATTATAGTATTAAAATAATCAAGAATGAAGTTGAACAAAATCCAGTGATACATGTATCCTCTGTTAGTTCTTTTTCAGACGAGTGAACGTGGCAAATATCAAAAAGCACTAAAGGCTTTTATTAAGCCTTTTTTGGATAGATTGTGATCTTCCGACAATTTGCTAACTTCTGGCATGAAGCATTCGTCAAACAACTTTATGAAAAGGTCTTTTGTCATCCATGTACTTTTTTTCTTTGAACTTCCAATGACCTCCATCTTCAGTTTCTGCGTGCCAGAAGCATTAGCATAAAATAATATAGTTACACGTTGTTTGCTCACCTTACGTCCAGGTACTTCTTTGCAATAATGTCAGACAAAGGTTTTGCTAGATTTGATTGAACACAAATTTGTTTGCCTGTTGAGGGCACTTTTTGTAAAAGTCCCAAATTTAATTGCTCTATCCTGAATACATCATTAGAGAGCTTTTCTTGTATTACGGCCATAACGACTTTTGAAGACGTCCGGCCAACCCTTGCTAGCTACAAAGTCGTATTTTTTGTTATAATATAAAATACTTTGGTTTCATGACTAATATGGGCACAGAAATTGACGTATTCCTGATTCTTCGGAACCTTTAATCTCTGGATTTTCAGCTTTTTAGTGCCTGTCTCGTGCCTGACCTACTGTCAGTGGTTGACACGAAATTTTGAATGTTCTCACGTTTTTTAACATCCTACATTGTATTCATTTGCCAAGCTACTAAAAGATTCATTGATATTTAGACAATCCAGGATCTCTTTTTTTTATTGTTGGAGTTTTTGGGTTTGCGAATACCTCTTGTGACACTTATATATATCCGATGTACGAGAGATTCGAGCATTATGTACTAACAAAGGCATGGTCTATTATAGGAGGTGGGCGGATTATCGCAAGTCAACTGTATTTCTGTTAAGATTTGATCTGAAATGTGATGTTTAACACATGTACAGAAAATAATTAATAATTTCTTAAGAGTGAATGCTGTTGAGCAGATCGGTTTTATATTATCATCAATCCTCTAGAAAAATGATGAAAGGTAACACTTCAATGTTCAATTTGACTTCATCAATTATTTTCCAGCCAACATGTTATTTTAAAAGTGATTTAATGGTATAACAATTTATTAACATATATTAGCTCAAACTTAGCACCATGCATGTATTTTTCTTGAAATGAAAAGCCTTCTGTCCTTTAATACTAAGGATTCATAATAATAGATTTACTAATACATATGAATTTATTGGAAAGTTTGTGAAATGTAAAAACTTTTGTTGTCATTAAACGAATGCATAAAAAACGTGATGTGAACATTTCTGGCATTTAATAGTTTGTGAATAATTTGTAAAAAATCTAACAATACATTTTTTTAGGGTGTAGAATTAAAATTCACAAGGACCATCTGGAACGCAAGGACCCTGTGGATCGCAAAGAAGATAATGTTCCCCCTTGTAAATTACATTATGATCCTTCATATGCCAAAGAATTATTATTATTAGCAATATCTAATGATGAGCAAAAACATTGGGTAACTCGACTGAGCAAGAAAATTCAAAAATACGGATTTAAAGCTAACAATTCTTACGGTATGGAATCGGCTAAAATATCCCCTAGGTAAGTGCGGTTTTATAAGTGCTCTTTCATATCTAAAGTCTCTATTTGAAGCATGTGATTTCTCTAGTTCACAGTAGTAGCTATTAGGCCTGGTTAGCATGTATTTTTTGAATGGTGGAGCTTGGTAGAATTATATCTTTGTCGAAATGGTGAGTATTGAAATAAATATAAAGACATTGACTAAAAAATATTATTTTGTAGTTTATGCTATTATGTTAGTTTTTAATTTGGCACAATAGAAATAGGAAATACTCATTTCACATTTATTTATTGATTTTTGCTAATTGTTTTAATACTTTACAAAGCTAAAAAAGGGTATGTCTATTGACAGAATTTGTCCAGGATAATTAATATTTGATTTGGACAAAATACATGTCAAATGTTTTTAGTTTAATTATGTGTTTATTAAATACAGTACATTGTATTAAAAAAGGGACACCACATCATCCCTGAAAAGTGCGTGGTAATTTACTGACGTCACGTCATGGGCTTATCCAAAAGGGGGAGCGAATGAGTTGAACACTAAAAAGACAAAATCTTACATCCAAGAGCTTAAAACAAGGCAATTTCAGTTGGTTTAAACCAAAAATCAACATTTTTAATATAGTAGCTCCGGAAATACACTGTAGCAGAAACCATACAGAAGTACTTCGGTAAAATTCGTACTAACTAACTTTCGTTCAAATCAGGCATAAGTAAATATTGAGTAGTAGGTCGGGCACTGCAAAAACGTTATGTTACTTATTTTGTATATAATATTTTGATGTGTTTTGACTTAACGAATAAAAGATCTTTTATATTATGATTTTTCATGTGAAATTACAAATTCGACTTTTTTTCTTGTAAGATTGTTTTACAATACTTTTTCGTGCTCCATTTAGAAAAACTTCACTTTTTAGAGTTGTATTTTCATACCATCCATGTACAAGGTTGCCAGATCTTTATAATCGAATAGGTCTTTAATTATATAAGGTAAATACATAATTGTTAAGACTTTTTAGTTCATATTGACCAGGACTATCTGTAATGCATTATGTTGAACAAAAAATGAGCAAATTGTCAATCTCCCTTCTGGAAATGACTTAAAATAATTTTTGTCCCTGGTTGCTAACCATTGAAATCTTAAATATATACTTGCCCTAAATTTAAAACAAATGAAAAAGTGTAAGTATGGAAAGATTTTATGTGAAGCACTATAAGCATTAAATGCTGTATTTATTATCTAACATTTACTTTAATTCTCAGTTTATATTAATAATTATATTAGAAGAAAACCTTCAAAATAGTGATTTTTTAAATTCTTAAATAAAATTCCGTCAGTTAAAAACTTAATTTTAAATTGTTCTTAGTCATTTTTTTTCACTTTTTTCCTAGAGATTTCACTTTCAAAGAATTATTCTCAGGATAATTTAATTGTGTCATTTACAAAGTGTTGTGTGGTGACAAATTAATGATATCAAGGTCATTCAGATCAATATTAGGTTTGTTCATATTAACCAGTTGCCAACAGTTTGACAAATTTTACAGGAATCGAATGTAGTCATAGCTAGCTGTCCAGATGGCTGATTCGCGTAGAATCAACCGTTGGAATGGTTGGCAACTGATTGCTATGAACAAACATAATATTCAATTGGTGATCAAAACTAGTTCACATCTCGAGTCCCTCTTTCGCCAACAGCATTTTTAACCATGTAAGGACCAATTGCAGCTTATTATTATAATGCACATAAAAATGTGATTCATTAGGATGTAGATTAATAGTTTCATAATATTCTAAGAACAATTTTCACTGAATACTCATTTGCCTAAAATTGTTAAAGGAATTTAATATATTCTATGTTGTGTAAGACATTCATGCATTTCAATCTTGAAAATATAAAAAATACAAATGTGAAATGACAACTCACCAAGTTTCAATTGTTGCGTTTAACAAGCAATATGTGATAGGCAGTTTTGGTTAGCTATTATTTTGACTTTATTAAAAATAGCATTTCAAGCATTAAAGAAATATGCTTCAAATAGGTGTCACTAAGATATTTTATGATATCTCTGTTTACTGACTACAAAGTTTCAATAACTATAATCATAATTTGTATTGAAAATATATTTAATTTTCAGAACCTATTCAATTCTGATAAGGGACCACTACTAAAATTGGCTTTAACCTTTGGACAAAACAAAATTGTTCATTATATGTATAATACAATTCATTATGTAATTAAATAAGTTTATATATTAAAGTGTCTTACATCAAATCTCTAGAATCATTCACAATCATTATAGTTGCAGGTATATAGATTCGGTTGTGTTCTGAGTGATCTTTATTTTTTATTTATGAATTTCTTCACCACACCACACTTGGAAAAAAAGTCTGTGCATTTCAAAGATTCAAAATGTTTCTGGGTCAATAGAAATTATATGAAAAACTAAAATTAAAAATAAAATGTCTGATAATACACACAATATATCACTTCAGATTGTGAAATAATATGATTTTAAATGTATGTTTTCTACTAATTATCATTGTTAGCAGGGTCTGACTACACCATGTTAACTAATAGAATATGTTTGGAATCTTTTCTAAAAGTGTGGTGTGATTATGCCAAGAATCCACAAATATGCAGACTCTGTTAGGACAACTTTTTGTATATATGCATCAAGTTTATAAAAAAAATGCTAACAAACAAGTAGCATTTGTAAATTTTATGTTTTATGTTATAAAACAACAAAATTCATTTGTATAATTCTACATTTTTTCTAAAGTAATTTTAATTTCCATTATTAACACTTACAGCATTTCTACAATATGATTAACATAATTTAGTGTTATTTTTTAAAGACAGAGTAACTAATATTTGTGGAGAATTAAATTCTGGCCTTTTTTGTTGATACTAAAAGTATTTTAGAAATTTCGCTATGTGCAATATTAAAATATATTACCAAAACCTGGAGGGTAACCTGGGTAACCACCTTGTACTAACCTGTAAATCTCATTGTTTGGTGTCATTTGGTGCAAATATTCTTAAAAACCAAAAATATACCCAGAAAACAATTACAGCTTACTGATTACTTTTTATACTATCTTTTCGAGTTTTTACGATCTATTGAACACAATACATATTATTTCTAGTCGGAAACCGTCTTCAGTTGCACTTGCCTCAACTGATTAAAATCTCGAATAATTATTTATGTATTTTGTACATACAATTAAGTACAAGGTGAATATCGACATCTGGAATCGTATTGTACCCAATGACTACTAATATAAATGGACCTGTCTGTTTACATTAAAAATGGGTTAAATAATGTGTGCCGGAAAATAAAAACAAATCCTTTACCGATACCAAACTTCTTTCTATTGCAACCAATAATATGTAAATCTAGGCACTGTAGGCAACGACTAAATGCCGATGCTTTACAGCTTTACGGGATTTAGTGATCAGCACGCAACAGTGCGATACGAAACTTTTGTGTTTGTTTAGGTTCTGATTTTGAGGTTAATGTCGAGATTTATATTATTTGAAGTGTTTTTGGTGTTGAAACTTGTTTGAGATCAGTGTTTATGTTCTTGAAGTGTAAAATAATAATAATAAACAAGTATTTCAATGTTTTATATGCAGGAAAACGGCATATTCGTTTACCGTATTATCTTTCCAGCAGTGTCAAATCATAAACGTACAATTGAGTTTTAGAAAAGGTCATTTAAGCTGTAAATAAAACTACATTTTTCGTGCATAAATGAATGTTTTGATAACAAATATTAAATGTTGGTTATTAAGCCATAAAATAGACTTTGTTATTGTGTACATATTTTAAAGATTTTAAACATATTTGTAATTTTTGGATTATATGGTTGTATTATTTTGATACATGGACATTTAATGTAATGCTGACGGGACGCCACTGTTGGTGCCGAAATATTCGTAAACAAATATATCTGTGTCTCTTTCTATTTTTGTCTCATGTTTCAACCCATTTTTCTTTCGATCGTATAAGGAAGTGCCAGGTCCATTTATATTAGTAGTCATTGGGTGTAACGCTGTTTCCTGTGATTCCTAGGATAGAAATCACAGGATCACGGTTTGGGGTGTCTGTAGGTCAGTTTTTTCTGAAACTCCTATAGGTCGATTTTCATTTAAAACATTAAGTTTAGTTGTATGTACAAAATGCATAAATAATGGTTAGAGATTTCAATTAGTGTGTAATAGGTCTCTAAGGCCTAGTTCTTCCTGAAACTCTTAGATGTCGAAATTCATTTCGCATTATAATATAATAATCTTACTTTTAGCTGATTTTATATTTTTGAGAATTACCACAAATGAGATATGGAGTAAGAAGTATGTTAAAATATAAAAATTTACTGCATAAAGTTACAATAAAAATATGGCAATAAGAAGCAGCATAAATAATAGCAAAATATAAAATTTTACCGCAGGAAATGTGGATGCAAATCAAGGTTGGCAAATTATGTTGTTTGTGAAATTCTTCATATAAGTATTGAAAAATATTAAATTATTAAATAAGTTAGATCAGGAGTTAATCAAAGACACAATTTTCCGTGTTTGCCCAATATAAAAGAGTCGAAAATTGCTCATGAATACACTTTAAACTAAGATGCATTTTATTTATTTTACTTTATAATTTTCTAGATGTATAGATACAATATATCTAAAATACATACTAGGTTAAGTCAAGTTTAAGGAGATCCAAATATGTGGAAAAGAAGTATGTACTTTAAAGTCTAAGATAAGTAGGTCAATCACAAAGGAAGAAGAACTTCAATAAACTTGAGAGAAATATATTTTTTACGATAAACAATATTTTAAAGTTGCTTTATAACTAATGCACATGCCTCCATCTTACTCTTTGTGCAACTTCACCGCGTCAGCTTTATTACCAAATCATTCTTTCTCTTGTAAAACGTTTAACTCACTCTTCAATAAATTCTATAACCTTAAGTACTTAATGTTACTAATTTTATGTATTTTATTAACAGGGAATCAACTCGATCTAACTTGAAGCCATACATGAACGCCCAGCAGAGGTCTGCAACTCTTCCCGCTAATTCTTCTATGAGCAACAAATGACATTTAAAGTAAATTCAGCTTTTTGTTCATTAACTTCATTAATTTTCTAATTTATATGTAACCATATTTTGTGATATTGAATGTCACAAATATTATGCCATTGAGGTGAGGCACTGCAAACCAATATTGTTAAATTTGTGACTTTGTATTATTATATAACGATAAGGTTTAAATCAGATACGAATCGAAGAAGAATGCAGCTTTCAAAAGTGTTTTAACAAACATACTAAACTGATTTTTCTGTGTGTTCTAATATACAACGAATTGGCTGTAACTAGACTTAACGTTTTACAAAGGAGTCTTTGACAAATATTAGCCTGAAAATGTAAAAAAATCTACGCCGTCATGAAGTTTATATGTCCGTTACTCATTGAGGATAACCAATAGACAAAAGATACATATTTCTGTTGATTTGTAAATATAATGTAAAATTTGATTTTATTTGTATATAATCTTTAATTTTTGACATACTTAATTAGGTAAATCATTTGTAAATGCATTAAAATGTTGTTCACTGGCTACTTTCATAAAATTAAGATCAAAATGTTGATATGAGCTTTTATAGAAATGTTTATTTAAGCTATAAATAGAAATTAGCTCTAAAAGTGTTATGAGAAACTATAGAATAAAATTGGATTGTAAAGCATGTTCCAAAGAAAAATGAGAAAAAACGCAGTTATTTTCAATGATTTATTAGAAAAACATCTTTTTGCTATTTTTTTACTTTGATGTACTGTTTTTTTTTTCTTTAATTTTACATTGGAAAAGTAATGTTCCCTTTATTTAGAAAACTGTTTAATTTGTTAAAAGTTGATAAGTTCTTGTAATTTCCTAAATCATGAAATTGGTTACAATCAGCTATTATGTGTTGTAGAGTATTTATCTCTTGAATGAAGAATTTTTTAACAAATTAAACATTAATGAGTCACCTTAAAAATTCAAGCCGTTCCCAAGTAAAGTGAATTTCTGCAGAACTGATATATTTGTGTGATTTTATGTAAACACATATGGCAAAAGAAAGTGTACAATTTTGTTATTCTGTTTGTTAGGATAGTTGTTATCTCTTCTAATTTATATTCATTGATTATTTGGAAATAACTATACCATTTTAACAAAACCGTTCAATTTCAAAATTTGGGAGTTTTGAATTAGAGTTGTTTGTTGTTCAAATGTTATAGCTAGGCCCAGATAATTTGCAAACCTATATTATATAACTGCTTACCAAGTGATAACCAATCACTTGAATAAAGAAACACTGATGAATGGTTCCCATGTCTACAAAGACTAACTGCTTGATCTTCACTTATGACTCTTTTTTATATATCTAATGTATTAAAATAATACAGATTCAAACATTTTGAAATATTCAAATTTTTAAATATTTTAATTTTGTTTTTTCTGCAAACACATTTTCTAAAAATTGTTTCCTGAGACAAAACTGTTCCACGCATTCAGGACTACCTGAGAAAAATGAATATAAGGTCAGAAGAAAATTGAAAACAAGAAATTTACTAAAACTCAATTATAAAAACCCAAATCAACGATCAAAAAATTAGTTACAATTCCAATAAGCTCAATGTACAAATAAAATTTCATTTTAAATTAAATTTGTTCTTGATTACCAAGAATGATATTAAGGTTTTATCATTTTGAACAATTCTATATTTTCAATGCAATAGGTTTATGTTATTAATTCTACTGTGAAAAGCACTATCTGTCCTCCATAGGAGCGCCTTATCTCTTTCCAGGCTGTTGAAATTTGAAGACATTATAACATAATTTTTAGAATTTTGTGAAATATTGGGAGATTTTCTATATTTGGTGTCTAACAATTCCATCATAACTTCAGAACTTGACATTTCTTTAGTTTGATGCTCAATAGACAATGTTGAAGTATTGGTTGATGTAACATCAAGTGTTGTCAAATAAAACAATTGTGTTTTATTTGACAAATAAACTCATTTGCTTCGCTTTAAATTACACCTGTAAGAGCTATTTTGTATACCCTTTATGAACCAATAAAAAAGATTTATGTAAGAAATTCAATAGAGTTTATATGAAACTGAATAAATTAGGAACCAAAATGAACATTTATTTTCCACTCTTCATGTTTTAGTACTAATAGTATATTTGTCTGAAATATCATATTTTCGTTTAAGTACAAATCAAGCTCCTTGAAGGCTATTTTATAATTCCACAATTTTGATTGTTGAAGATGTGTCTGCAAGAAGAATACCTTGTTTCAGCAATATTGGTACTCAATAGTCAGTGTTACACTATATTGTCTTTAAATTTGTCTGTTCCAGTGACACAAAAAAAGGGAAGTAGTTAATTAAACAATTAGGAATTGTTTGGAATAGGTTTGGGGATAAAGTTTACTAAACTTGAACTATTTCAGTTTATGTATTTTGGAATTAGCCAGTCAACTAAATCGCAATTTTTATTTTGATTACTTTCTGGAATGAAAATGGGGTCTTTTGTTCAGCTAACCACCAATAGTTGATTTATAGATAAATAATTAAACAGGATTAACTTGTTCAGTTGTAAATAATTGCATATTTTGAACCCCTTATATGAATTGAAATGTGTTTGTTACAAAACTTTAACTATCACAATCTTTAAATAGTAGATTGAATTTTTTTCTCATTTTTGGAATTCACTTAGTTGTATATTGTTGAAGCTGGTACTTCATTTATATTGATAAAACAGAAAAGACCAGTCATAAGAAAAGTAGATAATTAGTTAAAGCAAATTAATTTCTTAATCATCTCATATGTTTCAAAACTTCAGTCTTCATTATGATTTAGGTAAATAGTCTTGAAAAAAATAATAATGTCTTCACTATTTAAGAGATATTGATTGTAGACTTATTGTGCATTTATGGATGTGAACTAGATTTTGAATAGTAAAATATATAACAGGTAATTAACAAAAAAATGTATGATTATTACTATTGACTAGAAAAATGCCCAGTTTTTTTTGACAATTCATACTTTTATACATTATATTAATTAATTTATAAAAAATATTGTCAGCTATCTAATTTAAGGGAAGTTGTTGCTACCCAAATAATATTATCCAAAATTTTAAAGTTACATTATTGGCTGCATTTTAATTGTGTTTATATCAAATATAAGTAAATAACTTTTGGAACATGCTTTATATTGCCTTTCATTTTGTATTAATGGTTTGATATTTTCCATGGAAGTTAGTCTATAAGTATGTTGAAAACCAAAGATATGAAATGAAGTATTTAAAACAAATGACTACTAAATATATTGAAAGCTAATTTGAGTTCATCATTAACAACTTTGACATTCCTGTGTTTGGAAATATTTCTGTTTATTTTTGTATATTTTGTTATCTATTTTAATTTGTACAAATTATTATTTTAATGAAAATGAATAATTTAATGTATATGTATTTATTTAAATAATTATCATTTTTTGCATATTGAGGTACCTAGCTTATCAATTTTTATATTTTTATTATAGTATTTCACTCCTGGATAGAAATTATACTACTAGCATGATCATTATGATGCAGTTGTGCCTTATATTGTTTTTTAGTGGTTATATTTTTATATAACCCTTGAGAGTGAGTATGGTGATTTCAAGTAGATTGTAAGACTTTGCCTTAAGAATGTAAATTATGTACCAAAATGAACGATATGGAATAAATTGTTCTTATTTATAGCTTATTAATTTCCTCAGCACCGAAATGCCTACTAATAATGAAAACTCTTACTTTTATTTTTGGAAAGAACATTGATTTAATTTTGTGATCAACTCCTTATGTTTTTATTCTTTCAAACAGAAATAATTTCCGTACCGCCTTCAAGATTCTAATATTCCAGTTTCAGACAAGCAGGGAATGAGTGCATTTTCTTATATTTACCCTTATATCTTTTAAAGGAAGCGTTTAAATTTATAAAAAATATATACTTTCATTTTCCACACATTGACTTTTTATTTTATCTGTTTGAATTTTTATATAGATACATATGCATTTAATTTTCTAATTTGGCCCCCAAAATTAAGATTAAGATATTTTACTATTAAACTTTCAGGGAAGCCTTTTATAATCTACTGTCTGAATTTTGAGGCTCTGTAGATTGGAAGATAAAGGGGAAATAGGTCAAGTTTTAAATAATAAATTATTAAATCTGTTAGACAAATTATTTAAAAATACATATAAAATATATTTTAAAAATTTTAGATAGTGTAGTTTCTAAAGTGGGAATTAAGTCGATGTTTAATATTTTTGTTAATATCTTCTAACAAATTATTTAAAAATATGATTTATTTGTAATTCACTTAATGAGCCTTTTATTTGATATATTACATGATACGTTTGAAAATTGAATTTTGATCTTCCATTTAATTCTATAATTTGTCCCTAAAATTGCTATGAGAGTTTTCTACTAATTTTCAAGTGAGCCCCAGTACCCCTAATTATTTTCAAAACTTTAGGTAGTATGGTTTCGGAAGTAAAGCGGGAAATAGGAAATTTTTATATCTTTTTGTTAATATCTTTTAAACAATTAATTTTAAAAATATGAAAAATATATATTTGTATTCCTCATAATGAGCCCTTTCATTTGATGTATTGCATGATGCGTTAAAAAATATTTTTTTATTTTCCATTTAATTCTATAATTTGGACCCCAATATTAATATTAGCGATTTCTTCGTATTTTTCCTGTAGAAAAGAATTAAGTCTTATAGTTTGGGGTATAAAGGGGGGAACGGGTAATTTGTTTAAATATTTTGGTTAATGTATTTTAAAATATTCATATTAAAAATATGAAGAAAAAAATATATTTGTATTCGTCACAATGAGCCCTTTGATTTAATATATTAAATGATCTGTTAGAAATAATTTTAATTTTGTTTTCCATTTAATGCTGTAATTTGCCCCCTAAAATTAATATTACGGGTTTCTCCTTATTTCTTCAGTAAAGTTCAGGTGAGGTCCTATGTCCCTATTTTTTTTTTAATTTTAGGGCTTATAATTTCGGAGATAAGGTAGGGGGAATGGGTAACATTTTTAGTATTTTTGTTAATATCTTTAAAATAATTTGTTTCCACCATAATGAGCCCTTTCATTTGATATATTGCATGATGTGTTAGAAACAATTTTATATTTTTCATTTAATTCTGTATTTTGCCCCCCAAAATTAATAGTAGAGGTTTCTCCTTATTTTCCGGTAAAATTCAGGTAAGGCTCAACATCTCCAGTTTTTTTCAAAATTTTACGGCTTATAGTTTCGGAGATAAGGTAGGGGAATGTGTAAAAATTTGTATATTTTTGTTAATATCTATAAAATAATTAATTTTTTGTTTTCGCCATAATGAGCCCTTTCATTTGATATATTACATGATGTGTTAGAAACAATTTTAATTTTATATTTTCCATTTAATTCTGTAATTGCCCCCCAAAATTAATAGAAGTTCCTCCTCCTTATTTTTCCGGTAAAATTCAGGTGACGCCCTATATCTCTAATTTTTTTCAAAATTTTACCTCTTATAGTTTCGGAGATAAAGGGGGGACGGTAGATTTTTTAGTTTCTCCCCCCAGAAATACCCCTAAAAACAAAATTTGTTCATTTACGATATATATTCCTTATCGGGTCACCAAACTATACACTGATATCAAATTTCAACCTTTTCCGCCCAGTAGTTTAGGAGAAAATAGCTGTGATGTGAAAGAGGTAGAAATCCGGAGTGATATTATAAGGGTATTCGTTTATTGTATAAACTAACTACTCCTAAAAGTATTTCACCCTACGCCTTGGGAAGTATTGCCGACTGTGTAAACAATATCAAACACTTGATAGCAACATTTTTGGGTAGTGTTGGGGTTAAAGTGATTTTTTAAATAGTGTTGCTGTCAGTGGTTAGTAAATGATATGCCATTTCTACTCGTTAACGTGCCCAACTTTTGGCTTCAAATCGACATGTTTTGGGTAGGAAGTGAGGCCAATCAAACATTGTGACATACACTAAAATAAATTATATCAAAAACCAAATAACACAATACAAAATACAAAAAATTGCATTTATAAAATCCCGTGTGAATGTAATAAATTCTATATTGGAGAAACCTCTAGACCTCTGAATGTTTGAATAACCGAACACAAAAATTACATAAAAAACGACAATTTGAAAAATCCAAAATTTGTGAACATGTTTGGGATTTTGGACATAAAATACAGTTTCAAAATTCAGTTATATTACACAAATAAGAACACAACACCAAAAGAAAAGTAAAAGAGTCTGCTTTAATTACGACGCTACTACGGAAAATGTAATTAAGAAAGGTTAATGGTCATGTGTGAACAAGCATAAGGTTTTGGATGAACTTTTAATGGGATCACTGAATCAGACAAGCATTTGACCGTAGCTCGACCGACTCAATTAGTGGCGAATGCACTGGCTCGAGCTCCAGAATTCGCAGGCTGCGCCACATAAAATTCCTGCAGAGGTCAAGCCAGAGTCTTCGAATCGTTGAAAGGAACTTTATGATTATCCGAAGATGGTGGAAATTTCGATGAAGCCTCTGTAAGAAAGATAATAGAAGAAGTTCCTTACCGAAAAAAGACTAGTGAGATGTCGGAAATATGTCGTAAGGTTTAGGACATGAATTGTGCCCAGAGTCGTTGCAACCAGAGCAACGGAGCCCAGACTTCCTCGCCGGGGAAACAGCAATTTTCTTAAAGGGATTTTCCATCGTCGACCTGTAGTAAACAAGTGTCAACTACAACAACGCATATGAGTCGCTGTTTTTATTTTCACACTTGGGTTCAGTTCTTGGATTTATTTAAATTTTTCAACATTTATTTCAGTCTAACTTGCACTCTAATTTTATTGTCTGTGGACACTACGAGGGCACAATTTTACATATAGATGTCCAAATTTATATTACACATGAAAAACAGAAAAGACAAATATTCACATTTGAATAAATCTTAACTACAAACACCGAATGAAAACTGAAGCCTCCTATCGCTAGCTCTATCTTATTAAAAAATATACATTTATCTTGGAATTGTCTGGTACGTCCACGAACCATCGGGAAATTCCATCATGTTCTGGAAGCTTTAAAGGAATTCCCAGTAACGGCAGCGGTTTCCGCCGGTTGAGAGACAAACATTTCGGGTTCCCAGAATTTATCGGAATAATGTCCCTTCCATGAACTGGTTGATGGCCGATTGCACCAGCGGTCGGATGAATTCTCGTAACATTATTTAAGAGAAAACACATAATTTATATTTAAAAAAGAACAGACAACTAACTAGATAAAAACAGTTTACAAACCGTGTGCAATCAATCACTTTTCCCACATATCTTAACTTTTAAATTTGAAAAGATATGGAATATATTATGGGTACTAAATTAGTTGGTCTCTTGTAATAGATAAGCATTATTATCCTCATTTTACCCGAAATATTAATTGTCTATTATTTTCTCTATTGACATATGAAATTTCCAAAATGTCTCTCCCAGATACAACTTTTTTGGCTAATTGTCACATGAAATTTTTAATTAAGTCACATAATATATGACGAACATCTTTAGTGTAAATGTTTTTAGCAGATATTTTGTCAAAAAGTTTAATTGTTTCACAATTCTCACCTAAACAGCACAGTAGACAAAATCCTCTACCATTCTTATCAAATGAAAGAATATTTATGGCAAAAATAATTTATATTTTCAACGGACTTAATGATACAAATCATGGCAGCATCCGATTAAATTTGCTTTCGTTCATAAGCGTAGACCGTTGTAAAGGAATTATTGGGGAAGGTTATTATTCCGTATTGCAAACAAGTAATGTGACATTTATTTGTTTTTAATGAAATATTTTGACGTGGTTGGTTTGGCTAAGAGAGTTAGTTTTATTTCAATATTAAAGTGAACAATTTTCTGTGGCTTGGTCTCAGTTGTGAAGTTTATGTTTACGAAATATGAGTGTAGAAATGTTAAGCATGGTATAAAAAACAACTGAATTATTGGGAAGTTTTTCTATGACATTATTTGTAAAATTTTTCAATTCTATATCGGGTATGATACGTTTTAGGTATCTCCACTTTTTTTGGAAATTTCAATGTAGATGAGTAAGTTATTATTACTAAATCTGTAATCAGGCAGGGCAATGTTTAAAAAATTCTAAATTGAAATTCCCTCATATTGCTTCAATAGGTAAATCGAACATATACCTATTGACATTGTTTTTTCGTTGAATGTCTTTTAATTTATTAAGAATCTATCCAAAAGTAGCAGCCAAATTGGGTCATATATGAAAACAATATACACAAAACTACTTATTTCTAAAAACCATTAGAAAAATTTACATTTAACTTTTTAGTATACTCTCCGTTGCGTACAGTCTTATTCACGCACTGCAAGTTTGCCATATGTATTAAAATTTAATAATGGAATGGGTCCTTAACTATAGAAGATCGATATTCCCACACTACATTATGTTACACCCTGTATATTCCGACTCAGTCCCAAATTATTATGTAGGTTTGTACAAATCATGACAAGTTTTAACACACATTTAGAGTAACGAAAATATGCATGATTTGACAGGTTCCTTAAAAAATACTATAAATAACTACGTGCAGTCTTATGTATGCGAGTTTTCTTTCGACTGCATTCAAAGTGCGAAACAAATTCCGAGCAGTATCTACAGTTTACCTAAAGGTAGCGTACTGTGCAATGATTGCGTTACCAAATTTGGTTGAGCGTGTTACATTCTGTCTCTTTTGCTTTATGGCTCGCGCTGAATAAGCCCAGGCAAGCACATTTCGGTAACACGATCTGTGTAAACTACGTTACTTTCAGGTAATGTAAACTCGGTGTTCATGTGACGTTCCAAATATCGCGATAAATACACAACGTCATTGATCCTCTTGCACAATTTGCCATGGACCCAGGCCATGCTAGTGTGATTTGGAGATTTGCCTTTGCTCCTTTGGGGGTTGTATAGACAGACCTTGTATCTCTGTTGGAGCCCGACTGAATTTGCCTTGAGGTCATAGCGTGTCTTCATCCGATCGCTGGTGGCCAACATCTGTGTTTGGGCTAGTTTTGTGTATTGCCAGCATGTTCTGTCGGAGTTGGTCGGTATAATCGTTGACTTCTTAGGGAGGTTCTTCAGGTGAGCGAAAGGTCAAATCACAAGGTAATCTTAAGCCCTTTTTCGAATGGTATCCTGGCTGGAGTCATTCCTGTGCTGTTATGTACGGCTGAGCGATAGGCCAACAGGAATAGGGCAATATGCTCATCCTAATCATGGTGATCATTCTAAAGATCTTGGATAGATGTTGTTCGAAGGTCTCGTTGAATCTTTCCAGCATTCCGTCTGAATGCAAAGGTGTGGTTCTTGATTTCCAACATCGTACAGACCTTCGGGAATACTTTGGATTCAAAGTTACGTCCTTGGTCTGAATGTAACTTCAACGAGACACCAAACCTGCCGAATAACTGCCCCATCAGCACCATTGCCACTGTGTTTGCCCTTGATTGGGTATAACAGGTGCCTCAGGCCATTTGCTGAAGTAATCTACGGCGACCAGTATGTATTTGATCCCCCTCTCGAACTCGAGAAATGGACCGAATCAATGGCAATTCTCTCAAATGGGACGCCCACTTTATTATGCTGCATTTTGCCCTTAGTCGAGTCTTTGGGGTTTACTGGCTGCACAGATATCAGCGGCAAGAAGCTCTGACATCTTCGAAATAATGTACCCAATAGTACCTTTGGCGAATAGTATCCAAGGTTTTATTCATACCCAGATGACCTCCGGTAATCCCATTATATTGCAATATAGTCCGTGGGTTCAATTTAAAAATTATAAAACTAATATTCACTTTCACTTTTCTAGAACTTTATTTACATTCAAACAGCTGATTCAAATACAATAACAATCCCATAAACGCTAGTCGTCAGCACTCCTTCCGCTGCCGAGTCTTTTCGAGAATCGTTTTTTTTTATCTTAAAGCGTTTGTTGTCGTACTGAAATGAACAGGGTCGGCTTTGGGTAAATTTCGTAACACTGCCCTCCCTTTAATTCTGATCGTCCCGATCAGAAACATCCCCTCCATGGTAGGGAGCGAGTCGATCTAAATGAACCACCTTCAATTTAGCCTTGGGGTTTCGACGGATCCGGTAGACGACGTCATTAAGCCTCTTGACCACCTCGTATGGACCATCCCAGGCGGGTGTAAGCTTTGGGGATTTACCCTTGCTCCGTTGGGGGTTGTACAGCCAGACTTTGTCCCTCTCCTGGAACCCGACTGAATTGGCCTGCACTCGGATCTGCCTGATGGAGATACCCTCTCGCTGTTCCGTCTTCAGACAATGCTTGCATTCCGCTCTACAAGGTCTTCTGGATAGGGCATCGGCATTATTGTGCAACCGGCCGGCACGGTTTTCCACCTTGAAGTCGTATTGCTGTAATTTCTCCATCCATCTGGCCAGTTGTCCTTCCGGTATCTTCATGTCCAGCAGCCATTTGAGGGCGGCATGATCTGTTCGGATTAAGAAATGGCGACCATAGAGGTATTTGTGGAAATGGTCTACAGCCCTTATAATTGCAAGAAGTTCTTTTCTGGTGACGCAATAATTTCTTTCTGGTTTCGAGAATCCACGGCTGTAGTACTCGATCACCCTCTCTTCACCATCTTGCACCTGGGATAGGACGGGCCCCAAACCGATGTTGCTGGCGTCGGTGTCTAAGATGAACTTGCCGGACTGTGTAGGAAAGGTTAGGATTGGGCTGGAACATAGTGCCGCCTTCAGTCGTCTGAAATATGTTTCGCAATCCTGACTCCAACGGAAGGTCTCCTTCTCTGTGGTCTGCCGATGTAGAGGGGCGGCAATGGTGGCAAATCTCTCAACAAAACGCCGGTAGTATGAACAGAGGCCCAAGAAGCTTCGGAGTTCATGCTTTTCCCTCGGAACTGGCCAATCACGGATCGCTTCTATCTTGTCCTCGTTAGTGCGGATCCCTGACTCGGAAACGACGTGGCCCAAAAACTCTACTTCTTTTTGGAACAAAGAACACTGCTTCGGGTTGAGTCTCAGGTTGGCGTTATTATGTCGTCGAGGTATACTAAACACGTCCTCCATGTTAACCCGCTCAGTACATACTCCATTAGCCTCTCAAATGTAGCGGGTATATTACATAACCCAAAGGGCATGTCCGTGAACTGAAACAGCCCTTTACTGGTGGAGAACGCTGTCTTCTCTCTGTCGTTTGCGTGTAGACCAACCTGCCAATATCCACTTTTTAGGTCTAGTGTGGAGAACCAACGGGAGCCTGCTAGTGTGGTCAAAGTGTCATCGATTCGGGGTAGTGGATAGCTGTCTTTCTTCGTGATATCATTCAGCTTTCTGTAATCCACGCAAAATCGGGTGGTTCCATCCTTCTTTTTAACTAGCACGACGGGAGCAGACCATGGGCTGATGGATGGCTCAATAACTCCATTTTGTAACATGGACTCGATGTTTTCCTCGACTGCCTGTTGTTGGCCCAATGGTAGTCGTCTAGGTGGTATTCTGATGGGTTGAGCCTTTCCGGTATCTATTCGATGCTGGATGATGTTGGTGCGACCGGTGGTTCCATCTTGACTGTTAAAAATTTGCCAGTGCTTTGTGATAAATTGCTTGGCTTTCTTCTGGTTCTCTGGTGTCAGGTGTGTCAAATGGTCAGCAAACTGTTGTAGGAACTCTTTACTGGGCCCTGTCTCCTTCACCGACGTCTGGTACTCTTCTTCGCAATTGATGATGGTCTCTACTGGCTCGAAACAAGCTATCTCTTGACCATTGGCAATTCTGATGTCGTTGTTGGACAAATTCAGGACTCTGATTGGTATATCTCGTCCGGTTTTAACTATAGCCCGTCCAACCAAGTAGTCATGAGCTGAGTGTACGGGCTCCACCATCCCAACGCAGCTCCCAGGATTGCTGTCTAGCTGCCCATGAATAATCTGTTCCGTTCGACCGGGAATTCTAGCTGAAGACTTTGCCACAATTTTTATGGAGGTGACTGAACTGTTGAGGGGCCGTGTCAATACAAATTCCTCATTTAGGAACCGAAGAACATCATATCTCAGGTCGAACATAAATCCATGCTGGCTAATTATGTCCATTCCCAGTATAAAATCGTCCTCAATATTCGCTACCAGGACCCTATGCCGGATCATGTTGTCCCCTATCTGTAGCACGACATCTGCCTCACCCTGTATTGACATGGACTCGCCGGTGACTGTTCTGAGCTGGATGTTATTGGTAACTGGCCGAATTTCTGATGCTCTCAAGACCCTGGACTTGGCAATGGACACAGCGGCGCCGGTATCGATTGTGATGGTAACTGCCCGCCCATTGATGGTGCCTCTGATGACTAGGCTGCCGCTATCTCGGCAAAATCCCCGCATGGATACTATCCTGGGGGCTGGTGGAGGGTGAGTCAGAATTCGCCCCCTTATGCTGACTGGTTGGAGTTTGCCTGGTTCGTAAGGTCGGTTTGTTGGCTACCCCTGGCTGGTGATCGGTCCGGTAGCCTTACTCGGCAGTCACGTTGGAAGTGTCCTGTCCGTCCGCAGCGGTAACATGCCCCTCTGGTGCCAGTTCTTTGTGACCGTTCTAATATTTTGTTCAGACCAGCCAGCAGCGCTTGAAATGGTGACTCTGACTCTTCCTGGTTGAAGGAAACTGCTCGGACCCTCGGCTTGGACATGTTCATGACGGCCTCTACTTCCAAAGCCCGAAGTAGAGCTTCATTACTTTTCTTGACGCCACTTAGTCTTAGATTTCGCTGTACTTCCACATCTCTGATGCCGTTAATGAAACTCTGTGTGGCCAACTGATCTTTCGTTTCCTCTGGCAGGTCTGGGTAGGACAAGTGAACTAACCGTCTAATTTCTGCTTCGAATTCTTGGAGGCTTTCACCGGATTTTTGCGTTTTTCCACTCAGTTGGACTTGGTATACCTGGCTCAAGGATTGATTGTCGTAACGTTTGTCCAGGATGGCGATGATCTTGTCGAAATTGCCTTGTTCCTCGACTGGAATGCTTTGGAGGAGTTCTAGGGCCGGACCTCTTAACGAAATTACCAGAGAAGTAGATTTTTCTTGATTATCCCATCCATTAGCTGTAGCCACGGCCTCAAATTGTCGTTTATACATGGGCCAAGATGAACTGCCGTCGAATGTGGGTGGTTTACTAAAGGAACCTTTGGTACTCACGGTGTGCTGGTATTTTCCACGCTGTAAGTCCTGTTGCATTTTTTTTGATTTCTGATTCTACCTTGTTTTGGATGGCACTGATTTTATCTTGTACTTCACTTACTTCAGTTTGTACCGTGTTTTTAATGGAACTGATTTCAAATTTCACCTGGCTCTGGATGGAATCGATGTCATCTACTTTGATTTCAAGAGTCTCCACATTATTTTAGGATCTTTATGTCGTCGTTTATTTCTTTTTATGTCTGATTCAACTATTTGCATTCTTTCATTAACTGTTTCATTAACTTGCGATACTATTTGCATTAATTGTTCAAATTGCAATTGTCTTTTTTCTTCCGTTTTGCCTTGTTTTTCTTCAAATTTCGAGAACAATCCTTCAATTAAATTATGTTGTTTTTCTTCCATGGCAGTGACAAGATTTTCTAATTCTATTTTACGTTTTTCATCGATATTAGTGACAAGGTTTCCTAACTCAACTTTAAGTTTATCATCAAAAGATTTCACTAACCTTTGTTGAATTTCTTCTTGATGTTGTTTCTCCTTCTTGTCACGTTTTTCTAGAATCTGTGCAATTTTTTCGTCTATCTTTTCCATACTACGAGTTTCCATAAATCAAATTACGACTTTAACTGCACTTAATCCTTTACTTCTGATCACCAAATGCAATATAGTCCGTGGGTTCAATTTAAAAATTATAAAACTAATATTCACTTTCACTTTTCTAGAACTTTATATACATTCAAACAGCTGATTCAAATACAATAACAATCCCATATACGCTAGTCGTCGCGGTATAACTGAACTGCGATCGTGGCGTGCTTCCTATATATCACCAGCGTCGAATTCTCCAGTAAAAATCATCAGCACTCCTTCCGCTGCCGAGTCTTTTCGAGAATCGTTTGTTGTCGTACTGAAATGAACAGGGTCGGCTTTGGGTAAATTTCGTAACAATATTCTTCAGTCACGACGGCGGGTGCCTTTTTCTTTGGGAGTACCAGTTGGGACTTAGTTTCCCGGCTGTCATTGCTTCCCCAAATTCTCTTTAACATTCCATTCTCTACTCTTAGAGAGCCCATAATGATTTCAGGACGCCCGAGTATTTAGCTAGCTCGTCCCTTCGAAGCCCTCCACTTTTCTTGAGTGACCGGATTGGTTTATATGTCTGAGTTAAACATTTGGTCTCGGAGACATTGTTCCGTCGTCCAATCTTCAATCATTTGTACGCGAATCTGTCAGATGAAGATACCCTTTCGCTGTTCTGTATTCAGACAATTTCCGCATTCAGCTCTACATGGTCTTCTTGATAAGGCATCGGCATTAATATGCACATGGCGGCACGGTATTTAACCTTGAAATCGTATTGATATAATTTCTCCATCCGATTGGTCAGGACAACGGGTATATTTTTCTTTGGGACTACCAGTTATCTTTAACATGCCATTCTCCACTCTTAGAGAGACATTAGGTCCATAACGATTTCAGGACGCCCGAGTAACTGGCTACCTCTTCCCATCCAACCAATCTGAGTAAAAGGATTGGTTCACTGTCTGGGTCAGTCATTTGATCCTGGATACATTGTTCCATTGTCCAGTCTAAATTCATCTGTACGCGGTTCTGTCGGATGGAGATACCCTCTCGCTGTTTCGTCTTCAGACAATGTCCGCATTCTGCTCTACAGGGTCTTCTTAACAAAGCATTTTAATTCAAACGGTCGGCAAGGTGTTCAACCTTGAAATTGTATTCTCCATCCACATGGCCACTTGTCCTTCCGGTGTCTTCGTGTCCAACAGTCATTTGAGATTGATCAGCCTCTCTTCACCATCTTGCACCTGGGATGAGACGGCTCCCAAATCTACCTTGCTAGCTTCAGTAACTAAGATGAACTGTGTAGGAAACGTAAGGATTGGAGTTGAATATAGTGCCGCCTTCAGTCGTCTGAATGATGTTTTGCAATTTTGATTCCAATGGAAGGTCTCTTTTTCAGAGTTCTTTCGATGTAGAGGTGCGGCAAAGGTGACAAATCCCTCAACAAATCGCTTTTACTACGACCAGAGCCCCAAAAAGCTTCGTAGTTCATGCTTGTGTGTCGGGACCGGTTAATCACGAATAGCTGCTATCTTGTCTTCGTTTGTGCGGATTCTTGACTCAGAAACGACTTGGCCTAAAAACTTCTTTTTGGAGCATGTAACATTACCTTGGGTTGAGTCTCAGGTTGGATTTCTTAATTCCGGAAAATACTTCGCCGAGGTTCTTCAGATGGTCGTCGAATGTGAGACCTATGATCAGAATGTCATCGAGGTATATTAAGCATGTCATCCATATCAACCCGTTCAATAGATATTTCATTAACCCATTAAATGTAGCGGGAGCATTACATAACGCAAAGGGCATGACCGTGAAGTGAAACACCTGTGGAGAACACTGTATTTTCTCTGTTGTTTTAATGTAGTCCAAACTGCCATTAACTCTTTAAGTCTAGTGTGGAGAACCAACGGGACCCTGCGAGTGTGGTCCTAGTGTCATCTATTCGGTGAAGTGAATAGCTGTGTTTCTTCGCAACATTGTTCAATTTTCTGTAATCAACGCAAAATCGGTTATTACCATCCTTTTTCACTAAAACAACGGGAGCAGACCATGAGCTTATGGATGGCTCAATAACTCCATTTTAACATGGACTCGATATTTTCCTTGGCTGCCTGTTGTTGCCTCAATGGTATGGGTTGAGTCTTCCCGGTATCTGCTGGCTCGAAACAAGCTATTTCTTGACCATTGGCAATTCGGATGTCCTTGTTGGACGTATTCATAACTCCAATTGGTATGTCTCGTCCGGTTTTAACTATAGCCCGTCCAACTAACTTGTCATGAGCTGAATGTACGGGCCCCACCATTCCAACACAGCTCCCAAGATTTCTTTCACGCTGCGCTTGAATAGTTTGTTCCATTCGACCTGGAATTCTGGTTGAGGATTTCGCCACAAGTTTTATAGAAGTCGCTGAGCTGTTGTTGGGCCGTATCAATACAAGTTCCTCATCTAGGAATCGGAGAACATCATATCTGCCGGTGACTGTTCTTAGCTGAATATTGTTGTTAGGTGGCCGGATTTCCGATGACCTGAGAAGTCTAGATCTGGCAATGGACACAGAGGGGTCAGTGTCAAAGGTTATGGTAATTGCTCGGTCGTTGATGGTGCCCTTGATGCCTAGGCTGGTGTTTTCTCAGGAAAATCCTCGGATGGATATTGTTCTGGGAGCTGGTGGACGCTTAATCAGTATTCGCCCCCTTATGCTGTCTGGCTGATGACTCCTGAACATGAGTTTGTTTTGTTGGATATTACTCGTTTGTGATCGTTCAGGTAGCCTCATGCTGCAGTCACGATGAAAATGTCCTGTTCGTCCATAACGGTAACAGGTTATCAATGCGTCGCATTTTTTATGTATGTTCAGTGACTATTCAAAAACGGCTTGGGCAATTTTGACGATTTAAACAGCATTGTATTAAGTAATATTACAGGAAGGTACCATATAATTTTGTGTAACGTGAGATTTACGGTTTGCTAGAAAATCAGAAAAAAACAGTAAACAAGGGACTACAATTTTAATGAATTTTCACTGTTTTCTCTAAAACGGCTGAATCAATTTGAATATTTTAAATTGTATTCTACAAAAATATATTCCAGCTTGTTTCTGTATATTTTTCTATAATGTAAAATAATGTTTCTCTGGAAATCTGAAAAATATGTGCAAAAAACAATAAGTATCAATGTAAATGTCAAATTTTCAACATAAATATCTAGCTTAAATGTCAAGATATGCCATGAAAGTATATCGCACAGGGTTTTATAACGGTTTTCATTTTGATTTATTTGAAGTCACGGCTTGCAGTCGAGTGAAATGACACAAGATATTCCACTAGTCAATATATAGTGTATCGAAACGAAAAATTGTTATGCCTGAGATCTTTTCTATATGGTATATGGTTGTAGGTGTGTGTGTATGTATATGTAAATGTGTTTAAGTGTGTATTTTTTGCGTGCATCGAAGTTCGAGCAGTAAGCAATGTGGTCGGTTGAAATACAGGACGGTGTAAAATTACAGTTATACAGGTGTATTCAAATTTTTTTAACAATAAATGAGATATGGGGTAGTTGTACATACAGGGTGTTCCACGAAGGTGGGAGGTTACCCGTAACTCAAAAAAAAAAAATCTCAAAATTTGACTAAAATATTTTCAGATAGGTGGCACTTCCGGTTATACCAGAAGTATACCACAACTTTCTTATATCAAATACACCTTTATGTTATTGGACATTTGGAACCTACGTTATATTCTAGACCAATTTTATTAACCACATGTTATCTCTAAATTTAACCATTCTCAAGATGTTTGCATTTTTATGTCAAAAATGACAGATGCAGTCCTGCGGATAATCGACAATTTTGGTTAACCAACCATCTGTTTTAAAACCGTTTTTTGGCATGTCATTGAAAAACTCAAGCCAGCAAACAACGCTGAAAAAAATCTCCCCATTTTCTACACAGTGTTGTTAAAGATAGTGAAAATGACATTCACAATATGCTTAATACTCAAAATTTTCAAATGGAAACCCCAATTTTTTTGTCAGGATCTTGTTCAGCACTAAACATAAAGGTAACTTTGTATTACGTTCCCCATATCTAAACCTCATAACTTTCGATTAAATTACGAAAAACCGTTTTCCGCCTATTAAAATATGATGTCGACTTGTTACTTGGAAAAATCAAGTTAGCCGTGGCCGCTAGAAAAATAACGCGGCTACGAAATGTCAATCAGTTTTCCAAAATTGCAAATTATGCTTACACGAAGCGTATTAGGAGTAATTATTCCAACGAAGAATATTTCAATATCTTTATTATTTATAGCGAGTGTAATAAAGTTGTAAAGAAGCAGAGGCCATTACGGAAAACAATTAATCGAAAGTTATGAAGGTTAGATATAGGGAACGTAATACAAAGTTACCTTCATTTTTAGTCCCTTTGTGTCGGAGATTAAACGGTACAGTTGTGAACAAGCGACTTTCGTTCGGCTCTAACTTCAAAACATAAAGTCGAGATTGTTTAAAGCCCATTTTTTGTAATTTCTATTTTTATGTCGGCTTTTAATTTATCAAAGGCCCGGACCGAGTACTTTTGAGAATGTTCGAAATCAAAGCTAAAACCACAGACTTGACTAGGACTATAAAAGCGACGATCGCCCCTCGACATTAAGTCAGTTCACGACATAGAACAATACGTTAGTTCAGTTTTCCATAGTCGACGAATAGCGTTTGGAGCGATAAGTACCTAACTACTTACATGCTAGCTTTAGTTTATTGTTCTACTGCCAGCTGTATTCTGATTATATCAGCTTTGTACATTTCTTCTTTGGACTAAAGTCTTCTACGCTGTGCATTATTTTGACCCCACCATCCTGACATGTAACGTTCTTAATAAATAAGAATTAAACGTTAGCTTAAAGGCGTTAACCGTGTTGCCACAACATCCTCTAACGAAGGCGAATGTTCAAACGCAGTACGCGCGTAGTATACAGCAATTATACCGATCCAGACGATGATGCAACGACGTCAAGGTCTTCGGTTTTAAAGACATATATCAGTTTCAGATTTGTTGATTCCAAGGACTCACCTCTCTGCATATTATGTAATAAAGTGCTTCCTAATAGTTCCAAGGCACCTGCCAAGTTGCGCCGTCATTTAGAAACTGCACATCTCGAGTGTAAAGACAAGAATAAAAAATCAATTTCTACATAAAGAAGAACAGTTATTGGAAAGTCAAAAATCTATGATGCATGCAACCTAAACTATCACTGAAAAGGTTAGTTAGCTACCGCATTGCACAAGCTGCTGACGCGCACACTATCGCTGAGAATTTAATAAACCCAGATTTGTTATACATAACAAAATGTATGCTCGATGAAAAATCTGCCAAGTATCGTTCTACTGTGCCGCTATAAAACAAAAATGTTTCACGGCGAATTCATGATCTGGCAAACTACGTCAAACAAGAACTAGTTACACGTCAACAAAAAAACACGATTCGTCATGCAAATGGATGAGTCGCTTGACGTAGCTGGTCTGACTATTTTGCTGGTTATGGTGAGATATCCATATTGTAATGTTTTTATTTTCACACACAGGTTCTGTTCAGTTCTTGGATTTATTTAAAAACACAGTCCAACTCACTCTAATTTATTTCCACTACTTTAACACAATTTATGTTCACAGAAACTATTTACATTTTATCTTAACTATACAATACGACTGCCCAAAACTGAATGCCTCCTATCGCCAGCTGTTCATATTTATTGTTACTTTCACACTTGTATGTCACACAATAAACTATGCTAACAATGCAAGTATTGAAGGCTCTTTCATTCAGAAATCACAAATTATTCATTTAACAAATGGGCACCAATCCGCCTAAATCACTTTCATATCATTGCTCAAGATGTACATTATCTGTCTTCTCCCTTCCTTGTCAAAGATTAAACCTGACATCAACCAATTGAAGAAAAATAAAAAACAGTTTCATACCTCCCATTACTTAGATTTTAGTTAATAGGCTATAGGCGTTCTGGAACAAAATCGACCAAAAATACATGTAATTTCCCATAAGAGATTCTAAGGTTAAATTCCCCGAAAATTTACCACGATGACCTTGAAATATAGGGGTGGGAAACGTTGTAACTGGTGCCATTTTGGCTTAACGTGGGGGTGTAAACGGTAAGGCCCTTTTGGCAATTGGCTAGGGCTCCGATGAGGGCCCCAGGCCTTTCAAACATGAAATAGTTTAGAAATATTGCTCATGCTATGTGGGGTTCAAACAATAGTTATGATAGTTAACATAAATAATTAAATACATATGTCAAATTTATTGTTAAACAACATATTTCAATACTCTCTTCGAGGTGTCATTCCTTTGTACGCAAGACACTATATATTATATATAAATATAATATATATTGTTTCTGGTCTGGAACCTTCATCAGTTGCGCTTCCCACAATTGAATGTCCTCTCGAACACTTCTTTATGCATTTGATGCATTTCGTTAAATTTGAAGACGCGAGATGTAAGACCGACATCTAGGATTTTCAAGAGAATCAGTACACAGGTGAAGTAACCTGAAAATTTTATCGTGACATTCTGTCCTAGGAGTTAAGGGAGAACAGCAATTACACGGAACGGCTCCAGATTCGGAACCTCTGTGTACTGATTCTCTTGAAAATCCTATATGTCGGTTTACATCTCGCGTCTTCAAACATATTTCAAGTTTACTAAGTAATAGCCGTAAACATATGGGTTATCCTATATAACAAATTTTCCAAATTTCTTGAAACATCCTATTTAACTATAATTCCACCAATCCCTAATATATTTCACCCAAACTGCAAAAACGTATGGGCCACTTTATATACCAATTTTATTCGACATTTTTTTGAATCACCTTGCATAACTGTAACTCTACTTCACCCTATAGTCCAACCATCCTGTATATGCTGCTGTTTATTTGTCAGCCAATATAACTTTTTTAACACCTGCTTATAACTCTACTCCACCCTTTATTTCAGCTATACAACTGCTTATGGTCTACGCTATATAACAATTATTTCTGAAATGTTTTGACCCACCATGTAAAATACAATTAATCACCCTTTATATGCAACTTTTTCTAACATTGTGTTAAATCGCAATCCAAAACTAGAATCTTGCTTCGCCCCATATTTCCGGTATTCCATATAGTAGGATGCATCTGTTCATGCCCTATATAACATTTTTTTAAAACTTTTCGATCCATCCTAATTTGGAACCCCTGTGGAACTCTTGGTGTGTCACAAATGTAAGAACACAGTTTGGCACCCTAACGCCAAACCCTTATTTAAACACTCACCCAAACTGCAACTGCTTCTTGGCCACCCTATATGACAATTTTAATCATTTTTTTTAACCGCCTTGTATAACTATAACTCTACTTACATCTACATTAAAACCATCCTGTATATACTGCTGCCAATAAGTCAAACATTATATCTTATTTTTGAGCCATACTGTACAGCGCATCCCATTTTGGTTGAGATTGCCAGGTTACTCGGTTGTTATTGAAGATAGAGTCTTGGGGTTTTCACATACCTGTTCTACTTTTTTGTGAAACTCAGGATGGCCATATCAGATTTTGCATAAGTGTTTCCATTTATAAGATACAGGGCGATTTTGATAATTTATACTTTTTGGACTCCTATATTTACGAAGTTATTAGAAATACTCTTGCGCTAAGAACTACGTCTAATAGAAAATTTTAGCATAGAATCCAGTGGAGTACTCAATTTTTTTTTCCGAGTATGGTTTTGAAGATACTACACAACATTATATATTTTTAAATGGAACACCCTGTATTTTATTATTTCATTGAACTCGTTATTTTTTTCCCTTTAAAATAATGTATATGTATAATACAATACACATGGTATTATTAGAAATGCTAAAAAACACTAAAAAGCTGAGTTTTTTCCTAATAGGCCATGTATTTTCCATTTAAAAGGAGAATCAAACAAATAATTCCATTTGAGATTTTTTATAGGAGTTTATCAGCAAAGAAAAATAATGTTAACAATAATTCAATAACATGAAACACGAAATTTAGGTACCTAAAAGCAACTAATAAATATTTATACATCGTTCATTATGTATAACAAACAACACATGTATAACAAACAGAACAAGTATTACAAATCAAATATGTATCTTAAAATTAATTTTGGACATTATTTATTACCTTATTGATTTAACTGTTCAAATTGTTGTCCATTTTCCCTAACACATAATTGGTAAATCTTTCCATCTCGCATGAATCCATTTACAATTATTATAGAATTCCGCCTTTCGGAACAATATTTTATCTAGTGAGCGCTGGAGAGAAAAACGCAAATCTGATCAAGCTGTCATTGTTAGTAACTATTGTGTTTTATCGTGTTTGAGTTTACAAGATCATTATATAAATAATTATTCGTGAGTTTGCCGGTTGATAATTGATAATGGCTGGAAGAGAATTCGTTTTTCAAAATAACGACAAATACGATATGATACAATGTTTAAATCAATGTTATGAGAATGTTGAAGAAGCTTTAGAACTATATTTCCACAGGTATAAACATAAAGTACGAGTATTTTACCATAAGATATTTCATGAAATCGCGTTTTTAAAACTTTCAGATATCCAGAGAGGCATCAATAATTTACTAAGTTTTGGTGCATATTCTAAACCTCGATCAAAGGTGTATAATAAAGAAAATCGAGAAATGAATGAAATAAATGTGTTAGCTAGCGTTCATGCCTATCCCCAGACTTCTTGTGCGAAATTAGAAATTTACACTGGAGTTTCTCAATCACGGGTCCAATGAATTTAAAAAAAATAGAAATTTAAACCTTACAAAGTCAATATTGTCCAGCACTTATATCCTGGTGATTCAGCAAGACGGTTAAATTTTTGCATTTGGTTTTTAGACCAAACCCGAAGGGACAATGATTTTGTAAGGAAAGTTATTTGGTCAGACGAATCTCATATAAGCAGTGCCGGGATATTTAACAGGCAGGATACAAGATACTGGTATGATGAGAACCCGCACTTAATTTTTGAGCGACAACAGCAGGGTCGATTTGGTTTTAATGTAGCTTGTTTCATACTGGGGACAAAAATAAAGTACCGGTTTTTTGAAGGAACCCTTACCGCCAATAGGTACTTGACAATCCTAGAAGACTTATTACCCGAAATATTGGAAGATGTTTCCCTCGCCTTTCGCAATTCTATACACTTTCAACAAGATGGCGCCCTTGCCCACAATTCTAGATTAATTGGGCGCTTTTTAGAAAATAATTTTCAAGGATGTTGGATAGGAACACATGGACCAATTAGGTGGCCTCCAAGATCACCCGATTTATCTATATTGGACTTTTTTTGTGGGGTTATGTGAAAAATAAAATATATACCAACAGACACAACAGTCGCGAAGAACTTCGTGCCGCAACGGAGGCAGCTTTTCGGGATTTACAAAGGCGACCTGTTATAATTTTAAATGCACTCAGGCGTATTGAAAATGTTTGCCAATTATTTGTTAGGGAAAATGGACAACAATTTGAACAGTTAAATCAATAAGGTAATAAATAATGTCCAAAATTAATTTTAAGATAGATATTGATATTTGATTTGTAATACTTGTTCTGTTTGTTATACATAATGAACGATGTATAACTATTTATTAGTTGCTTTTAGGTACCTAAATTTCGTGTTTCATGTTATTGAATTATTGTTAACATTATTTTTCTTTGCTGATAAACTCCTATAAAAAATCTCAAATGGAATTATTTTTTTGATTCTCGTTTTAAATGGAAAATACATGGCCTACTAGCAAAAAACTCAGCTTTTTAGTGTTTTTTAGCATTTCTAATAATACCATGTGTATTGTATTATACATTATTTTAAAGGGAAAAAAATAACGAATTCAATGAAATAATAAAATACAGGGTGTTCCATTTAAAAATATATAATGTTGTGTAGTATCTTCAAAACAATACTCGGAAAAAAAATTGAGTACTCCACTGGATTCTATGCAAAATTTTCTATTAGACGTAGTTCTTAGCGCAAGAGTATTTCTAATAACTTCGTAGATATAAAAGGGGTCCAAAAAGTATAAATTATCAAAATCGCCCTGTATCTTATAAATGGAAACACTTATGCAAAATCTGATATGGCCATCCGGAGTTTCACAAAAAAGTAGAACAGGTATGTGAAAACCGCAAGACTCTATCTTCAATAACAACCGAGTAACCTGGCAATCTCAACCAAAATGGGATGCACTGTACAACCATAATTTTACCCTACAAAATACTTCAACCACCCTGTATATTCTTCTGCTTAGGGGCCACCAAATATAACATTTTTTTAAACACTTAACTATGGGCTACTATATAAACATTTTTAACCAACCGGGAAAGTATAATTTGTCTCCACCTTATATTTTAACCGCCCCTATATGCATCTTTTTCTAATACTGTTTTAATCAAATTGTATAACTATAATATTACTTCGATCCACTTTTCAGATATTTCATATATGCAACAGCTCATGTTCTATCCTACTAAAAAATGTATCTAACTTGTTTAATTATAATTCTACTCCACCCCCCCATTTCAACCACTTTGTATATGCAACTACTTATCGGCCATCCAGTATAACATTTTTCATCAACCTTGTGTATGGGATAAACTGTAATTCCGCTTAGTCTCATATTTCAACCACCCTGTATAAACACCTTTTTTCAACCCACTTCATAAATATAATAACTCAAAAACATAATTCTAAGATCGTATATAACTGCTTATATAATACATTTTTTTCTAAAAATATTTTATCCACCCTGTATAAACATTCTACCTTTATTTCAACCATATTGTATATGCAACTACTTATGAGCCAAACAATATATCATTTTGTTATCCACCCTATATAAATATAATTCTACTTCGCCCGTTTATGAACCACCTGCTGGTATATGCAACTATTTATGGCCCACTCAATATAACTTTTTTTAATATAGACTCTTATCTATATTCGTTGATAGAAGATAGAATAGAAGATAGATAAATAGAAGATACTTTAAAATTGCTTTATGGTACGAATACTCGGTAGTGTTTCCTTGTTTAAAGTTGCAAATGTGTGTTTTTTTGGCCAAATTTAAATTATAAATAGTGTGCACAAGAGAATTCACGTGAGTTAAATTTTCTCTTTTTAGAATATCACTCCGGATTTCTGCCTCTGTCACATCACAGCAATTTTCTTCTAAACTACTGGACGGAAGAGGTTACTCCGGTCAGGAGTACATATCGTAAAAGAAAAAAAATTGATTTTAGGGGTACCTCTGGGGGGAAAAACTAAAAAAAATGACCGTTCCCCCCCTCTCCGAAACTACTGAGCCTAAAATTTTGAAAAAAATAGGAAGTATAGAACGTTGCCCGTTTCCTTTAAAGGAAAAATAAGGAGAAACCATTAATATTAATTTTGGGGGGCAAATTATAAAATTAAATAAAAATTTAAAAATTAAAAAAATTTCAAACGCATCATGTAATATATCAAATGAAAGGTCTCATTCAAAGGAACACAAATATATTTTTTCATATTTAAAAAAAATTATTTAAAAAGATATTAACGAAAATATACCAAAATTTCCCCATTTCCCCCCTCTTATCTCCGAAACTATAAAACAAAATTAGAGGTATAGGTTCTCACCTGAAGTTTACTGGAAAAATAAGGAGAAACCTCTACTTTTAATTTTGGGGGGCAAATTACAGAATTAAAAGGAAAATATAAAATTAAAATTGTTTCTAACCCATCATGTTATATATCAAATGAAACGGCTCATTACGACGAAAACAAATATATTTTTTTCATATTTTTAAAATAAATTAATTAAAAGATATTAACAAAAATATAAAAAAATTTACACCCCCCCCCTATCTCCGAAACCATAAGCTGGAAAATTTTGAAAAAAATGGAGGTATAGCCGCTAAAAACCCTAAAACCCCTAATATTCATTTTGGGGGGCAAATTATAGAATTAAATGGAAAATATAAAATTATAATTGTTTCTAACCCATCATGTTATATATCAAATGAAAGGGGCTCATAATGAAGAAAACAAATATATTTTTTTCATATTTTTAAAATAAATTAATTAAAAGATATTAACAAAAATATAAAAAAAATTGAGAAAACAATGGAGGTATAGCCCCTTACCTGAAATTTACTGGAAAAATAAGAAAAAAACCCTAATATTCATTTTGGGGGGCAAATTATAGAATTAAATGGAATATAAAAAATTATAATTGTTTCTAACGGGTCATGTAATATATCAAATCACAGGGCTCATTATGACGAATACAAATAAAAATTTTTAATTTTTTTTAAATGAATATTTTAAAATATATTAAAAAAATATTTTTAAAAAAATTACCCATTCCCCCGTTATTCCCCAAACTATAAGACCTATATTGTTTTGTTTATTGGAAAAATATGAAAAAATCCCTAATTCTATTATTTGGCCCCCAAATAATAGAATTAAACGGAAAATAAATTATTAGAAAACCCCCATAGTAATTTTAGGGACAAATTATACAATTAAATAGAAAATAAAGATTCAATTTTCAAACGCATCATGTAATATATCAGATAAAAGGCTCATTATGTGAATTACAAATATATCATATTTTTAAATCATTTGTTTAAAAGATATTAACAAAAATATTAAACATCGACTTAATTCCCACTTTAGAAACTACACTATTTAAATTTTGAAAAATATAATTTATTTGTATTTTTTAATAATTTGAATAACTGATTTAATAATTTATAATTTAAAACTTGACCTATTTTGCCCTTTATCTCCCAATCTACTCAGACAGTAGATTATCAAAGACTTCTCTGAAAGTGTATTAGTAAAATAAAACTCTAATGTTAATTTTTGGGGGCCAAAAGAAAATTAAATACATATGTATTCTGATAAAATTCAAGCGAATCATGAAGCATATAAAATAAAAAGTCTATGTGTGGAAAATCAAAGTGTATATTTTTTATAAATTTAAAACGCTTCCTTTAAAAGATATAAGGGTAAATATAAGAAAATGCACTCATTCCCTGCTTGTCTGAAACTGGAATATTAGAATCTTGAAGGTGGTACGGAACCCTAAGTATGCGAGTCCAACTCGCACTTGACCAAATTATTTCAATTTAGTGTCATCATCTAACCTCTTTATTGGCACAAGTTATTGTCGCATTTTTTTTACTTTTGTCATTGGCGTAGCATTTTAGATTGGTTTTATAGTACCAATTGTCTTATTAAAATTATAGAGTAAAGAAATTTGAAGTACAAATAACGAGAAAAAAATTAGAGATACCATCTACTACACAATGTGCTTGCTGCCATAAACACTTTAAAAATAATCTCATGATAGGCTGCTGTGTCTGCAATAAATCATATAAGCACTCATGTGTGAGCATCGCCCTAGAAGAAATGAAAGCCATTAATGATAACACTGATAAAGGTTTAGAGTGGTCATGTTCCAATTGTAGAGAATTCGGTAACGAGTTAAAAGAATTGAAAGCTCTCATTTTACAGTTGCAGAATGACATTCAGCAACTAAAAACTAGCCCTGTTTCATCTGCCGTGCAACCTGTTCAGTTCGAACAAATTATTGAGGAAATTAACCAGAGAAATAAACGAAAGTGCAACATAATCATTTTTGGTATTGAAGAACAAGATCAGCAGGAATCTTCACAAGTTCGCTTAAATGCTGATAAGTCTGCTGTTGATAGTATTATGCAAGCAATTGCGGCGGCATACTTTTTAGCAGTGAATAACAGATTTATTTCAAGTGTCTTGAACTGTACGTAAATGGATACCAGCTTTCCTGAGATCGATCGTCTTGTGGTTAGATGTAATTTTTGGCATAAATCATCATATGTTATAGTTGTATATTTTCCACCTGATATTGACCTGAATTTTTTTGAGCAATTCTTTGAATCTTTGATCAAGTAGATTTTCTCTGTAGGGATGAGGTTATTATTTTAGGTGATTTTAATACACCTGCCTTTGTACATCACGATCCAAATAACAGAAAGTCTTCAATTATGAATAATTTTTTTAGCAATTTACAATTTACACCAGTTTAATGATTTTAGAAATTCCATGATGAAGTTGTTGGATTTGGTTTTCTCCAATTTAGTTAATATTACTGTCTCACATGATTGTAATCCGTTAGTTCCCGAAGATACTTATCATCCAGCATTAATTATTAACTTTTCGACTCCAGAACCTTATTTTAACTTTCGGTCTAATCCATGTCCTAATTCATATAACTTTAGGAAAGCAGACTTTGCTTCGCTATATAACTCTCTTTCTTGTGTAGATTGAACTTTCCTAAGATCTTTTACTAACGTAGATGCTTGCTTAGAGGTTTTTTATACCACTTTATATAATATCTTTGATGCGCATGTTCCGCGGTTTGATTCACACAGACGTATATTTCCGAAGTGTTTTACCTCTGACAATCAAAAATATCAAAAGAAAGGCTATGTTGCATAAGAAATTTAAGAAGTCTCATATATCACTCATTTCGAAGAATTCAAAGATTTGAGAGCAGTGGTGAAAAGACAAATTACCACATCATATAAGGAATATATTGAAAGTATCCAGTCTTTGATACGAGTTGACCCGAAAGAATTCTGGTCATTTATACGTGATAATAAAACATTTTTAAAAAATATATAACCGACTTCTACCTATAACTAAAAAGCTAAAAATAATTATAACAAAATACAACTCTAGCAAATAAATAACACATTCAATGTTGTAAGGTACCTACCCAGGAAGTAAAAAATGTAAACATTAAAAGGTGCTCATTCTGTACAAATTAATTACCTAACAATTTAGTATATTTTTGAAGTCGGTACCAAGCAAATCTAAAATCATTCATTGCGTACTTATCTACTAATTCATCAAACTTGATTGTTGCTTGGCACCGACTTCAAAAATATACTAGATTGGTAGGTAATTAATTTGTACAGAATGAGCACCTTTTAATGTTTACATTTTTTACTTCCTGGGTAGGTACCTTACAACATTGAATGTGTTATTTATTTGCTAGAGTTGTATTTTGTTATAATTATTTTTAGCTTTTTAGTTATAGGTAGAAGTAGGTTATATATTTTTTTAAACGTTTTATTTTCAACTTTTTAGTTTTTTTTTTTGAACTCAGGTAGTTTTCATTCTTTGTTTGTCATTTTGTATGTATAATCTTAATAGACAGAACCAGGTAACATCGAAAGCCTCAACATTACACAATGATACTTTATCATTTAAATTGACAGGTAAATCTTTACGAACAAAATGTACTAGTACGCGTTGACTTAATAAGCCCAAAATATATTTATGCCTTATGGACTACGCCATGTAACCTTTTTTCAACTGTTTTTGACAACCCTGTAAACTAGATAATTCCATTCCAACCTATGTACCAACCAGCCTGTACATACGACTGCCCACGGACAAGCATAAATTTGTTAGCTGCCTTCTGTAAACTATAGGACGGAGTAGAATCCATCCTATATTTACGGAGTCAAATCCGTCCTATATTTCAACCATGGTATATAACTCCTTGTGGGCTACCCCATAAATTATTTCCTTTTTAACATTTTATTTTATCGCCCTGTGTAACATTAATTCCTCTCCACACTTTATGCAACTTCTTATGGGCTATAAATAAATTATATTTCAACTGCAGCATATATTTCAACCATTCTGTATATGATTTGCTTATGTCCACATCATATAACAGTTTCTTAATCACCCTATATAATTTTAATTTCACATTTTTTGCAACATTTTTATACCACCAAACGTCCAGTCCACCCTATATTCCAACCATCCTGTATATACGGCTGCCTACGGACCACTATCATTCTAGTCCGTCCTATATTTCAATCTTCATATAAATGCAACTCCTTCTACCACTTTACTTTGTGATTTTGTTTGCTATAACTAAACACCCTGTCTATAAGCCACCAAGTACCAGTTTAAAGTTTGACATGTGTTGTCACTGAATTTTCTATTAGGCCGGGAGAATGTGACAACCAAAAGTACCGTCATCGCAAAATGGAAAAAATTGCATTTAAATAGGTATTTACCTGGTATACAAACAAAACGAGCTTGGTACTCATTGATTTAAGGAGCCGAAAATACTATGCTTTATTACATATATGCTTGAGATGTACATAGAAAATTTTCAAATTCGTAATTAAAACTTCCAGTGCCTAAAATTACCGCACTATTACGTTGGAATTAAAATATTTATGAGGAAATGTCCGTTATGTCATTTCGATGAAATTTTTGATAAGAATTTTGGAATTTTCGGCGATTTTCTGCAAAACTGCAAGTTGCACGTCGCAGAAAAGTATATGAGATCACCTAAGGATCTTCCTTAATAGATTAAACGTTAAAAAACTATACACATCCATAAGGAGTTATCGAAAAATCGACTAAAATATTAGGGATATTGGTCGATTTCCATGTACGCATGTGTTCATTCACAAATTTTATCACGTTACCAATTGAATTCTTTTCCAAAATTTGAAGTTTCACCAATCCGGATATATACTCTATTAAACAAGACCATATTCGTTCAAAACGGTGCACCACAGGAGAAGAAATCAGGTAACATACATACAAAAAAAAGCGAAAAAATACGCGACGAATTGATAACCTCCTCCTTTTTGGAAGTCGGTTAAAAAGGGCATATTCAGAATTCCTGGCAACATCACATTTAATAATGGGATTTATACGGATCCGCAGGAAATTGTTAATGCTGTTGCTAATTTCTTTCAGAGTGCTTTTGGGCAGTCCAGTCTATACATTAACTCTGTTGGCACTGTTGGCCCGATCACCACGCACGGAAATTTGGAATTACCAACTATTTCCGAGCTAACTGTGTTTTAATCTATGAAGAAGCTGAAAAATAAGTTTACATCGGGATATGACGGTGTTCCGTCTTTTCTTGTTAAAAATTGTGCTGGAGTTTTGGATGTTCCTCTCAGTAGTGTATACAACCTATCATTAAGATGCTTAACGTTTCCCTTTATTTATTTATTTAAATCCGGAGACAAATCTCCCATCGAGATATAGGCCAATATCTATATTGTCGAACTTTTCCAAGGTTTTTGAGATGATTTTGTATGATCACATTTATCCTTATATATGTCATCAAATTTCTGATTCTCAGCACGGATTTCTGAAGAAAAGATCTACTGTTACTAACCTTCCTATAATAACTCAGTACCTTGCGGAAAGTCTAAATAATAAAAGTCAAGTGGATGTTATTTATACCGACTTTGAAAATGTCTTTGATAAATCGGATCACGGTATTCTACTTGGTAAATTGGCTAAATTTGGATTCGGTAGTGAACTAATTACTTTTTTAAATTCTTATTTTAACAACAGAATCCAGTCTGTTTTCTATAATGGATTTAAATCAAACCAGTACATTGCTACATCAGGGGTTCCTCATGGGTCAAATCTGGGACCTCTGCTATTTCTTCTTTGTATTGATGACTTAACAAGTAGGCTAAAGTTTAACAATTTATTATATGCTGATGATTTAAAAATCTTTGTGGAGATTAGAGGTATTGATGATTACTAATTTCTACAAGATAATCTTAATGCTGTTAGTGACTGGTGCTTGCAGAATAATCTACATTTGAATGTGTCTAGGTGCAAAATAATGTCTTTCACCAAGAAGAAAGCTTGTCTAGATTTTAATTAAAGCGATGCTTGCCTTCCACGCACGAATGTAATTGTGGTGTGTGGTTTGATACTAAGTTGATTTTTAGGGTTCCGTATATACAATATACGGATACCCTTATAATATCACTCCGGATTTCTGCCTCTGTCACATCACAGCAATTTTCTCCTAAACTACTGGACGGAAGAGGTTGAAATTTGGTATCAATGTATAGTTTGGTGACCCGATCAGGAGTATATATCGTAAAAGAAAAAATTTTGATTTTAGGGGTGGTTCTGCGGGGAAAAACTAAAAAAATTGACCGTTCCCCCCCTGATCTCCGAAACAACTGAGTCTAAAATTTTGAAAAAATAGGAAATATGCTTTGCCCAAACTTTACAGGAAAAATAAGGAGAAACAATTAATATTAATTTTGGGGGGCAAATTATAGAATTAAATAAAAATTTAAAAATAAAAAAAATTTCAAACACATCATGTAATATATCAAATGAAAGGTCTCATTCTGAGGAAATATTTTTTTCATATTTAAAAAAAAATTATTTAAAAAGATATTAACGAAAATATACCAAAATTTACCCATTCTTCCCCCCCCTTGTCTCCGAAACTATAAAACGTAAAGTTTTGAAAAAAATAGATTTATAGTTTCTGACCTGAAGTTTACTGGAAAAATAAGGAGAAACCTCTACTTTTAATTTTGGGGGGCAAATTACAGAATTAAATGGAAAATATAAATTTAAAATTGTTTCTAACCTATCATGTTATATATCAAATGAAAGGGCTCATTACGACGAAAACAAATATATTTTTTTCATATTTTTAAAATAAATTAATTAAAAGATATTAACAAAAATATTTAAAAAATTACCCATTCCCCCCCCCTTATCTCCGAAACCATAAGCTGGAAAATTTTGAAAAAATGGAGGTATAGCCCCTCACCTGAACTTTACTGGAAAAATAAGGAGAAACCCCTAATATTCATTTTGGGGGGCAACTTATAGAATTAAATGGAAAATTAAAATTAAAATTGTTTGTAACCCATCATGTTATATATCAAATAAAAGGGCTCATTATGACGAAAACAAATATATTTTTTTCATATTTAAAAAAAAATTAATCAAAAGATATTTACAAAAATATAAAAAATTTTATCCATCCACCCCTCCTATCTCCGAAACCATAAGCTGGAAAATTTTGAAAAAACAATGGAGGTATAGCCCCTCACCTGAACTTTACTGGAAAAATAGGGAAAAACCCCTAATATTTTTTGGGGGGGGGCAAATTATAGAATTAAATGGAAAATATAAAATTAAAATTGTTTCTAACCCAGCATGTTATATATCAAATAAAAGGGCTCATAATGAAGAAAACAAATATATTTTTTTCATATTTTTAAAATAAATTAATTAAAAGATATTAACAAAAATATAAAAAATTTTACCCATTCCCCCCTTATCTCCGAATCCATAAGCTGAAAAATTTTGAAAAACTGGAAGTATAGCCCCTCACCTGAACTTACCTGGAAAAATAAGGAGAAACCCCTAATATTCATTTTGGGGGGCAAATTATAGAATTAAATGGAAAATATAAAATTAAAATTGTTTCTAACGGGTCATGTAATATATCAAATCACAGGGCTCATTATGACGAATACAAATATATTTTTTTAATTTTTTAAAAATGAATATTTTAAAATATATTAAAAAAATATTTTTAAAAAAATACCCATTCTTCCCGTTATTCCCCAAACTCTAAGACCTCAATTTTTTTGTTTATACGAAAAATATGAAAAAAATACCTAATTCTATTATTTGGCCCCCAAATAATAGAATTAAACGAAAAATAAATTATTAGAAAACCTCCATAGTAATTTTAGGGACAAATTATACAATTAAATGGAAAATAAAGATTCAATTTTCAAACGCATCAAGTAATATATCAGATAAAAGGCTCATTATGTGAATTACAAATATATCATATTTTTAAATCATTTGTAAAAAAGATATTAACAAAAGTATTAAACATCGACTTAATTCCCACTTTAGAAACTACACTATTAAATTTTGAAAAATATATTTTATTTATATTTTTAAATAATTTGAATAACAGATTTAATAATTTATAATTTAAACTTTGACCTATTTTGCCCCTTTTCTTCCAATCTACAGAGCCTCAAAACTCAGACAGTAGATTATAAAAGGCATCTCTGAAAGTTTATTAGAAAATAAAACTCTAATGTTACTTTTTGGGGGCCAAATTAGAAAATTAAATACATATGTATTCTAATAAAAATCAAGCGAATCCTAAAGCAGATAAAATAAAAAGTCTAAATGAAAGTGTATATTTTTTAGAAATTTAAAACGCTTCCTTTAAAAGATATTAGGGCAAATATAAAAAATGCGCTCATTCCCTGCTTGTCTGAAACTGGAATATTAGAATCTTGAAGGTGGTACAACCCTTAGTATGCGCGTCCAACTCGCACTTGACCAAATTATTTACGAACACATCTCCCTTAAAATTGCCGAAGCTAGTAAATTATATGGCTTTATCGTCAGGAACTGTAAATCGTATTTTATTTTTATTTCGTACGCTCCAGGCTAGAATATGCCTCGATCGTGTGGAAACCATTTTACAATTATTAACCGACTTCCAAAAAGGAGGAGGTTATCAATTCGTCGCGTATTTTTTTTTCGCTTTTTTTTGTATGTATGTTACCTGATTTCTTCTCCTGTGGTGCACCGTTTTGAACGAATATGGTCTTGTTTAATAGAGTATATATCCGGATTGGTGAAAATTCAAATTTTGGAAAAGGATTCTATTGGTAAAGTGATAAAATTTGTGAATGAACACATGCGTCCTTTCAATTGCTATATTCTATTTAATGCCATTCGTTTCAAAAAAAATATTTTAACTAACCATTTCTATCCTGTAAACAAACTTCTATTCTGAACATTCTTAATAATTGCCGTTTTATTAACATGAATTTGAGCTCGACCAGGGGGGGCTGTACTGAGAATTGTTATTTCGTTGGTGAAGCTAGCTGATTTTTTCATCAGGAAAATGTCAAGTTGGCATAAATTCTTGGAGGGGCTGTTCTGAGAATTGTTATTTCGTTGGTGAAGCTAGCTGATTTTTTCATACCAATATCCCTAATATTTTAGTCGATTTTTCGATAACTCCTTAACTCCTTATGGATGTGTATAGTTTTTTAACGTTTAATCTATTAAGGAAGATCCTTAGGTGATCTCATATACTTTTCTGCGACGTGCAACTTGCAGTTTTGCAGAAAATCGCCGAAAATTCCAAAATTCTTATCAAAAATTTCATCGAAATGACATAACGGACATTTCCTCATAAATATTTTAATTCCAACGTAATAGTGCGGTACTTTTAGGCACTGGAAGTTTTAATTGCGAATTTGAAAATTTTCTATGTACATCTCAAGCATATAGGTAGTAAAGCATAGTATTTTCGGCTCCTTAAATCAATGAGTACCAAGCTCGTTTTGTTTGTATACCAGGTAATTACCTATTTAAATGCAAATTTTTCCATTTTGCGAAGACGGTACTTTTGGTTGTCACATTCTCCCAGCCTAATAGAAAATTCAGTGACAACACATGTCAAACTTTAAACTGGTACTTGGTGGCTTATAGACAGGGTGTTTATTTATAGCAAACAAAATCACAAAGTAAAGTGGTAGAAGGAGTTGCATTTATATGGAGATTGAAATATAGGACGGACTAGAATGATAGTGGTCCGTAGGCAGCCGTATATACAGGATGGTTGGAATATAGGGTGGACTGGACGTTTGGTGGTATACAAATGATGAAAAAAATGTGAAATTAAAATTATATAGGGTGATTAAAAAACTGGTATGTGATGTGGACATAAGCAAATCATATACAGGATGGTTGAAATATATGCTGGAGTTGAATTATATTTATACAGTGTGATTAAAAAATTATTTCTTTTATAGCCCATAAGAAGTTGCATAAAGTGTGAAGAGGAATTAATGTTACACAGGGCGATATATACTAACAATCTAGTATATTTTTGAAGTCGGTGCCAAGCAACAATCAAGTTTGATGAATTAGTAGATAAGTACGCAATGAAGGATTTTAGATTTGCTTGTCACCGACTTAAAAAATATACTAGATTGGTAGGTAATTAATTTGTACAGAATGAGCACCTTTTAATGTTTACATTTTTTACTTCCTGGGTAGGTACCTTACAATATTGAATGTGTTATTTATTTGCTAGAGTTATATTTTGTTATAATTATTTTTAGCTTTTTAGTTATAGGTAGAAGTCGGTTATATATTTTTTAAAAATGTTTTATCAGAAGTTAGCATTAGAAAGTGTACAGCGAAAGTTTCTTAAGTATCTATGTTTTAAAATTGATGGAGTTTATCCCAATAGAGGAGTTAATGAGCAACTTATGTGTAATAGATTTAATGCGGAAATTTTAGAACTCAGAAGAATAATATTATCGCTCACTTTCCTATACAAGCTTCTGCATAATAAAATAGACGCAGTGAACTTGTTATGTACATATCACAGCTTAATTTCAATGTGCCTTCTGTTTTTTTCAGAGATCCATTGGTTTTTAGGAATAATCGTTACAAAACTAACTTAGGCATGAACTCTCGTTTTTTGTGTGACACAAAACTTCAACCTCATTTGTAGGGAATCTGATATTCATGTAGACTCTTTGTCTGTTATTTTGAGTAGGGCCAACGTTTTATTTAGTTTATAATTTTTAGTTAACTTTCAAGCCCGTAGCCAGCGGGGGGGGGTTTGGGAGTTCAACCCCCCCTACATTTTGGAATTTTTTGTTTGAAGATTCAATTTTAACCAATTAATCATGTTTTTCATAAGAATAAATTTTATAGTTATACATTTTTTTATATCCTGGAAATACATGAACAAAAATATACATTTTGCAGTCCTAATCAGCCCATCACCAATCAAAAAACGTATCCAGTTATCGAGCATTTGTTAATGTTTTTGGTTATATCTTACTATTTTTTCCTAGCAGTTTTTTGATGCATACTTTAATATTGTCATGTTAATAGTTTTGTACTGTTGGGCAATAAAGCTTTATTTATTTATTTATTGAAAATAGGGTCTTAAATTCAAAAAGACTGGGCTAACGACGCCCCTGTCTAGAACACGATGTCTAGAATATAGGTACGTGTTCTTTTATTAATATTCAACATAAATGATGCATATTATGAATTTTGAAAAGTTCCTGTATCTTATTGTCTTCTAAACGTTGTTTGTGGCATATTCTTGATTACTTTTATGTTTTTTTTGGGCAATAACATCACAATAGAAATAAAAAGACGTATATTGCAGGAATACCAAACGTTTCAAAGTCTATTCTGACTTCGTTGTCAATGGCTTTATATTTATTGATGTATAGTGCATCCCATTTTGGTTGAGATTGCCAGGTTACTCGGTTGTTATTGAAGATAGAGTCTTGCGGTTTTCACATACCTGTTCTACTTTTTTGTGAAACTCAGGATGGCCATATCAGATTTTGCATAAGTGTTTCCATTTATAAGATACAGGGCGATTTTGATAATTTATACTTTTTGGACCCCTTCTATATCTACGAAGTTATTAGAAATACTCTTGCGCTAAGAACCACGTCTAATAGAAAATTTTGCATAGAATCCAGTGGAGTACTCAATTTTTTTTTCCGAGTATGGTTTTGAAGATACTACACAACATTATATATTTTTAAATGGAACACCCTGTATTTTATTATTTCATTGAATTCGTTATTTTTTCCCCTTTAAAATAATGTATAATACAATACACACGGTATTATTAGAAATGCTAAAAAACACTAAAAAGCTGAGTTTTTTGCTAGTAGGCCATGTATTTTCCATTTAAAAGGAGAATCAAACAAATAATTCCATTTGAGATTTTTTATAGGAGTTTATCAGAAAAGAAAAATAATGTTAACAATAATTCAATAACATGAAACACGAAATTTAGGTACCTAAAAGCAACTAATAAATAGTTATACATCGTTCATTATGTATAACAAACAGAACAAGTATTACAAATCAAATATCTATCTTAAAATTAATTTTGGACATTATTTATTACCTTATTGATTTAACTCTTCAAATTGTTGTCCATTTTCCCTAACACATAATTGGCAAACCTTTCCATCTCGCATGAATCCATTTAAAATTATTATAGAATTCCGCCTTTCGGAACAATATTTTATCTAGTGAGCGCTGGAGAGAAAAACGCAAATCTGATCAAGCTGTCATTGTTAGTAACTATTGTGTTTTATCGTGTTTGAGTTTACAAGATCATTATATAAATAATTATTCGTGAGTTTGCTGGTTGATAATTGATAATGGCTGGAAGAGAATTCGTTTTTCAAAATAACGAAAAATACGATATGATACAATGTTTAAATCAATGTTATGAGAATGTTGAAGAAGCTTTAGAACTATATTTCTACAGGTATAAAGTACGAGTATTTTACCATAAGATATTTCATGAAATCGCGTTTTTAAAACTTTCAGATATCCAGAGAGGCATCAACCTAGTCGAGCAACTATATTTAGACTAAATAATAATTTACTAAGTTTTTGTGCATATTCTAAACCTCGATCAAAGGTGTATAACAAAGAAAATCGAGAAATGAATGAAATAAATGTGTTAGCTAGCGTTCATGCCTATCCCCAGACTTCTTGTGCGAAATTATAAAATTACACTGGAGTTTCTCAATCACGGGTCCAAATAATTTAAAAAATATATAAATTTAAACCTTACAAAGTCAATATTGCCCAGCACTTATATCCTGGTGATGCAGCAAGACGGTTAAATTTTTGCAATTGGTTTTTAGACCAAACCCGAAGGGACAATGATTTTGTAAGGAAAGTTATTTGGTCAGACGAATCTCATATAAGCAGTGCCGGTATATTTAACAGGCAGAATACAAGATACTGGTATGATGAGAACCCGCACTTAATTTTTGAGCGACAACAGCAGGGTCGATTTAGTTTTAATGTAGCCTGTTTCATACTGGGGACAAAAATAAAGTACCGCATTTTTGAAGGAACCCTTACCGCCAATAGGTACTTGGCAATCCTAGAAGACTTATTACCCGAAATATTGGAAGATGTTCCCCTCGCCTTTCGCAATTCTATACACTTTCAACAAGATGGCGCCCCTGCCCACAATTCTAGATTAATTGGGCGCATTTTAGAAAATAATTTTCAAGGATGTTGGATAGGAACACATGGACCAATTAGGTGGCTCCAAGATCACCCGATTTATCTATATTGGACTTTTTTTGTGGGGTTATTTGAAAAATAAAATATATACCAACAGACACAACAGTGGCGAAGAACTTCGTGCCGCAACGGAGGCAGCATTTCGGGATTTACAAAGGCGACCTGTTCTAATTTTAAATGCACTCAGGCGTATTGAAAAGGTTTGCCAATTATTTGTTAGGGAAAATGGACAACAATTTGAACAGTTAAATCAATAAGGTAATCAATAATGTCCAAAATTAATTTTAAGATAGATATTTGAATTGTAATACATAATGAACGATGTATAACTATTTATTAGTTGCTTTTAGGTACCTAAATTTCGTGTTTCATGTTATTGAATTATTGTTAACATTATTTTTCTTTGCTGATAAACTCCTATAAAAAATCTCAAATGAAATTATTTGTTTGATTCTCCTTTTAAATGGAAAATGCATGGCCTACTAGCAAAAAAACTCAGCTTTTTAGTGTTTTTTAGCATTTCTAATAATACCATGTGTATTGTATTATACATTATTTTAATGGGAAAAAAATAACGAATTCAATGAAATAATAAAATACAGGGTGTTCCATTTAAAAATATATAACTTTGTGTAGTATCTTCAAAACCATACTCGGAAAAAAAAATTGAGTACTCCACTGGATTCTATGCAAAATTTTCTATTAGACGTAGTTCTTAGCGCAAGAGTATTTCTAATAACTTCGTAGATATAGAAGGGGTCCAAAAAGTATAAATTATCCAAATCGCCCTGTTTCTTATAAATGGAAACACCTATGCAAAATCTGATATGGCCATCCTGAGTTTCACAAAAAAGTAGAACAGGTATGTGAAAACCGCAAGACTCTATCTTCAATAACAACCGAGTAACCTGGCAATCTCTGTGTTTGATCTGTGATCTCAACCAAAATGTCCAAAATGGGATGCACTGTAGATTGCAATCTACATCAATAAATATAAAGCCATTGACAACGAAGTCAGAATAGACTTTGAAACGTTTGGTATTCTTGCAATATACGTCGTTTTATTTCAATTGTGGTGTTATTGCCCAAAAAAAAACATAAAAGTAATCCTGTATCTTAAACCTAAAACTCGAAAAATTAAATGTTTTGATATTTTCCAAATAATGTACAAGTTAGAAAAGTGTAAAAATATATAAATATCGAAAACATTTGTTATAGATTTAAAAATGGGTAGAGGTTATACTCTTGTGTTTGATCTGTGGGTTAGACCATTGTACTGCGCAAGTGCATCGAATGGCGTGCAGTGGAACTGCGGGAGCGGGAGATACTAGCGATACAGCTGACGCCCCCAAAAATAGTCAGCATCGAATAAAACGATGATATAGTGGATATAACAAGTTATACAAAAGATTAGCAATACTTATTTTTTAAGGGATATTCTCATTATTATAGTACCTATCTAGTTATATATTCAACTGGTAAGTAAAACACTACATTTTTTACTTTGGAATAAACGGCAAAGCAAACACTAATTTATTCATAACATTCAATTAAAAACCTCCATAGAATCAATAACGAAACTAGTTTTTAAATTAATAATTAGCAAGGATTGGTTAATTCTGTCATTAGCACAAACTTATTAATAATTTCCACAGATGAATATCACTCATGCTGAAATGATATGTTAATGATTAAATTATATATTTCAGCAAAAATGACTGATGTAGGGTATCCAGTACAATCTACTACAACAACAGTACAAACAACTAGTACTACAGTAGAAGTCACTACGAAGTTTGACCCATCTTATATCAAAACTATTCCAGGCATGCTAAAGTGTGCCCAAATAGTAATATTACCAAAATAATATAAAAATATTTTTCTAACATTTGAAATATTTCAGGTTCTAAATTTACTTGGCTTCATCTGTATTGAAGCTAGTGGAGTGCATTCATATCACTCACGAGGATCATGGTTCAACTTTGTAGCCATGACAGGATTTTGGTTTTCTGGGATATTATTGGTTTTGTATTTATTCCACATTATCGAGAAATTTTACAAGTTGCCCTGGTTGAAGATTGAGTTTATTTTTTGTGTGTTATGGGTAGTGTTCTATCTTATTGCTGCTTCATTAGCTGTATCATATGCTGTTGAAGCTTTCATAGCTGCTGGGGTGAGTATTTTTATTTTGTATTATGTTACCTTTACTTTGAATATCACATATCAGAAAAAAAACATTGGATCATTATATAAAGTGCTGTGTAACAAAGAGTGTTTATCACTCACTATGCAACAAAATGATTTAGTATGCAGACATTCCTCTTTCCCTTATTTATTTCTAATATATTAAGACATTTTCTTTCTACTTTTACCTGCAGTTAACATTAATTTGGGAAATATAAGAAGTATATGTTTTCTCTGGTGTTTTAAATATCTTTGTATAAAACTGCTTCAATTACTTATTTCATATCTTATTATCAGTGGAATTAAATGAACACATATTTAAATAATCTCACAATAAAGCTACTGTAAACAATGTTTCTTCAAATATTTAACTTAACAGTATTTTTTGGCAACATGTTGTAAAATGTGATTCCTACAAGTAAAATATTTTTTCTTATACAGACTTTCAAGTTTATGTGGTGTTATTCAGCTCCGCAAAAGAAATAATAATTTTCAAACGTTTTGTAAAATTTTAACCTCCCAAAGAACACAGAAAAAATCCTTGTTTATATTAAAGCAAAAATCATAATTATAAAGATGCACATATCTATTAAAGAAAATATTTGGAAAGAGATCTCTCAGTAATTTATTAAATACTTTTGCTAGTCAGTAATTCGGTACGATTTACGATACTTTACCTACTTGGGAACCAAAAAAAATCATAATTTGTCTCGAATCACTAAACCTCCGGCATTAGCAAAGCCACTAGCATTCTTCTTGCAATAAAACTTTGATTATTTGTGCTGTACATCGAAGAAAAGTTAGTAATGCTGCAATGCAACTGCAGTGCCTGCTGTCGGCTTTGGAATCTATAAGATGACAACTGAAGCCCGACAGCGTTTGCTGTCGACAGTCTGCCATTGCCGTCTGCCGCCTGGATCGGAATCGTACCTTTACAGATTTCTTCTATTTTTATATATTTTATTTATTTATTCCTAGAGAAAGTATTAATAGAAATTTGCACAGTACATATTGGAGCTCATGCTTGCACAATATGAGCTCTCCAACTTAACAATATTAATTATTAATATTTTGATAAAAATACAGCTAAAATTAACATAAAACTTCAACACTTTTTTCCAAATATATTAATAAAAAATAAGTTAATTTTAATCAGCAAAATAGAAACAGTTACTTTATTCAAATGTGTTATAATTTTCATTTCTTGTAGATGTTTGGTAGGTCCTACCATTGAGTACTGGGTCCTACCTATTAATTTTACTCCAAGTCTGCTTCTTTGGTGCTCTAATTCTTTTATTTTATAGAACTATAATTAATAATCTGCTATATACTGAGTAATTTAAATGTATGGAATAACATTCATAACTCTTTTATTATTCAATTTAAGGGAGGTCTTTGGATTTTAATTTTCTGATGTACAATCTAGTCACAAACTATCTTTCTCATTGCAACCCTGATGTATTTCTCAAAATAAATAAAAAATAGTTTAGAAGACACAGATTAAGTAGAAATAAATTTTATACCAAAGTAATTAAAAATTTGATTTTGGTAAATATTCAAATCCAAGTCTATCAAAAACTGTTGCATATCTCAGAAATAATTCAGTTCTTAAATACTGTAATTTAAATAATCCTATAAAAGTTTGTTTGTGTTAAATCTGGTGAAGATGGTGCCTTTCAATATACTCTTCATTTAAATTACCTGTTGGGAAACACAGCATCTATTCCTATTAGTATAATGTAAATCACAAAGTAAGGTGGAGCTGTATCCTATTGAAATCATTTTTTTACTAGTCATATCAGGCTCATTTCCTTTCTGAGGAAATTCTGACAGTTTCTTCATTCTGTTAAGGTTTTGTTCAATAATTTTGTTTTTTGACAGTTTAACCAAAATATTGTTTTACCAGTAGACAAATAATTATTTAAAAAATGTATGGCTAGTTGTCCCTCTGATTATTGCAGTAGTTTTTTCTACTAACACAGTAATTCCTTTCTGGCCTCAAACATTCACAGCTGTAGTATTCAATCACCCACTCTTCAGCATCTTGCACTTGCCCCCAACCTAGCAGTTCTGGTGTTAGTGTCTAGAAAGAACTTCCCATACTGTGTATGAAATGCTAGATATGGACTGGAGCATAATCAAAATGGCATTTCACATTCTTGATTCCTTTTGGTGGTCTGCCATTGTAGAGGTCTGGCAATGATGGCAAATCTCTGAATGAACTGTCTATAGTATGAACAGAGACACAACAAGCTTCATAGTTCATGTTTGTCTCTAGGGACTCGTGACCATCTTAACCTCTTTACTCCAGATTCCTGACAAAAAAGCTCATTGTATGCTTGATCAAACATGAACTCATATTGCCTAATTAGGTCTATAACCTAATATAAAGTCATTCCTGATATCTACTACGAGGACCTTATGCCGGATTCTATTAACCCTATATGTAGCTCTACATCTGCCGCACCCAGTATTGACATGGACTCGGCGGTGCCTGTTCTTAGGTTGATATTGTTGATAATTGGCCGAATCTCAAAAGATGCCAAGGTTTAGTCTTGGTAATGAACCTTCCAGAGATGGTGTCAAAGTTGATGGTGATTGCTCAGCCATTGTGGAGCTCTAGATGAACAGTGCTGCTTCCTTGCCAAAATCTTTGAATGGATATTTACTTTTGCTGGCCGACTGGTTATTCCTGGTGGTGTGATAGTTGTGTTGGCCAGCACTGATTGGTGAATCAGGTAGCCTCACACCACAGTGATGTTGGGAATGCCATGTTACCTCATCAATGATAACGTATGTCCCTGATTCCTCGTTCCTGTCTAGTCTCATTATTCTGTTTATTCCAGACAGTATTTACTGGAAGAACCACTCTAATTCTTCCTAACTGCTTGTACCTTTTGTTTGGACATGTTCATGACAACCTCTACTTCCAAATCACAGCGAAGAGCTTCATTACTAGTCTTTAAGCCATTAAATCTTAGATTTCATTGAGCTTTGACATCTTTGATACCATTTATAACACTTTGTGTGGTCTTTAATGCTCTGAGGCAGATCTGAATACTCTAAATGTGTTAAAAGGTTAATGTCTGGATCCAAATTCTTGTAGGCCCTCTCCTAATTTCTGTGTTTCCCCACTGAGTTGCCCCTGGTATACCTAGCTCAATAATTGATGTCATATCTGTGATACCTAAGACTGAAGTTATTTTTTGAAAGTTACATTGTTCTTCTTCTTTACTGCTCTGAAGAAGTTGGTTATCCCATTTGTTAGCTACAACCACTGCTTTAAATAGTCTGTTGCACATAGATAAGCCATGATCAACTACCATCAAAGGTGTGTGTTTTTATAAGGGAACCTTTGACACTTAGTGTGTTCTGATATTTTCATCTCAGTATATCTTATTTTTTAAGATGTCAATTTGTATACATTGAATATAACTTCGTACTGTGTTTCGGATTGCATTGATTTTATCTTGTACCTTCCTTTCAAGTTTATCAACTGAAATTTTTAGGACCCTTATTTCATCATTCATTATTTCATCGCCTTTCTGTCTGATTCCACAATCTATATTGTTTGGTTAACTAATTTATGACTTTGTGTTAGTACTTGCATTAGTTGTTTAAACTATTCGTTTTGAGTTTTTAATTCATCTTGCATTTTTAATTCTAAGACTTCAATTAGATTCTATTGTTCACTTTTTACGAGTTATAAGAGCTTCTTGTTTTTCATGTATTGCCATTACAAGATTTTCCAATTCCAATTACGTTTCTCATTAAAAATTGCTCTAACCTTTGTTCAATTTATTTTTAAATCAGCTCCTACCTTTTACCTCGTTCCCCCAGGATTTTATTTAATTCCTCTAGATTTTGACACAAATAAAAGTAAATCAATAAATGTTTATTTACGGACATGATAGTATGAATTTCAACATTTATATAGGTGAATATGTCATCATACTAAATATATTGTTATAAAATTTATATTCACCGCCACTGGAGATATCTAAATTAGGCATAAAATAAAGCCTTGACCGTCTGGGAGTAAAAACAACGATCGGAAACCTTCTAGTCAGCAAAAACGTGTTTTAGCATGGAATACTCGAACAAACCGGGAGATGACCGTCGAAATTTGCTAGAAATATCGATGTGATATATAAATTAAACGGTCGTACATTTGATCAGTAATATAGCTTAGATAGTGTTATTATTTTGATGTAAATTGTTTGTGAAATCAGCTGTTATATTGGATTTTGAGTTGTAAATACAGTTCCAGAAAGTGAAGTGAATATTAGTTGTTAAAACTTAATTTGAACCCAAGTTTATGGCAATTTGGTGTAGAAGTGAAGAAATAAGTGAGGATAAAATCATAAATTGGTGGCTACAACAAAAAATATTCAAACAGGTTGCTGATAAATTAGACAAAAAAATAACTCATATCCTGGAAAAAACATGACAAAAAAGAGAAACAACATCAAGTGGAAATTCAACAAAGTTCAGTGAAATCTTTCGATGAAAAACGTAAAATAGAATTAGAAAACATTGTTTCTATGATGAAAAGTGAACAACAGAATTTAATGGAAGGATTATTCTCGAAATTTGAAGAACAGAGACAACCTGAAGAAAAAAGACAACTGCAATTTAAATTAATGCAAATAGTATCGCAATTTAATGAAACAGTTAATGGAAGAATGCAAATAGTGGAATCAGACATAATAGAGATAAATGATGACACAAAGGTCCTAAAAACTACCGTGGATGCTCTTGGAACCAAAGTAGATGATATCGATTCCATCCAAAATCAAGTAAAAGTTGAAATGAGTTCAATTCAAAACGCCGGGCAAAATGATATTCAAAGAGTACAGATGGAAATAAAAAGAATGCAACCGGATTTACAGCAAGGAAAATAGAACACCGTCAGTACGAAAGGTTCCTTTATCAAATCACCCACATTTGATTAGTTCATCTTGGCCTATGTACAAACGGCAACTTGAAGCTGTGGCTGCGGTTAATGGGTGGGACAACCAAGAAAAATCGACCTCTCTTATAATGTCTCTAAAAGTTCCGGCATTAGAGCTCCTCCAAAGCCTTCCAGTCGATGTAATTTCGACAAGATTATCGCCATCTTAGACAAAAGATACGACAATCAATCCTTGGGCCAAGGATACCAGGTATTAATTATTAGTGGAAAAATGCAAAAATCCGGAGAGAGCCTTCAAGAATTCGAAGCACAGATTAGACATTTAGTGCACTTGTCCTACCCAGACCTGCCGGAGGAAACTAAAGATCAATTGGCCACACAGAGTTTCACAAATGACATCAGAGACATTGAAGTGCAAAAGAACCTAAGGCATAGTGGCATCAAGAGGAGTAATGAAGCTTTCCTCTGGGCTTTGGAGGTAAAGGCCGTCATGAACATGTCCAAGCCGAAGGTCCGAGCACTTTCCTTCAACCAGGAAGAGCCAGATTCACCATTTCAAGCACTGTTGGCTGGTATGAACAAACTATTAGGACGGTCACAAAGGGCTGGCACCAGAGAAGCATGTTACCGTTGTGGACGAACAGGACACTTCCAACGTGACTGTCGAGTGAGGCTACCTAAACGATCACCGACCAGGGGTAACCAATAAAACAGCCACATGTCGAGGGACCGTCAGCCAGTCAGCATAAGGGGGACGAATGCTGACTAACCCTCCACCAGCCCCCAAAACATCCATCCGGGGATTTTGCCCAGAATAGCAGCAGTCTAGTCATCTGGGGCACCATCAACGGCCGAGCAATTACCATCACCATCGACACGGGCGCCGCTGTGTCCATTGCCAAATCAAAAGTTTTGAGGGGATTGGAAATCCTGCCAGTTACCAACAACATTCAGCTCAGAACAGTCACCGGCGAGTCCATGTCAATACAGGGTGAGGCAGATATAGTACTGCAGATAGGGGACAACAGAACCCTGCATAGGACCCTGGTAACGAATATTGAGGACGATTTCATACTGGGTATGGACCTAATTAGCCAGCATGGATTTATGTTCGACCCGAGCTATGATGTTCATCGGTTCCTAAATGAGGAATTTGTATTTACACGGGCCGTCAACAGTTCAGCCACCTCCATACAAATTGTATGAAAATTGGTCGAACGGAACAGATAATTCAAGGGCAGCTAGAAAGAAATCCTGGGAGCTGCGTTAGAATGGTGGAGCCCGTACACTTAGTCTATGACTACCTAGTTGGACGGGCTATAGTTTAAACCGGACGAAATATACCAATTAGAGTCCTGAATATGTTCAACAACGACATCAGAATTAGCAATGGTCAAGAGATAGCTTGTTTCGAGCCAGTAGAGACCATCATCAATTGCAAGGAAGAGTACCAGACATCAGTGAATGAGACCGGTCCCAGTAAAGTTTCTACAACAGTTTGCTGGCCATTTAACACACCTTACGCCAGAGGAACAGAAGAAAGCCAAGCAATTTATCGCAAAATCAGAATTACGAAACATCATTCAGACGACTGAAGGCAGCACTATGTTCTAGCCCAATCTTAGCATTTCCTACATATTCCGGCAAGTTCATTTTTGACACCGACGTCAGTAACTCCGGTTTGGGGGCCGTCCTATCCCAGGTGCAAGATGGTGAAGAGAGGGTGATCGAGTACTACAGCCGTGGATTTTCGAAACCGGAAAGGAACTATTGTGTTACCAGAAAAGAACTTCTTGCAATAATCAGGCTCTAGACCATTTCCACAGATACCTCTATGGTCGTCACTTCCTAATCCGAACAGATCATATCGCCCTCAAATGGCTGCTGGACATGAAGGCACCGGAAGGACAACTGATCAGGTGGATGGAGATATTACATCAATACGATTTTAAGGTTGAGCACCGTGCCGGCCGTTTGCATAATAATGCCGATGATCTGTCTGTAGAGTAGAATGCGGACATTGTCTGAAGAGGGAACCGCGAGAGGGTATCTCACAGATCCGAGTGCAGGCCAATGAAGACTGGACAACGGAACAGTGCATCCAGGACCAAATGGCTGATCCAGACATTGAACCAATCCTGTCACTTAAAAAGAGAGGGGCACCCAGGCCACGATGGGCCGAGGTAGCTAGCTACTCGGGCGTCCTGAATCGTTATGGGCCCAATGGGACTCTCTAAGAGTAGAGAATGGAATGCTCAAGAGAATTTGGGAAAGCACTGACGTCCGGGAAACCAGTTCCCAACTGATAGTTCCAAAGAAGAAGGTACCAGCCAGCCATCCTGAACGACGTACAATGGGATTACCGGAGGTCTTCTGGACATGAATAAAACCTTGGATAAAATTCGCCAACGGTAGTACTGGGTCAATTACTTCGAAGACGTCAGAGCTTTGTGCCGGAAATGTGACACCTGTGCAGTCAGTAAGTGCCCGAAGACCCGGACTAAGGGCAGAATGCAGCAGTACAATGTAGACGTCCCATTTGAGAGAATTGCCATCGATGTCGCCGGTCCATTTCTCGAGTCTGAGAGGGGGAACAAATACATTTTGGTCGCAATGGATTACTTCAACAAATGGCCTGAGGCGTATGCGATACCCATCAGGAGGCAACCACGGTAGCGCTGGTAGAACAGCTATTCAGTAGGTTTGGCGTCCCGTTGAAACTACCTTCAGACCAAGGGCGTAACTTCGAATCGAATGTATTCCAGAAGGTCTGTACGATGTTGGGAATCAGGAAAACGAGAACAACACCATTGCACCCACAGTCAGGCAACATGGTGGAAAGCTTCAACAGGACCTTGGAACAACACCTATCCAAGGTCGTCAGTAATAACCAGCGTGATTGGGATGAGCATATACCCTTATTCCTGTTGGCACATCGCTCAGCCGTACATAATAGTACAGGCCTGACTCCAGCCAGGGTCCTATTCGGAAAAGAGCTGCGATTACCCTGCGATTTGGCTTTTGGCTCCCCCGAAGAACCTTCCCAAGACATCAACGATTATGCCGACCAGCTCCGTCATAACATGCTGGCAATACACGAATTAGCCCGAACGCAGATGTTGGCCACCAGCGACCGGATGAAGACACGATATGACCTCAAGGCCAATTCAGTTGGGTTCCAAGAGAGGGACAAGGTCTGACTGCACAACCCCCAGAGGAGTAATGGTAAATCTCCAAAGCTTACACCCGCCTTGGATGGTCCATACGAGGTGGTCAGCAGGATCAATGACGTTGTCTACCGTATCCGTCACAACCCAAGAGGTAAGTTGAAGATGGTCCATTTGGATCGACTCGCTCCCTACCATGGAGAGAATGTTTCTGACCGGGACGATCAGAATTAAAGGGGGGGGGCAGTGTTATAAAATCTATATTCGCCGCCACTGGAGATATCTAATTTAGTCATATAATAAAAACTTGACCGTCTGGGAGTAAAAACAACGATCGGGAACCTTCTAGTCGATAAAAACGTGTTAGCATGGAATACTCGAACAAACTGGGAAATGACCGTCGAAATTTGCTAGAAAAATCGATGTGATATGTAAATTAAATGGTCGGACATTTGATCAGTAATATAGCTTAGATATTGTTATTATTTTGATGTAAATTGTTTGTGAAAACAGCAGTTATATTGAATTTTGAGGTGTAAATAAAGTTCTAGAAAGTGATGTGAATATTAGTTGTTAAAATTTCTGAATATGAAACCTATATTGTCCTGGTCATAGAGGTATTACCACTATTACCTAAAGTAGACCAGGGTCAATAATTTTTTAAACCAAAAAAATATTAGGATGAAACCCATTGGAAAAGTCAGAAAATACAACTATAAAAAGAAAAATAATTTATAAGCGATCTGAGTTCGGGAAGTGGGAGGGTGAACTTATAGATAATAAAAAAATCTACAACTTTGGTGTTTGCACTTTTTTCACATGACCTCAAAATTTAAGCGAAAAATTAAAAAGAAAACAGCTTTTTAATGTTTTATTTTTTTATCTTTTACAAAAAAAAACTTTTTTCACGAAATGTGGTGAAAACTTGCCTTTTTAGGTCCCAAACACACAGATTTTTTTTAATTTAAAATATTTATGTTTTCACCTTATGTTGACTTAATATTGAAAAACCACCCTAATTTTCAATCAAAAATTCTCACGTTAGTAATCTGCTTTTTTTAAAAAAGTCGGTGGGCTTATTGTTTGTTGAAATCTCTACTTTCTGATGATGTAAACAATCATTACTATGGTAAATGTTCTCAGAAAATGCAAAGAAACGAAATAAACTGAAATAGGAAAATTAAGTAGTAAGGCCCATTCCCTTTTAGTCCCTTCCCCACTTCTCTATAAAATATCTTTGATGGGCTAACATTTTCCCTTGGTCACTCAGGTATATAAGTATAATCTTAAAATAGCAATAAATAGACATCTACGCATATATTTTAAAAAGATTCTATAACTTTCTCAAAATATTGTAGATGTCTTATTAAATATTAACTTTATTATCTTATTTGCATGTTAATTATTGTTATTGACTTGTTATTATTTTGTTTATCAATGTAACATGGAAACTTACGTTTCCCGAATAATTAAATTAAAAATTTTAATAAATAGCTCAAAATTGTACATAATCATTAAAAAAACGGATTAGATTTTTTTTGTTTTTTTTTTGCATTTTCTGAGAACACTTACTACAGTAATGCATATATTTTTTACACCATCAGAAAGTAGAGATTTTTAAAAAAAGCAGATAGTTGACGGGAGAATTTTCGATTGAAAATTAAGATGTTTTTTCGATATTAAGTCAAAATAAGGTGAAAAAATAATAATAAATATTTTGAATAAAAAAAGATAGTGTATTTGAGCCATAAAAAGGTAAGTTTCTACTAAATTTCGGGATTTTTTTTAAATAAAAAATTAAAACTTTTTTGAATTTTTCACATACATTTTGAGGTTATCCATAGTTTTGCCGGAAATCGAGATGAACCGTTTTTTACCTTTACACATATATAAATTCACTTTAAGTAAAACTAATAGACGTGCAGCGGTTATTTTAATACTCTATAACAAAACGCATAAGTGTCAGGTATGACCTTCATATTAAAAATAATTACTATAATAATTAATTTATAAAACAGAATTTATTTATTTATTTCGTTTGACGTGGTCTCCATATTGTTACGGAATACTCTGGGTTACACTGGTCGTCCAATTAATGATAACTTAATTCAACAATGATAACAACTTTAACTCAAAATACAATCTGACCTTTAAAAGTCAAATTAAAACCGAGCTAATCTGACCCTTCTGTCGCGGAACACTTCTTTATATACTTTTTGAGTTTTCTAGATTACTCCATCAGTAGTTTTTTTCCCGTACTATGCACACAATTTTTATGTGGATTGCTCACGGTATCAATTTTCATTGCTGCGATTGCCAGAAATTAGAAAATTCCGATAAATTGTGACCACCTCCTTATCTCAACCCTTTGGCCACGTGATATGCTTAGGCCTATTTGTTTTCGAAAATGGTTGATCCAAATCTGTCAGGAGACCTATGATGGGATAAAGAGTGTGTCAATAAAGAAAAAGTAAAACTAAAACAATATTTGGAACTTAAAAATGGAAAAGTTGTCTAAACAGTTTTGTATAATTTTATATCACCAAAAGAAAATGTTAGGAAATGTTAGTTATTCATGTAACCATTTCTTGATGAAAATTTGAGAAATCATAACAGGAAACAAATAAAATTAAAAAATTCAATAATGAAACCATTATGATGGATACAGACAGCTAAATGTGGGTTTGAAATTAATAAAGATAAAAAGACCATGGTGCACTGAATGATTTTAATAGAAAAGTTTAAAAAATAAGGATTTTTTTCGAATCGAGCCTAAATTAGTTTTTGCCATATAACCTTTTTTAGTAGAAATATATGGCGGAGAATTATTATAGTTGGTAATACAATAATAAAAAGTTAATTCAACTAACGCAACTAGTTCAGTCAAATTAGATTAATTGCTCATTTAATTTATCCTCATTATACAACTTATATATCCGTGAATTTCGTTGGTCTTTACATTATAGTATTTGCTTCAGTTAAAATAAAAAAGTCAGGCAATTAAACAATACTCTTTTCATCTCTTTCGTTTTTCGATATTTCTGTAGCTCTGTACAAAAGTTATTTTTAATTTATAATTAGTTTGATGTATACTCTTTATTAGTAATTGATGGTGTATTCTGTCGCTGACTGCTTTCTATGGCATTTCGACGCTATTGAAGGGATTGTAAGTTTATGATGATTTGAGTAATACACTTATTACAAACTTACACTTTATTTAAAAAATTGTGACAATTGTTTCGCGTCCGATGGAGCTTAATCATACAATGGTAGTACCTTAAGAAATTCAATACTTATAAACTAAATAGAATATAAAAAGGGGAGTTTACAAATGTTTCTTTAATCTTCTAGTTGTGTTAATATTACTAAGAAATTAGGATAAACAATAAAAGGGGATATATCAGATTATGGGTTTTTCCAGATGTAATTTACACAAAGACCTATCATTGAATATGAGGGTTCAATTTTTTTTTCATATTCAATTCATATTCAATGATAGGTCTTTGTGTAAATTACATCTGGGAAAACCCATAATCTGATATATCCCCCTTTTATTGTTTATTCTTATTTCTTAGTAATATTAACACAACTAGAAGATTAAAGAAACACCCCTTTTTTATATTCTATTTAGTTTATAAGTATTGAATTTCTTAAGGTACTACCATTGTATGATTAAGCTCCATCTGACGCGAAACAATTGTCACAATTTTTTAAATAAAGTGTAAGTTTGTAATAAGTGTATTACTCAAATCATCCTGAATTTCAACTTCCACCAAGTATCAGCCAACTCAATCCAATGATTGTAAGTTTGTTCACAACGTCGTTTTATATTTTAGTGCTTAGACTAACCCTCAAATCTGATTTTTAGAGTGGGGATTTCATTAAATCAATACAAATGCACCTTATTAGGCACCTAAAAAGTGTAGTGAGATAATGTTTATTTTAAAACAAATGTGACACCTATATTAAACTTGAGTTTCCGTCCAGATCCAGCACTTCATCATTACTTAGTGTAACTAATATTTCAAATCTCATCACTTAAATACAGGGTTGTCCACTAAGAAGTGTGATATTTCAACGCTATTTCAGGGATTGTAAATTTGTCTACAATTTATGACGTCAGATATTTATTCAGTAATTTGGCTAACCCTGAAATTGGATTTTAAAGTAGGGATTTCACTAAATCTACAGAAATGTACTTCTTTAGTGACCTAAAATGTTTTATATTAGTAGTTAATTAGTGGTAATCTTGAAACAAAGATGGCAACCATGGTCAACTTTGAGTTTCTCTCTACATCCAGCATGTCGTCAATAATTAATTAAACTAATATTTCAAACCCCATTCATCAAAATATAATTACAGTTTTTTATTAGTATCTATATATAAATAGGCAAAGACAAAACGATTAGGTACCATTTTCTCCTCTGTCTCTCAACCGATTTTCTTCATTTTTGTTTTGTTTAGTAGCTACTGACGACCTTCAGTGCAGAATGCTAATATTAATTTATAATATTGGTTCATTCATTAAATAAAATATAATAAAAATTCATTATTTACATTCATACTATCAACGTCAAACAACTGACAGTGCTGCCGCCGCGAGACCGTCAAAATGCGAAACATTGAGTAATATGTAGAGGTCCGATCGTTAGATGCTTATATATACTTAGAGTATGTATGTTGCATGCAAGCGTTGTTTTTGTTTAGTGGCAAAATAGTCAATGTAGTAGATCATTATTGATTTTTCGGACGCGTTGCAGTAACTTTCATATGAAATATTCTGTATTTAATGTGAATTTAATTATTTGATTAATATATTATTATCACAACCTTTCGAAGGTGTTGTGTAACAAATTGTCAGACAGCGGACAATAGAAAATGTATTAAATATTTAAGTTTTCCTAGGGTTGTTGGTCCTCTCTTTTTTTAATATTCCTGAACTTGATTGAAACCGTAAATGGCGAAAACTTTTAGGTTGCAAAGAACAATCTTCCAATTATTATATCGAATATTTTGCCAGGAGCGGTCCCAGCCAAAAATTTGGGGGTCATTCATTTGTCAAAAATATTTTGAATACCGATATTTGTGATTACATTTTTATGTTCTTTTTACTTCAATAGATTTGTGTCAATATGAGTGAATAATCTTAGTCATTACATCTACTTCTCCGATTTCTCCACAACTCTGTTTCTTATAAAAATACCGTAAATGGCGAAAACTTTTAGGTTGCAAAGAACAATCTTCCAATTATTATATCGAATATTTTGCCAGGAGCGGTCCCAGCCAAAAATTTGGGGGTCATTCATTTGTCAAAAATATTTTGAATACTGATATTTGTGTTTACATTTTTATGTTCTTTTTATTTCAATAGATTTGTCAATATGAGTGAATAATCTTAGTCATTACATCTACTTCTCCGATTTCTCCACAACTCTGTTTCTTATAAAAATATACATTTACAATTTCATGAAATAGGGTCGAATTTCGACCACTGGGCGACCACTAGTTCTTATTCAAAGGCATGTTAAATTGTAACCCTTACTCATATATAATTCCGTTTCGTGGATTACTTGCTTAATCATTAGGTATATTTATTTTGTCACTTTTATGTCGTAGAAATTATTTTGTTGTATTTATTTAGTTCAGACCTTTTTGTAACTGATAGTTTTTACTTTGAAAATACATTGCTGTTTAAAAACTCGTTGGCGTCTACAGAAATCAGGGAACACAAGAAAGGCCTTTAAACTCAGGAAGATAAGTGCTGAGGAGACAAAACAAACAAAAGGAGACAATCAGTAAGATCAATATATAGTTCAGAAAGACAACCAGTTTAGGAGAAGACACCCTAAAATAAAATTATCAGGTCCTCTAGTGTCTTGGGACATAATTTCAGCACCCTTGATCTGGAAAATCATATAGGAACAGTGAGGAAATATATATGATTGGGAAGAAGTAAACAAATGAATAATAACAAAAACTTAATATAGTGACAATATATGCAGACGATTTTGGAGATACAGTCATAACGGGATTAGCAAAAATGGAATGACACTTCAAGATCTATACAGATTATATAATATCATGTTACATAATATATTGTATATTCGATATCTGTAACTTGATAACGATATTGTATATCGAAACACCTACCGTAAATCGACAGAACAAATCAGTGTAAATCTTGAAGTGTCTTCATTTTTGTGTTTGTGTAGTATCATGGATTTACATCAAGTAACTGCCTCATTTATTCAACGAAAGATAGTAGGAAGTTTCGGAGAAGTCTGCTAAGAAAACAAATGACAAGAATAATCTTTAAAGTTCAACAAATCACAGATATTTTTTAAAATCAAGAACAATGAAATTATACAAAACTGGAAAATGAAACAGTACTTTATGCCAATTGTTTAAAGTGTACAATTTGATATATACATAAAAATATTTCCATGACATTCTTCAGAAATTGATTGATATCCACTGCAAAGCAAAGATATAATACATACGAGGGCTGCCTTTTATATTTCGGGATTGGACAACCCTAGTGTTGCAATCTGACAACTGACAGCTCTATCGTAAAGATTGATATTTTTGAGGTTATACCTACTCAGAACGTTTTGACATACGAGCGCTATGTGTTGTTTACAGTAACTTAAAGGATTCATCTCGGCCAAAAAATGGAATTAAATCGTGAACATTTCCGTGCCATTATTTTTTACAACTTTCGACGTGGATTAAGTCAGCAAGAGTGCATGGATGAACTTAATTTAATTTTTGGCGATGAAAATTCATCAAAGACCACTGTTTATCGATGGTATGGTGAATTCAACACATTAGTGGGACCAGCATACATTCAATATTGCATAAACATTTGAATGTCAAAAAATTTGTTCGCGTTGGATCCCCACAATTTGTCAATCGTTCAAAAAAGGCTCGTGTCGATTGGTCGAAAGAAAAGCTCAAAAATACGATCGCGGTGCTTCAAAACACGTTTATGACATAGTGACAGGTGATGAATCGTGGATTTACGCGTATGAGCCCGAAAGTAAACAGCAGTCGACTGTATGGGTGTTTCAAGATGAACCGAATCCAACAAAAGTTGTTCGCGCACGAAGCACTTCCAAGCAAATGATCGCGTTTTTTTCGGAAAAACTGGACATGTCGCAACCGTACCACTAGAACAACGCAGAACAGTCAATTCTGAGTGGTACACAACCATTTGTTTGCCAGTTGTCTTCCAAGAAATGAGGAAAACCAACCCCCGAAGACGGATCACTCTTCACCACGACAATGCGAGCTCTCACACATCGGCTCAAACAACTGCATTTTTGACCACTCAAAACATCGATTTGATGAGTCATCCGCCGTATAGTCCTGACTTGTCACCAAATGACTTCTCTTTATTCCCGTACGTAAAAAACAACGTTTTTCGACACCTGAAGAAGCGGTTGCTGCGTTCAGAATGCATGTTTTGGAGATACCTCAATCAGAGTGGAAAAAGTGCTTCGACAATTGGTTCAAACGCATGCAAAAGTGTATAGATCTTCATGGGGAATATTTTGAAAAACAATAAAGCGATTTTCGATGATTAATATTTGTTTTTGTTCTCTAATCCCGAAATATAAAAGGCAGCCCTCGTAAATCTCGCGGATTGGTTTTTCATTTCTTCCGAATTTTTGCAGTTTCTTCTCATCGGAAAAACTCATCATCACAGTATTCTCGACATCATTGCTAACCACAAAAATACTAAATGGTTGGTTGAGTTGGCGGATAAGAAAAAAAAGTGGATGACTTATACTTCGTAATTCAGAATCAGATCGTTAGTACTTTGTATTCATTCAAATCTGTAGACTGTGTAACAAACTAAGACAAAGCCACCAATTAACTGAATTTTTAAATTCCTTGCATGAGTCTGGCTTACCACTGCGCACAATTTAGTCATCATGCTTCGAAATCTGAACCATCCAAAACTATGGCTTGGAAGGCGTTTGGCGATAAGAAAACTGATGATCAATATTGAAAGGCAAGGTGAGGAAGTTCTCAATCCGATGATCCCAACCAATGAACCCTTTGAGTTCAATTTCCGGTTCATCTTGCATTCGCACAACTAACAAGGCCAATTCTTGGGAGTATGTGGTTTGAATCTAGAAAATGCATGACTCATGGTCAGTTGTACGTGGTATGTTAATGCGCCTGTTAAAGTGAAAAATCTCGGCACAAGGGGCTCTGTGAAGAAATCAACCGGAGAGCAACTCGTCCTGCAAAATACATAGCTTCAATAAAGCAAATATCTTGCTGACACGCCATTGAAATATTTGTTTCTTCTACTTTTATTCAATTTAATTCAATAAACCATTGAACTTAAAACATTTTTTATTCAATTTTATAGTAAAACCCTAAATTAAGTTAATCTAGAAGTTAACACACTACTCATTGACTGTTAGGCGGTACGAAATTCGCCGGGTCAGCTAGTAAATTATAATAATTTATATTAAAAAAAACGACTTCAACTGGCTTAAAATAAAAAGCGTTTAGAAATCGTGTGCAATCAATAACTATTTTCGGACATATATTCAACATATATTCTTTTTTATCTGATTTAAGGTACAAATCTATTGATTATTTTAGCGTATTCTTATCCCTGTTCCTCTCACTCCAATTTGCATTTTTTTCTATATAATCCACATATGTTACATTTTTATTGTTTTATTATTTGGGTCACTTTCTATAAGTGTAATTCTAATTCACCCTATATTGCAAACACACTGTATATGTTTTTGTGTATTCATATTCTGAATCACCTTGTACAACTATAATTCAACTCTACACCGCCCTGTATAAGTATCAATCCTCTTCACCCTATTGACTGTTTCTATTTTTTTTCTACTGTTTAAATCACCCTGTACACCTAAAATTTTACTTCGCCCCATATGTCAAGTATAAGCAATTACTTCCTTTCCACACTATATAACATTTTTTAAGCACCCTATATAACTATAATTTCACTCCACCTTATATTTCAATCATCCTGTATAAGCAAAACTGCTTCTAACATTTTTTGAACCCTCCGCCCTATAACTCGAATATCCATACTGCATATGTTTATTTAACCATTTTTTTTTAAAGTTTTTTGATCCACCCTATATAACTATAGTTTTACTTCACTCTTATATCAACCACCTTGTATACGCAACTACTTATGTGCCACCCAATACAACAATTTTTAACCACCCTGTACAACTTTAATTCTATTTCACCTTATATTTCAACCATCGTATATATGGAATTGCTTATGTACCCCACCCAAGATCACATTTATTTGTAAAATTTTTTGAACCCACCTGTCTAACTGTAATTTTACTTCGCCCTATATTTCAACTGCTTGCTGCTTGAATTTTGATGCACGCACACAGACACACACCTACCACCGTATAACATATAAGAAAAGATCGCTCACCTAAAAATTAATGAAATATCTTGTGCCATTTCACTCGACTGCAAGCCTAATAAAAAAAATCTCCAAGGTTATCAATTCATCGGCACGTTTTTTATGTATACTCAGTGATTATTCAAAAACGGCTTCGGCAATTTTGATGATTTAAACGGCAATGCATTAAGAAATGTTACAGGTACCATATAATTTTCTATAACGTGAGATTTAAGGTTTTTCAGAAAATTAGAAAAACAGTAATTAAGGGACTACATTTCAATGAATTTCAATGAATCTAAACTGTTTTCTCTAAAACGGCTCAACCAATTTGAATATTTTAAATTGTATTCTACAAAGAGATGTTCCAGCTTGATTCGGTATAATTTTCTACAACATAAAATATTACAGTTTTTCTGAAAATCCCAAAAATGTTTGCAACAAACGGTAAAAATCAATGTAAATATCAAATTTTCATCATAAATATCTGGCGTAAATGTCAAGATGCTATGAAAGAATATCGCACAAGGTGTTTGTAACGGTTTTCATTTTATGGGGCTTAAAGTCGAGTAAAATGTATAGAAAAGAAAAATTGTTATGTAAAAGATCTATTCTATGCGGTATACCATGGTAGGTGTCTGTGCGTGCATGGAAATTCATGCAGCATGCAATGTGCGCAGTTGAAATATAGGGCGAAGTAAAATTACAGTTATTCATGTGTGTTCAAAAAAATCTTATCATTAAATGAGATATTGGTTGTTACATAAGCAGTTGCATATATAGGATGGTCGGAAGGTGGAATAGAATTAAATGTATAAAGTTATATAGGGTGGTTCAAAAGTGTTTTATTGGATGGCACATAAGTAGTTGCGTTTGCTAGGTGGTTGAAATAAAAGTGAAGTATAACAATAGTTATAGAGCGTGGATCAAAAAACGTTAAAAAAATTGGAAAATAAGCGTATGCAGTAAGGATATTTCAGTTATAAGCCGGATGGTTCAAAAAATGTTAGAAGCAATTGCATATACAGGACGATTGAAGTATAAGGTGGAGTGGACTTAGTTATTTAGGGTATGTTATATAAGTGTGGAACATAAGTAGTTGCTTATAGTTGACATATGAGGCGAAGTAAAATTATAGGTATACAGTGTGATTTAAACAATAGAAACATAGAAACACTCAATAGGGTGAAGAGGATTAATTCTTATACAGGGTGTTTGAAGCATCGCGTGGAGTTGAATTATAGTTATACAGGGTGGTTCAGAAAATGATAGACAAATAATTTTTATTGGGTGACCAATACCCACAAACATTTACAGGGTGGTTGCAATATAAGGTGAATTAGAGTTACACTTATAGCAAGTGGTCCAAATAAACAAACGAATCAAAAAGTTTAAAAATATGTGGAAAATATACAAAAAATAAAAATTCAAGAGAGAGAGAGAGAGAGAGGGCGAAAGAGCGAGAGAGATATATAAGAATAAGATAAAAAAAGAATATATGTCAGAAAATAGCGATTGATTTCACACGGTTTTTAAACGGTTTTTATTTTAAGTCACCTGAAGTTCTTTAAATATAAATTATTGCACATTTTCTTACGATTTTCAGAAAAACGACATGTTTTACGTTATAGAAAATTATACGGAATCAACCTGGAACATCTCTTTGTAGAATACAATTTAAAATATTCAAATTGATTGAACCGTTTTAGAGGAAACAGTGTAGATTTCTTTGAAATTGAAAGTGTAGTCCCTTAATTACCGATTTTTCTGATTTTCTAGAAAACCGTAAATCTCACGTTATAGAAAATTATATGGTACCTTTCTGTAATATTGCTTAATAAAATGCCGTTTAAATCATCAAAATTGCCCAAGCTGTTTTTGAATAATCACTGGGCATGTATAAAAAAAACGTCCCGAGGAATTTATAACCTTTTGGTCGGTTAAAAATAACACAAATTCCAACAAGATTATACAAGGAGTCATACAACCCTATACATTTGGGCATTATCAGATTTAGAGCATCGTCATGATTCAGTGGATTTAATGCCACTATCTAACGACTCGGAAATAGTTTCTTAGAATTTGTGACAACTACTATTTATAAATATGCTCAACAAAATCGTTATGAGGTTTATTTAAGCCGATATATTAAACTATTTTTTTTAATAGGCTTTTATTAGGTCGATGTGTACGTCTGTATGTATCTATCTATGTAACGGAAACTTTCAACATAGTTTTCACCAACTTAAAGAAGACCAATTAAGTTGAATTTTCCCGTTTGTTGTCTTTTTGTCACTGTTCTTGCCAAAATATAAATTCGTCTATTAATTACTGCCATCTAGTTGGTAGAACTTGCTTGAATGAAATGGACATGACATGAAGTAAACTAATTATAAATCTTATAGACATCGTTATGAGACTAAAAACTTAGAAAATAATTATAGTTTAAAAAAACTAAAAAAATACGCTTTAGTAACAAACTGAACTAAAAAGCAGAAAATAATTTTTAATTATGAACAGTTTATATTACAGCAGTAGAAAGTCGAACAAACAACCAGATTAATAAAAATAAAAATATAAGGTAATTTAAGTTATTAACAGAAAAATTCAATTCAGAGTAATAAGCGTGGGGTGCTTGAAATATTAAATTTTACAATTATTCTATTGGCAACTATTTATAAGAGGAGAGTTATGCAAATATAGTGAAATGCACCCCACGCTTTTTACTCTGAATCGAATTTTTCTGTTAATAACTTAAATTTCCTTATATTTTTATTTTAATTAATGATGATTGTTTGTAAATAGTTTGACTGCATATATTTTAGGCGCAGATAGTACCCACCAAACAAAACAAAAAACTCTTATAACACTATGGTCTAAAGGCCTTAATAAGCAAGAAAATTTGAAATACATGTTAAGTAAATTATTGTCAATGTGGCAACGTCGCGCTAAAAATGAGATTTGCTTGTAGCGTGAATAATAAAGGAATGAGTCACCACAAAAAAAGGAACACCTGTTATTTTTTTGTATTAAATAATTTCATAGTTTCGAGTGCCGGTAGATTTATTTATTATTTATTATTTTTTATGAAATATTATTTTCAAAAATGTACCCTTTTAATATCTATGTATTGAAATGAATATTTATATTTGGCGATTTATTTTATGCATCAAGTTGAAGAAGGGAGGATACAAAGTTGTTTACATTATGATACAAAAATAATGCGATACAAAGTATATTAAACAAAACATTTCTTATATGTAGTTCTTTTATGTGTTAAATACTTCGAGAAATAATTGTTACTAAGAAATTAATATTACTTATCTTAGACAAATAAAAACCTTTGACCTGCAAACGGATTATTTATAGTAAATATTCAAAATTCAAAATTCTTGTTATTACATTTGCTTTCCCCACAAATTAATAGCATGTCAGGTCTTTACCTTATTGTATGATTGTCACTGTTTGTCACAAAATAATACACTCGAACTCACAATTCACAACAGATTTTATTTATTTTTCCAATTTATATTTTAAAATGAAAATCAAATGTCACGCAAAAATCACTTTCACTTTCTTAAAAGAACCGGGCAGCAAAAAAGCATTCATGGCAGCGGCCAGCTGTAGTACTGAGTATATGCTATGTTGCCACATCTGATCGGAGAAACGTAGGGCAAATTATAACAGAATATTTAGAGTTTAAATAATAATTTTCTTTGTTAATACAGTTATTAAAGGTGTATACATTTTGAAGCCGGAAATCTATTATTCACTGTAATAAAAGCTACATAACTTCTAACTTTTTCATTTTTTTTTGGCAAAACTATAGTTTATTTCTGAAAATGTTATAAAGCTTTTTGATTTGTTTTGACCTGAAGTATTGATCCTCAAAATCTTTGCACTCAAACCGTTTACACCCTGTATACATAGCTTTATGACAATACTGTCAATACTAATGAAAGTTGAAAACCAGAAACATCTATAACATTTTAAATTAAGACACGATTGATAGCTGTTATTATAACTTAACAATAATGTTTAATCTGACATTGTATTATTGCAGTTCTTTGGATTTTGTGCCATGGTAGCTTATGGTATTGATGCGTTCCTTAAATTTGTTGCCATCAAAAGCGGTCAGTTAGCTCAAGGAGAACGCGTCATAAGCAGGCAAACAACATCTGTAACTTCACCCGCTTATTGAGGAGCATTTTATTTTGTACATTATTTCTTGTTACCTGAATCTTCTAAAGGATTGCTGTGCATTGGCGAAAATAATATTTTTTTGTAATTTGTAATTGCGACCAAACTAAAATTTATACAATTTTCTTATAGATCTATTTATATTTTATATTATGAGGTCTGCTTAGATAATAACTGAATGAGTATTATTTCTTTCAAATGAATACTTTTATCTACATTTCGACCGTAACACTCTTTAAAGAAGTACTGCTGGTCGACTTATATTTTTCACTACTGCGCCAACGGTCTTTTTTAAATTTTAACAATATTATACGCAATGACGCTTCTTTTCAGAAATTATCAAGTTATTATCTGAAAAGTTTGAAGCGTTACAGAATTTCTATCAGACCATATGCTCGTCTGAGTTTGCTTTTTAACATTAAACATATTTTGCTTATGTAAAGTTTTCCAATCATATTCAAACCACTAAATATATTTTAGAAAATAATCGTCATTTCTACACCAAAAATTCACTATAAATATTACACTACTTTTCTTAGACTAACACTCCGATGAGTTAATCCCACATCAACTGATCCACTACTCCTTCTTTACGTCCACCTATGTATCCTATTCCAGTTACACTCGAATGTCCTCCTAGTAATCTTGTCCGTCTAATGTATATGATGTCTAGCTCTCCTAAGGTATGGAATTTTAGCTACTTTCTTAATTCTGTATCGTGTTTTCAGAGAATTGATTTTTGCTGTATTTGTTTATTCAGATAAAAGGTTTTTGTTGTAAGTAATTAATTCGAGAGGATTCTTTTATTAGTAATATAAAATTAAACGTTGTAACATTATTAACTCACAGACAGTTTCACTAATCGGACATCGATTTTTGCCAAATTATATTCGAATTTTAAATGTTGGTCATGTGCCAGGATACTCTAAAATCACTCAATATTTTTTCGTTCATATATAAGGCAAGTATAAAGAAATATTTCACTGTTCAACATTGATAAATGAACAACATCCGGTTATTTTCTAGCTACACCTCGTCTGTTGATATTTAGTATTCTCTCTAATACAGTACTTACTACTAGTCTCATTTTTATACATGATATGTGTTCTGTATTACATTGTTCAAAACATTATCTTCTTTAAGCTAAGATTTCAGCGTTTATTATGTTTAAATATAAGCTTTATGTGTGTTGTATTTAAAACTGTTGTTGTTGAACATTTGTATCTTATAAACTGAATTTACGCCAGTAACAACGCTAATAATGATTAATAGTAACTTTGCTTTTATCGTTAATGTAAGCATTTCAACTGTTATTGTTGTGTGGTAATTTTAAGATGTTACTAGTTTATATTTGTTTAAAATTGAATGTTCGTATTCTTAAGTCGCACTAATGTGTTCTAATGTGTTAAACTGTTATAAAAGTTGATGTAACTGTAAAGTTGTACGTGAAGATATTCATTATAGAACGAAATGTGTTTATAAATAAGTTTGGTTAACAAGAAAATGTAGTGTTAAAGAAAAATTAACATAAAAAATATGAAATATATAAAATTAAAGTCCAAATTTGCAAATAACATTAAACTTTCAATTTATATATTTGATACACTAAGCAAATATCCTTCACTTGTTGCTCAATATGTTAATTGTTAAGTTATGAAACATTTTAGACAATTATTTGCATTATTGATTACAAATTATGTTTTAAAATTTATAAACTTCCCATTAAAAAAAAATCTAAATCTAATAGATTTTATTTCGTTTTAAACTATCCGATAACATATCACGACCACAGGGATTTTGAGACCAAATAAAGGAGTTTAAAAATTCAAATTATAATTTGAAATCTTTTCCATGAAAATCTGCACACCATAAGCACCTGTTCGTTAAGAACTCAATGGTCCAGCTCCAGAACTTTTTTTACATTTTTATTTTAGGTACATAATATATTCTTAAAAATTTATAAAATCCAAATTTATAAATATTGATTGAAATTTATTGTTTTTTATTTTAAACTGGTACAGAGTTGAAACTGCAAAATTTTTTGAACTAACACATACTAATTGCTTTAAAAGTTCAAGTTATATATTTGAAATTTTAATTCAGGAAGCTCTGCACATCACAAGCAAATACCATAATCTCAGTAGTTCTCTAGAATTATTAAAGGAATATTTAGACAGAATGAAAATTTTCCGATTGTCCAAAATCTATCCGCATCCATTTATAAAATGTACCTACATCTGCTTTTCCCATACAGCATAAAATATTTCACTGAAATATTTCTGCAATATTCCTATGCCCGTGACAAAATATCTCCTGAAATAGTTCATGAAATATTAGAAAAAAATTTCAGACATGAAATATTTTAGAACTATTTTAAAATAGTTTACTCTTAAATTTCTGTAATATTCGTTTGCCCACAACAAAAACTTTTGAAATATATTATGAAATATTACAGATATATTTCGTGAAATATTTCAAACGATGTTTGGTCGTGAAAAAACGAAGATTTCAGAAATATTTTATAAAAATACTTCACTAAAATATGTTTAAACAATTTTTATAACTCCAACAAAAGATCTTTTGATATATATCATGAAATACTACATAAATATTTCATAAAATATTACAGGAATATTTCATAAATTATTTCAAATGGAGTTTTGTCGTCGAATAGCAATATTGCAAAAATATTTTGAAATGTTTCAAATTAAACAAGAAATATTTCATGCTGTGTGGGTTAAAAATCAGTTTTTACCTATATAGTTAGTGGCTAAGAAGCAACTCTTATGAATACAGTTTTGCTGGAAATTAGTTTTTATGCAAATAATGCAGAGGGCCAGAACCTCTCCCCCACACATCTGCCAGATTTATGCCACCGCACACCACGTCAATATAAACAAAAGGTCTATAAACTTTTTTATAGTTACAAAAAGTATTCAATGGTCACAGACCTTTATTTATATTTGACAACATTTGCTATAAATGTATTAACAAAGTAAAGATATGCAAATTGGTTAAAGAAAAATATAAGATAATCGCCAAATGATGAATAGCAAATTATAATGATTAGAATTGAATTAGAAGTTTTAACATAAAAATGTTAATTTTCATGAAAAACGTTCAAAAATCATTTAGGCAGTGAAAAATACAGGTTTGTTTCCTATTACTTTACTTTATCAATTTCAAAATTTTTCAACATATTAGCAATAGTACCTACACCTCTTAACGAACAAATGTCTTTTATGTAGATTACTGAAGCAATAAAATTAAATATTTACTTATATAACTTACCTATAGGTACATTTCAAAAACAATTGAAAGAAATCTGATCTTATTTTGATAAAAATTCATATTTTTTGAATTTTTACTAATATCAAATGTATTCCATGATATTTGAGTCATTATTACAATATTTTGTTATAAGTGTTTTTGAATTTTTGTGTTTTATTTCCAAACCTTTCCTTAATATGTCTGTCTTACCTGTTACTGGAATTATACAACATTGGCAAAATAAAATGATCAATTCTGTGGACTACATTTATAGAAATAAAAATCACATGCACTTAGGGCACGGGATCCAACTCTGTATAACTAAGACCTGGTCATTTTCAAACTCCCTATCAGCAACTGCAGGACTAACATGTTGATTCCTATCTCCTATCGTTAGAGATGTTGGAAGAATGGACCCTGAAACCCTTGGCAGTCTTAATAACAAACTTTCAGGTCCGTTAAGCTAGCGGGGACACTATAGCGGAATCCAAAATAAACCATACCATAATTTTTTACTAATTTTTTACCGCCATATAAAATTTTTACTCCGAAAGCCACCCCCGTTATAGGTTCCCCGCTAGCTTAACGTTTAAGCTAGCGGAATATTATAATTTCAAGAGGAAAACAGCTATCGACCTAATTCCACCGCCATAATTTTTTACTCGTCCAATACTAGAAGAAGGTTGATAGTGGTTATCGCTCCGTCACTACCCTTAAAATGTATTTTCGTTAATCTAGTGGGTACTTTATAACGCAATCAAAAATAAAGTATATCATAATTTTTTACTACTTTTTGACTAATTTTTTACCGCCATAAAAATATTTTACTTCTAAACCTACCCCTATACCACCTACCCCAATATCTTAATGTTTAAGCCAGCGAAATATTTTATAAATTCAAGAGGAAAACAGCTATCGACCTAATTCCACCGCCATAATTTTTTACTTGTCTAATACTAGAAGAAGATTTATAGTGGTTATCGCAAAAACCCCTCACAACCCTTAGAAATTAGTTTTGTTAATTTAGCAGAATCTAGCGGCTACTTTATAACAGAATCAAAAATAAAATATATCATAATTTTTTTCTACTTTTTAACTAATTTTTTACTGTCATAAAAATTTTTTACTTCTAAACCTGTCCCTATACCACATACCGTACTACCTTAACGTTTAAGCCAGCGGCATATTTTATAACTACAAGAGGAAAAGAGCTATCAACCTAATTCCACCGCCATAATTTTTTACTCGTCCTTTACTAGAAAAAGGTTTATAGCGGTTACCGCAAAAACCACCATCTACACCTCACAACTCTTAGAAATTAGTTTCGTTAATCTAGCGGGTACTTTATAACGGAATCAAAAATAAAATATATCATAATTTTTTACTACTTTTAAACTTATTTTTTACAGCCATAAAAATATTTTACCTCTAAATCTACCCCTATACCTTAACGTTTAAACCATCGGAATATTTTATAACTACAAGAGGAAAAGAGCTATCAACCTAATTCCACCGACATAAAGATATTATAGTGGTTATCGCAAAAACCACCCTCTACCCCTCACAACCCTTAGAAATTAATTTAGTTAATCTAGCGGCTACTTTATAATGGAATGAAAAATAAAATATATATTTTACTACTTTTTAACAAATTTTTTACTGCCATAATTTTTTTTTCTTTTAAACCTACCCCTAGACCACCTACCCCAATACCTTAACGTTTAAGCCAGCGGAATATTTTATAACTTCAAGAGGAAAACAGCTATCGACCTAATTCCACCGCCATAATTTTTTACTCGTCCAATACTAGAAGAATGTTTATAGTGGTTATCGCAATAACCACCCTCTATCCCACACAACCGTTAAAGTCTAGTTTTGTTGTGCTAGGGGGTACTTTAAACGGAGTCCAAAATAAAGTATACCATATTTTTTTAGTACTTTTTATATAATATTTTACCGCCCTTCTTTTTTTTTCAATTCAGAATAACAACTTAGGATTCTAAATAAAAGATCACGCTATTTAACTACGTTAACATTAACATCCTTTTTTCTTAGTAAAGTTTCAAACGTTGTATATTATTTTATAACTTCAGTGGAAAAACAGCTATCGATCAAATTCTACCGCTATAACCGCTCAAACATTAATAAAAGTCACATAAATAATAGATTTCGCAGAAAATAACCTAAAGCCGCTAAATTAAAATTTTAATGTTGATATTAGGTACACAAAAATCTACGAAAAATACTTCTAAATGATATTTTAGATGCTATTTCTAATAAAATCTTCAAAATAAAACTTTTACTATACATCAGACTATTCAATTTTCTATGAAGCCTCTATTAAATTCCCTGCTCAACATCTCGCATTTAAAGATCTTTAACTACAAACCTAATTGAAGCGTCATAATAATTTTAGACTGCAGTAAATTGGGGTTTTACCAACGTACATATCCTTTTAAACATCTTTCTTGCTCAAAGAAACTATCAAATAAAATAAATTAAAATCCAGAAATGCTATTAATTTTGGAATTAGTATTGTGACAGGAATTCATCCGATAATTCGTAGAAGGGGCATTCATCGTCTGGCGCATCGAGTTCGGCGGCTTACTTTGATGGCGTTCTCGGAGAATTCTAGTCTAGTCTAGGCTCTTTGACGTTCTGTAGAATTCCCAGAAGAAATATATAAATAGGGAGAGCTCAGGAAGCATTTACTCAATATTCGACTGCCGTATAGTTAAGATGAATTGTAAATAGTCCTTTGAATATAAATGGTGTTAAAATAGTGGATAAAATGTAAATAGTCTCTGTGAACATAAATTGTGTCAAAGTAGTGGAAATAAATTAGAGTGAGTTGGACAGTGTTTATAAATAAATCCAAGAACCCGACTGTGAAAATAAAAACATTACAATACATTAGGTATGCAGTGTATTCCCAAAATAGCGGATAAGCTAAATAAAACTTACACTGGAAATTGTTATGAAAAACGCCGGAATCCCTTGATTTTTATTTTTATTTTAGAGTTTTATTACGTATGCCAATAGATATGAAGTTGTTTTTTTTTCATTACCGGTTTTTATCTTTCGTTACAGAGCGTTTATTATATTATTTGCATTCATGGCATGGGCGCAAACCAAGGGGGGAGGGGGGCGATCGCCCCACCGAGAGCCTTAAAGTCAGTAAATTTAATATTAAAACGAAATCCTAACTCCAAGAGACTAGAAGAATGTAACTTCTACGGGTCTAAACCTCATAACGACTATGTTTAGTGTTATAACCCAAGAAATCTAGGTTTAAAATTTTATTCAGGTAAATTTAGTACAGGTTCCCCCCCTGAAGCATGAAATCGCCCCCTCCCCCCGGAAGCCCGTGCCTGGATCGGCCCCTGGTTCATGGCCTGTCAAGTTTTATCCTTTTAAGAGTTCTGATCTTGCCTTTATGCTTGATTATTTGCAGAATTTGGTTTGCAATTTTATATCTCGACAATTTCCTGGTCTGTTGTGATTAAGCCCGTTATTGAGTTACTTTAATTATGTATGTCATTTATTATTACTTTTTCCATAGTCTATATATTCTTTATATTATTGTTCTTCATTAACTGCGTCCATGTGTTAATTTTATTCCTCAGCATCTGTTTTTCTATCCCTCTCAATATCTGTTTATATACTATGGCTTAAATTATTCGAAGGTTACCTCACTATACCTCTTTAATACTATTTTTGAGAGACTATTGATATTGAAAAAAAAACATTTTCTAGTCGTAAGGTCACTTAAAGATTATTAAATAATATTATCTATTTTGGGGAAATTCTTGTGTAACTTTATATCACAATATGGAACAAATATTACGTTACAGGAACAATAAAATCTCTTCATGCTTTTTTTGTGTATAATTATAGTCCCACTCACAACTCTCTTGCAGGGACTGTTACATTAGCTTTACCCAATGAATTGTTATATTTAGTATATTGAATAAGTCATAAGTACAAAATTGTTAGAAAAATTATAACAAAAATATATCCGATTAGTTTTATTCCCCGTAATGAACTTCAATTTTTCTGCCCGCCAAAATCATTTCAGATCGAAATCTTTAGGCACACTTTTATTTTTGTATAAATTTAATTTAATAGTTTTTCAAAAGAAATTAAACTATTATAGTGGCTATTCCGTATTAGAAGTACTCGCCAATCATTAATCTAAATTCCACTAGAACATTAATTATTTTTTTGGTCATCTTTCATCTAATATTTGGATCAAAGGTGTTTTGTTCACCTGATTTTTCTTTCAAGATTCTTCTTGTTTCCTTGTATTTTTTTAGCTCAAGTTTTAACCATTGAAAAAGTAAATACCTTAATCTAATCGCATTTTGACGCCACCTGTTATGCGTCCGAATAAAAAACAATTTATCAAATAATCACGTTTGTCTGAAACCGAAAAAGAACTGTAATATTTTTGTTAACCACATAGTATTTCATCTAACTCGTTTCTTGTTAGAAAATGTCAATTTTTATGTACTGAAATCTGGATCTTAAGCAGTTTCTCAAATTTTTTTCTCAGTTTATTTCAAATTATCGATATGTCCCAACAAGATCAAGAATATTTCGAATCCTAGATAATCTGCAGACTAAAACATACTAATGATTTGGACTAGACGTATCTCAAAACAAAAAGTGGTAGTAGTCATTAAATTTAGGATGTTTTTTGTCTGTAATGTAAACCTTCGTACGTACGGATTTGTAAATATAAAGGATTTTTCACCGTTTACGTTGTCTGTAGATCAACCAAGAGTAGATGAACTTCTTATGATCCTACGGTTTTCTTTTCTTTCTTATTAGGTAGAAACAGAATGTACCATCAATTTTTGATCAATAAATATTAGTCAGGAGACAACACATTGTAATAATATTGATATGAAACATCATAAATTAAAAAAGGCGCAATCAGTCATTTATATGTAGCCCACCTCAATCATACAACAAATGTATATCATGAAATGAAAGATTGTTTTAATTTTCACAAATTTCTGACGTTTGATAGCTAATCGACAAATATTGATGAATTGTATATTTAGCTTCAAACATGAACGTGTCGAAAAACCTGCCGTGAGCCTACAAAATTTCCCATAAATTTGTTAATCAAAATTTTTTCTGATTTTCACCTCTTTCTAGGACATTTTTTTTCCTGATTTGTCCATCTCTAGGGCAATTTTTTTTGTCATTCGATTATATTTACCATGTGTCACAGATAAAAGCAACTTCATGTGGATTTCCGAAATGGCAAGAGATACAGGGTTGTTTAAATAAGAAAAGAGGTGCACTATTCCAAGTCCAATCAAGTGCTGTGATGAAATTAAAACTATCTACAGGGGTTTTCAAAATATCGAGAAAAAACAAAAATTGTGGTTTTAGAAAAATTGCAAAATATTCTAAATCTTGTTAATAAATTTAATTATTAGTTTTCTATTAGCGACTACGGGCATCGATTGACGTTTACAAAGTTCTTCTTTGTTGCAACCATAGCCAACTTTGATATTTATGGCAGCTATATTGGATTTTTACGTCATAGAATAGCACATAAAAAGAGTTTTTCAAGTATATATAACAGGCATATATGTAAATTAAAAAAAAACAATTTTTCATTTAGTCGGCTTTGAAACAAAATGCCCAAATTGTTTTTTTTTAATTTTTCTAAAAAATAAATAAATAAAAGTATTGTTTTATTTAATATACTAAAGTCAACAACTAAAAAATTAAAATAAAAACCGATCACAAAGTCTTCACTAAATCAAATTAAGTTGAATGTTGGAAATTCCACCATTATTATTAACGCATTTTTCTTATTAACCGATGACGCTATGTAAACTATGAATGTTTTTTTATGTTTTCAATAAAATTCTTCACAATTTTGCGTATAGTTTCAAAAGAAGAATTTTCTTATACTAATTTTTATAAAGAAAATAAATGAAATAACCTTCTTATGTCTTTTTGATGGTTAACATATCAGAATAATAAATCTGTATATTTAATATTGCAAATTGTTTTACCTTTCAATGTATAATTTTCGGGAACCGAGCTTCAATTTTTAACTGTAATATAAATTCCAAGTAAGAGACTGAGCTCTGTTCAAGTAGACGGTTGCCAAGCGTTCCAATGCACCACTATAATTTAATTGTAGTAATCCCGATACGTGATTTAAATGTTAAAATATTTATTACTGTTATCTTTTATGCTATTCAATTAAATTCGTACATTATAATGAGGCAGTTGTTTGCTACATGTTTCTTCCTAAAGAACGTGAGGGTTGTGAGGAGTAGAGGGTGGTTTTAACAAAAAGCCAGTATGAACCTCTTCTAGTATTTGACGAGTACAAAATTATGGCGGTGGAATTAGGTGGATAGCTGTTTTCCTCTTGAAGTTATAAAATATTCCGCTGGTTTAAACATTAGGGTAGGTGGTTTAGGGGTAGGTTTAGAGGTAGAATATTTTTATGGCGGTAAAAAATTAGGCAAAAAGTAGTAAAAAATTATTATATACTTTATTTTTGATTCCGTTATAAAGTACCCACTAGATTAAGGAAACTAAATTTTTAGGGTGGTGAGGGGTAGGGGGTGGTTGTTGCGACAACCACTATAAACCTTCTTCTAGTACGTGACGAGTAAAAAAATATGGCGGTGGAATTAGGTCGATAGCTGTTTTCCTCTTAGTTATAAAATATTCCGCTGGTTTAAACATTAGGGTATTGGGGTAGGTTTAGAGGTAAAATATGTTTATGGCGGTAAAATATTAGTCAAAAAGTAGTACAAAATTATGATATACTTTATTTTTGATTCCGTTATAAAGTACCCACTAGATTAACGAAACTAAATTTTAAGGGTGTTGAGGGGTGGTGGTTTCTGAGATAACAACTATAAACCTTCTTCTAGTACTTGACGAGTAAAAAATTATGGCAGTGGAATTAGGTCAATAGCTGTGTTCCTCTTGAAGTTATAAAATATTCCGCTGGCTTAAATGTTAAGCTAGCGGGGAAGGTATACCGGGGGTGGGTCTCGGAGTAAAAAAATTTTATGGTGGCAAAAAATTAGTAAAAATTATGGTATAGGTTATTTTCGACTCCGCTATAGTGTCCCCGCTAGCTTAACGGTCCTCAAACTTTCCTTTAGTGTGAGGTTATTTCCAAAAACTCCATAAATATTAAGAGAATAAACAATGATCTCCAGGAAATAATATACAAATACACGCAATGCGAATTTATTGCAAGCTGTTAGTTTATTAGAGGTTATAAGCGAATACCCAAACACCGAATACGACTCTTTAGAGATACTTGCTTTGGAAATGGATTCTGGATCAAAATAATACTCATATAAGTTATTAGTTAATTGAAAGTCCGGTAAAATAGAATTTATTTAATTTGCTGCCAGCAAAAGTGTGCCGTTTGGCCAACAATTTCTTATAAATAATTATTTTATACTTTACCGTAAAACGTAATTTATTTTATTATTTATGCCACACAAACTATGCTAAAAATGCAAGTATTGAATGCTCTTTCATTCAGACATCACAAATTATTCATTTTAACAAATTAAGGAAATGGGCACCGTTCCGTCTAAAAACCGGCACACTTTCATATTATTGCTCAAGATGTACATTATTTGAAGACGCGAGATGTAAGACCGACATCTAGGATTTTCAAGAGAATCAGTACACAGAGGTTCCGAATCTGGAGCCGTTCCGTGCAATTGCTGTTCTCCCTTAACTCCTAGGACAGAATGTCACGATAAAATTTTCAGGTTACTTCACCTGTCAGAGATATTGAATACTCTCTTCGAGGTGTCATTCCTTTGTACGCAAGACAATATATATATATATATATATATATATATATATATATATATATATATGTATTGTGTACTGATTCTCTTGAAAATCCTAGATGTCGGTCTTACATCTCGCGTCTTCAATTTAACGAAATGCATCAAATGCATAAAGAAGTGTTCGACAGGACATTCAATTGTGGGAAGCGCAACTGATGAAGGTTCCCGGCCAGAAACAATATATATTATATTTATATATAATATATATTGTCTTGCGTACAAAGGAATGACACCTCGAAGAGAGTATGTACATTATTCGTCCTCTCCCTTCTCTTGTCAAAGTGATTTTGTATGAGTGACGATCTGAAGGTATGTTCTCATTGAAGTCGTATCTGTCCAAGGGTGTCGCAAAGGGGGAGCTGCTCGCCAGACCTGTTACGGATCACTGGGGATTCGTTATATCTGAAAGTAACCCTATAATTGTCGACAAATCTAAAACCCTGAAACCTCAAAACCCGGAAGGTGAGTAACCCTAAAACCTCAAAAACTTTAATTAAAAGCACCCTCAGAAAAGCAATTAACAAACAACAGGATGAGAAAAAGACACAAAACGATGACCAAGACTACGTAGTTCTGAGAGGCTTCTGCGGTCGGTAAATACTCCACGTGTCGACTCCTGCTTCGGAGTCATTATCAAGAGACAAAAAATGAACAGTTTCAGAGTTTAGATCGAACTCGGGACCTCAAACTGCCTACTCCCTAAGAGTTAAGAATCACTAGGTAACTGAACTGAATGTGAATCTGCTCCGTTTCTTTTATTTATAGTTATCGGTTAATTATAAGGGGATATCACGGGATGAAGGGGCTGTGCGGTGATTGGTTGGGTGTTGATGGGCGTGTCTGGTTTGTTTAATCTGGCAATTACGGAGGTTCATACTGTAAGAAAGCGGAAGCTGTCATTGCGTCGGTTTAGTTTTTAGATACGGGTGTCGTTCTCTATTTCTATAGCCTCGCGAATAGTGGATGCCCTAAGAGAATTGAGAGCTATGATAGTCCTACTGTCCTCGAAGTTGATAGAGTGTACTGTTTGGATATGATGATGCGCGAGAGCTGAAGTTGGATCTTTTTTGTCAGTTCGCAAAGAAGATCCGACTTCACACGATATGAATTTTGGTGGTTTCTAAAATAAAAAATGCAAATTTACATAGAAATATTTTATTTAAATAATAAAAATGTAATAATTAACCTCCCCATGTAAGTCTGGCAACATGATCTGCTTTTCTTTTGGAACTTTTGATGAAACCTAAAAATTCTAACTCTGCTACAGCTTGGGTGAAACGAGCTCTATAAAAATGTTAAGAAAATAATACAGCCAAAACTTTTCTAGAAACAAAATAGTGTGTGTTAGCTTTGAATATATGGAGCACTTATGTTAGGTGCTATCTTTAGCATTATTCACTGTAGATATAGAAAGATGTGTGAAGATAGCTTAATTGCAAATTACAAAAAAGGATACTGTAATCTAGGATCAACAATATGTTTATCCTCATCTTCGTCGTCCATTTCTGTTGGATCAACTATACTCAAAAAGGCTTGTAACCAATCATATAAATTGATTAGTTTCCCACATTCTAGATGTAATTTAAATGCTATGCAAATATCTGGCATCAACGGTTTTATTGCTGAGGAATTTGAAATCTTACAACATTGGCACTAAAAAACATAAATGTAGTACATTTGGTATTTTTGGAAAAAATAACGTCATTAATGTTAAAGTTTTTCGACATTAATAGTTTGAGGGATAGGTAAATGAAATATATGTTTATGTTTTCAAAAATTCTATATTAGTCAGTGTCTGTATAAAGAGACTTCTTAGCAGATAGATGAAAACCAAAAAGGCATATGTAAACTATATAGTTATAAAGTAATGAGTGATATACTATCAAATTAGTATTTGTGTTAGATGAGTTTAAAAATCATTGCCTTCCTGGAAAACAGTTGTAGTAGAAATCAGTTAAAGTTCCTCTATACATTTACTTTAGACAGAAGAAATATACTTTTAATTATAAATTTCAGACGTTTGAAAGTCATGGGGCATCTATAGTGATAAAGGAACTGGGATAAATATGGTTTCTAAAATTAATATTCAGATAGTCCCGGAAATATAAGTTAATCCTAGACAATTTATGTCTTACATTACATATGTTTGTAGAGTAAATAAAAAAAAATAAGAAATGCTTTCACAAAATATTACAAATGACTTCCAGGACATAAAAGACGATTCCAATTTTAAAATTTTTACAATTTATCACAAGCAACAAGAACCAGTTAGTTATCAGTCCATTTGTTTTTTTTAATGTAAAATATTAAATTGATTCGAATTTCCATGTCATTCGAACAGGGGAAAGAATTTCCTAATGTTATAACTTTCGTATGTATGTGAGAAGTACTCCATCATTTGTAAGAATGATGGGTGCCACAGTAGTGTGAGATGTCCAAACTATATAAAAGCATTTGAGTTAAATAAAAAGGAGGAAAAGCTACGACAAAAACAAACGATAAATGGGAAAGAGCATATTGGTAGTATTGAGAATGTGGTGATACCTATGGGGAAATCTTACCAGTAGAAGTTAAAGAAGCAGTGGTACGAAATGAAGATGTTTACACTGCAAAGATGACGGAATTACGTATATTACACGGTAAACTTACACCGGATAAAGGCAGCCCCTGATGAAATGCAAGCAACTACACTTATGAAGGCGGCAAACATCATTGTCGCTACTAAACTAATTAGGAATCAAAATTGATCATAAATAGATATAAAAAGTGTTGCTATACAACTGCTAAATAGAAATATAGGAATCGAAGGGTATAATCTCCACGAGGGCTACGAATATTTTAAACATCGAGATGTAGGTAAACGTAATTTGCTGTTATATATATGTTATTTGCAAAATATATTAGCACTTAGTTCTCGCAGTCAAGAAGTCAACGGAATTTAAAGCGTACGTGACTTCCCCAGAGATATAAAATTTCATCTTGAATTATATGTAAACAACTTCCCGAAAACCTACACGACCGTTCAACCAGTAAAATCGCTGACTTACATCAGCACTGTTCTAAATGTTATAAAAGCAACTGAGAACGAGCTCGTGTTGTTATTCAAACATTGTCACTTTTAGTCTTAAGTTATTTCAAGCAATTAATTGTTTAAATTTTGATTTTGTATGTTTTAAATAAATATATTTTTTAAAAAGTGATTTGAATCAAAGTGAATATACAATTGGCGCAGTCAGTAGGATATTCCAGACACAGCTCGAACACGAAGATTTCTAACTAGTAGTGGTGGTTTCCAAACCTACCTGAAAAGGTCAACAACTACCAATTACTAGCAAAGAAACACGCAACCAGGCTAACCAGTGCTAAGTGACGCGGAGAACAGTCCGATGCGAAGAATTATTAACATAAGAATCATAAAGTAACTATTTTATTTTGATTTTATTTTGAATGACCACCAGTTCTTTCATTTATATATTTTATTCCTCATTATTATTTTACCATTTATACATTCCCATTTTGATTTTGCAACACCTACATTAAATATTACTCGATACTGATTTGATAAACAATATATTTTCTACCATTTCAATTTAAAACTTTTAACCAACAATTAATTTTCATTTATTGTGCGAATTTATACAATTTTGAAAATGGCAACAACTTGACAAGCAGCTACACCAACTGTAGAGCCCTATAAATTATCGGAAATAATTCCTGAGTATGATAGTAATCCGATATTTTTGAATACTTTTTTATGCTCTTGTAATACTGCCTGCAGCATGGCAACGGATACTCAGCAAGTATTGCTAATTCTCCATACAAAAAATAAGCTACGCGGTAGAGCCGCTGAGTTAATCAACTCCCGAAACCCAAGCCAACTAGGTGAAATTCAAACCCTCCTAGAAAACCACTTTAGAGATCCACGGGATCTCTCGGCTCTTATACACGACTTGCAAAGAATGCGGCAAACCCCTAATGAATCCAGACGCATCAAGCGAAAATGCTAGCAGCTATAAGCAAGCAAAATTTAACCATCAAAGAAAAACAAGCACAGATTCACTTAATAGAGTCAATGGCTCTTAATAGCCTCAACAGGGGTGTAGAGCCCAAAATTGCTCAACTCGTTCGCGCCAGCGACCCCTGCAGTATTCTCACTGCCATTTCCAGAATTAAACGAGAACTACAATTGTCACACTTAAAAACCCAGAAATTTTCAGACAATAGAAATTTCCAACAACCCTCTCGTAAGCCAAATAATGGTCCACCCCCAAAACAGTGCTTATTTTGTAAACGAATAGGCCATCTAATTCACGAATGCTTAGTAAGAATGAGACAATTCCAAGACAACCCGAATTCCAATCAGAATTATTCGAATTATCGTCCTCATTTTCCAATCCACCTACTAACCAATCTACAGATGTTAATCCAAGCCAACAACTTTCACAACAACAATTTCGTCTATCTACCTGTAGACAACCACAAATGTCTGGCAACTACAGACCAAACCCGAGTTTCTTTAAACACCAACAACCAAAAAATCATCACTTGAACAAAATGCAATTTGGTCCTTATCACAATGACTATAACTACTCCCAAAATGAAAACCATTACAACCCTTTACCCAATGAATACGGAAACGTACAATAATATCACTCTAACGATTTCGAACAAAATGGTGAACCAGAATATTTCAACACTGAACAGTTTAACGAATATTATTCTGACGAACCTGATTCTTCTCAACTAAATTTTCAGTTGACTCCTACTCAGTCAGAACCCCCAGACCACGAAATTTCAGAAATTCAAACCCAAATTCAGACAATGAATTTGGACGATTTCAGCCCGAACGTCAACTTCCCAGAACAGAACTTTCTGTAAGACCCCTTCTTTCTGTTAACTCCAAAAATCTTTATTATATTACCGATTCTTCAAACACCTATAAACTTCTTATCGATACAGGTGCAGGACTTTTAAACCGGAAACCTGCCAACGCTTCAAACAACGGTTCCCTGAAAATGTTATTATTCAAGGCATCACAGATGAGAAAATTCTAATTAATGAATCCACCCTAGTGCCTTTTAACATCTCCGACCCACATAAGGTGTATATTTGTAATATTGATATCGAATTTGATGGGTTATTAGGTTCAGACTTTCTGGAACACTATAACTGCATCATTGATTTCAATAAGAAACAACTCGTCACGAATTTTGAAACTCTGCCACTGTTCAAAGTTTCGGATGATACGATCACGCGTAATAATAATTCTACACCTTCAACCAAATATATCCCAGTCAACACAGATTCATTCTCGAACTGAGCAAATCTGTAAATTGAAATGTTACCTCAAGAATACAGTCTCCCAAATGCCTTAGTCAAAATCAATGAAAATGGTGAATCCAAACCATCACTTTTGACAAACTCGATTTAGAACCAATACAGAATTTCACAATAAGCACCTTCTCTGAAACCGAAACACGCAATCTAGTCGAGAATGACAGAGAAATGACAATAATGAATCAGCTTCGTTTAGAACATCTCAACGAAGAAGAACTTTGTCTTGAATATTCCGATATCTTCTATTTAGAAGGCGACCAACTGACCTTTACAAATGAAATTAAACACTCTCTAGAAACGAACAATGCGAAACCATCTTTCACAAAATCATATCGATACCCCCAAATCCACAAACAAGAGGTGAAAGTCAAATTTTCAAAATGCTAGAACAAGGGATCATACGCCCTTCTAACTCCCCATGGTCATCCCCAGTATGGGTAGTTCCTAAAAAATTTGACGCTTCCGGAACACAAAAATGGCGTGTCGTTGTTGACTACCGGGAAATAAACGAACTGACTGTAGACGACAAGTACATTCTTCCAAATATATCTGACTTACTCGACCAACTTGGCAAGTGCCAGTATTTCACCACTCTTGGCTTAGCTTCTGGATTTCATCAAATTGAAATCGACACCAAGGACATTCCTAAAACTGCTTTCACAGTCGACAATGATCACTATGAATTTGTTAGGATGCCTTTTGGTCTGAAGAATGCTCCTTCAACGTTTCAACGGGTTATGGATAACATTCTTCTCGGAATCCAAAACGAAAGATGTTTAGTCTACATGGACATCATCGTATATTCCCCGACAATTCTCACCGATGTTTTCAAAAGACTCCGTAAAGTCAATCTGAAAAAGCAACACGACAAGTGCGAGTTCCTTCGCAAAGTCGCGTATCTAGGTCATCTTATAACTCCTGAAGCCGTAAAGCCAAATCCCTCAAAAGTCGATTGCATTCTCAACTTTCCCCAGCCAAAAAACCAAAAAGACATTAAATCATTTCTAGGTGTAGCTGGCTATTATAGACGGTTCATTCCAAACTTTGCTAAAATTTCCAAGCCACTTACAAAATTACTTCAAAAAGATGTCCCTTTCAATTCGACCCCAATTCTCATATATCCTAATTTCGAGGAACCATTTATTCTCACAACTGACGCCAGTTCTTTTGCTATCGGAACAGTTCTTTCTCAAGGTAAGGATTTGCCCATAGCCTACGCCTCGAGAACCCTTTGCAAGGCTGAGACCATCGAAACAGAACTTCTTGCTATAGTGTGAGCTGTTAGACCTCTAATTTTTGGCCGTAAGTTTTCAATCAAAGACCCTGGAAGTCGAGGAGTATGATTACCAAATAATCTACAAGCCCGGCAAGATAAATAAAAATGCCGACGCTCTCTCGCATTAAAGTTAACAACTTTAATGAATACGTATCCTTTCAGACAAATAATCATCTAACACCGTTTGCAGTACTCCCAACAAACGAGACTGACGATGACTCACAAGAACCAGACACAAAAAGTCCCATTAATTTCCATCAAATTTCTGAGGAGTTCAGAACTTTTGTAGAGCGATACCAAACCGTTTCACTCCACAAAATTCAATTTTCTAATTGCCAACTATTAGAGAGAAAACAAAAACATTCTTGTATTCCCCCAAGGTTCTCTCATGAAAGATTTTCACCACGACATCATAGAGGACATTTTTGAGGAAAATGCCTCAAGAATAAACATCTTTGCAAGCAAAACTGTCAGAAAGAGACGCTATTTCATCGTCCCTCTCCCTTCTGATCACGAAGTAGTCAACGAGACTCTTTTTGCATCTTTATAGAATAGTATGTGTGTTAAGCTAGCAGAGCCATTTCATAACACCCAAATGGGACCTACTCAAGAATTTATTGCTAATTTATTACGCAAAAATTAAATTTATTGCTCCCACCCCTCCTGACAAACAGTGGCTATGCTAACTTTAGACTAAAGTTAGCATAGCCATATTCTATATCTCCGGAACGAACAACGCTACCGAGGTGATCTTGGTGGCGTATTTTATTGTAAATTAATTGCTATCGAATGGCACTAGAGCAAATAACCAAAAAATACCCCTTCATCCCCTACTGAATTTCGCACCCCCCAACAATTACTAAAAAAATGTATTTCAATATTTTATGTTGTATAAAAATCAGTAGACTTTTAATAGCTAATTAATTGCTGAAGTTTTACCCTCATTACGATTTCATTCCTCCAACCCCTTCCAAGAAACTGTGGAGACGCCAACTTTAGACTAGCCACATCTATATCTCCGGAACGAACAGTGCTACCGAGGTGATCTTGGGCGCGTATTTTATTGCTAATTAATTGCTATCGAATAGTACCAGGGTGAATACACAAAACCTACCCCTTCATCCCCTACTCAATTTCTCACCCCCTGACAAGTAACAAAAATATTTATTTCGATGTATTTCCTTATTAAAATCAGTAGACTTTTAATTGTTAATTAATTGCTGAAGGTCTACCTTCGTTACGATTTATCCTCCCTACCCCTTCATCCCCTACTGAATTTCGCACCCCCTGACAAATAACAAATATTTATTTCAATGTTTTTTGTTGTTAAGATCAGTAGAGTTTTAATTGCTAATTAATTGCTGTAGTTCTACCCTCGTTACGATTTCATTCCTTCAACCCTTTCCGTGAAACTGTGGCTATGCCAACTTTAGACTAAAGTTAGCATAGCCACTGTTTATCAGAAGGGGGGGGGAGCAATAAATTTAATTTTTGCGTAATAAATTAGCAATAAATTCTGGAGTAGGTCCCATTTGGGCGTTATGAAATGGCTCTGCTAGCTTAACACACATTAGAATAGTAGAGATGTGTTCACCGAAAACGAAGTATTCTGTGTTGAGAATAACATTGACTTGCCCATTCTGGAAATGGTTTCGTTCATTTTTTCCGAAACCGATATAAAATGGAAAGTTTGTCAAAATATCGTCCAAAAGGTTGAGGAAGATCATATATACCTATAAATCTCGGCCAATTCCATAACGGCAAAAATAATATACATCGAGGTATCAATGAAACTAATCGCAGAATAAAGGAAAAATACAATTGGCAAGTACTAACTAAGAACAATTTTATCAAAAACTGCCAAACTTGCCAAAAGGCAAAAGTTTACCGAAAACATCTAACAGTCCTCTCGTCATCACCGAAATTCCACGGACACCCTTTGAACGTGTCAACATCGACATTCTCGAAGTCCCGACAAGAAACTATGCTTTAACTATCCGGAACAAACTAACAAAATTCTCTCAGGCCATAGCCGACAAATCCGCAAAAACCGTTGTTAGTACTTTACTACTATATTTCCAGCACTTCGGTACCCCATTACGGATACACTGTGATTATGGCAGGGAATTCGACAACGCACTAATGAGAGACTTATGTAAGTTATTTGACATCAAACTATCCTATTCTAGTTTGGGACACCCCCAGTCAAATGGTTCATTAGAATGATTCCACTCGATCTTATTAGAGATGATTAGAATCCATAAACTAGAAAATCCTTTTAACATCCTCCCTTATGCAATAATTGCATATAACAATTCTGTAAACAAATGTCATGGATTCACACCTTACGAACTTGTTTTCGGACATACTTCAAGTAGGATTCCAGAAACCCTCTACAACCAACAAGCCCTGATAACTAAATACATCCGAGACCTCAACAATCGTATTTCTCACTATTACAAAATTGCACGTGAACAAACGGAAATCCAAAAACACAAAGCGAAAGTCAGATTTGATGAACATGTTCCCGAAAATCTCCCCGATTATCAAATAGGTGATAAAGTCTATATTAAAGAATCTCAGATCAAGGACATACTTCAAAATAAATTCAATGGTCCTTTCGAAATCCTGGAGATTCACAAAAATTCCGCAATACTACTAAATCCTAAAACCAACCAAAAATCAGAAAGTTAATTTCTGTTTCAGGTTTTGCCTGCTGTTCTGGTCAGCAGTAGCCCAATTTCAAATTCAACCAATAAACAATACCTTAGGTATCTAGTTCCATAACGAAGCAGAAATAACTGTATCCAATGATAAATGGACACTCCTATTGCACAGAAATATTTCAGCACTAGAACAAGTATTTACAACAAATAATAGAATATTACAAACTCTTGTAAAAACTGTTAACTTCAATTCTTTTAGACATACAAACTCACATTAACCTTCTCAATCAAATTTCTAACTCAATCAATCAGAAATTTACTGACATTCACATGGACACTAAAACACACAAAGGAGGTATACTTGATGGGGATTTAAGGCAATCACCGGCAATGTAGACGCCGCCGACGGAAAATACTTTACTGAAAGCGTAAACCGCTTAAATCAAGGCCAACTTCAAATTGAGAACTCACAAAAAAATCAAATAAGTGTCACCACATCTGTAATTAAAAACTTCAACGAAACTATCCAAAACATTAGAATTGACGAAAAACTATTTAACGATAACATGAAAAAGCTGGAAATCACTATCGGAAAAATTAATGATAAGGTTGCCTATGTCTAATTTAAACTCGCATTACTCGAAATGTGTGAAAAACTTATGGAAATTACCGCTTGCCGATTGGTTATTTCCGGTTGAGTTGTTGTAGGACGGGTCCGGACCGGTACGGTGTTTAATAGAATTTTTCAACAATTCGATAAGTTCTGGATTTCATTGCGTGCGTTTATACTGTGAGGCCTCTTCGCTATTTCAATTGCCTCTCTTACGAGTCTTGATTCGGGTGTTCTACGAGTTGTTTTTTCCTGCTTTCTTATGGCGTTCTGGTGTTCATCACGTCTAGGTTGAATTCTTCTGTTAGTTTGCCCTACATAGGTTTTATGACAGTCTGCACATGGAATCTCGTACACTCCCTGTTGTTCTAAAGGGATTCTCGTCTTCGCAGTCCTCAACACCGTTCTGTCTGTGTTGAAAATAGTATCGATATTGTGTCTCCGTAGAATCTTGCAATACTGTCCGTGGCACCCTTGACATACAGTAAATAAGCCTTCGTTATTGGTGTCTCATGCTCCTCGTCTGTTTGTCTCGGTTTTGACTTTAGGGCTCTATAGTTCGGTCTGTAAATCCGTTTTGTCCTAGAGCTGATTTTAAACCGTCCATTTCCTGTTTGATGTTATCCTGGTCAGATAGTCTTTGTGATCTGGTTACTAAAGTCTTGACGACGGCTTGTAGTTGGGCTGGGTGGTGATGAGAATTAGCATGAAGGTATCTGTTGGTGTGAGTTGCTTTCCTATATACTCTATGGCCAAGGGTTCCATCTTCCTTCCTATTTATCAGAACATCAAGGTGGTCTAAAAATGTGTTGAGGTGTTCCCTCCCATGAGGCCAAATCACAAATGTATCATCCACATATCGCAACCATAAACTGGGTTTAAGAGTTGCTATTCTTAGTGCCAACTCCTCAAAGTTCTCTATAAAAAGGTTCGCTATTACTGGTGAGAGTGGTGATCCCATTGGAGCTCCTTCCACTTGTTTGTATCGTTGGTTCTCGTAAATAAAATAGGTGTTCATCAGACAGTGCCTTGTTAAGTCTACAAGGTGTTGAGGTGGTTTGTATTTTTCTATTATGATATCCAAGGCTTCGTTGATAGGGATGTTGGTGAACAGGGACACTACGTCAAAACTTACAATAAGACACTCTGGTTGTAAGACCGTTTTTCTGAGTATTTCGATGAATTGTGTCGAATTTTTCTGTCTGCCCCCTCTGCAAACGGTTGAAGTTGTTGGGCTAGGTATTTAGCAAGCTGTTGTGTTGGGGATCCAATTGAGCTTACTACTGGCCTCAAAGGTGCAGCTTCTTTATGTACTTTTGGCAACCCATAGAATTTCGGACATCTCGATGATTTTTCACGCGGAATGAGTTGCAGTTGGAGATTTTTGTCGCTCCTACTTGCTTGGATTTTGGCCTTGGTTGTTTTCACCAGATAAGTTGTTGGGTCAGTAGTAATTTGTTTATATGCTGGATCTTGTAGCAATGTTTGTATTTTGTTTGAATAATCCGCTGTATCTAAAATTACAGTCGCATTTCCTTTATCAGCAGGTAGAATGACAATGTCCTTGTTGAGGCGAAGTTGTTTTAAGGCCTCATTTTCTTCTATAGATAGGTTTCTTTTGGATGGTTTAGACACATCTTGTCGAATTATTTCAGCGGTGTTCTCATCTAAGTTTGAAACTGCTGTTTCCACGCCACATATTATGCTCTCTGTTGATATGTGAGAAGAAGCAATAGCGGAATTGAATCCCTTAGCCAACACGCCAATCGAGGTAGAGTTCAATTGGACCGAAGATTAATTATAAACGGTTTTATTCGTTTCCAATTGCCGTGAGGTTAGACTGTGACCTTTATTTCAGAGAAAAATTCGTTTTTGGGCTCCTGTTGGAGCTTCAATTTGTTAAATTTTGTCTGTTGTTGCATTGTTGTCAACTCTGCATTCGTTTCGGCCCTAAATTCGCTAATCTTATCGAATTTATCCCATATTATTGGGTGGAGTGTATTGCTTACCTGTAGGTGGATATCTAAGAGTTTAGTATTAAGAACATCCAAATCTCATCTGACATCACGTATGCCTTCCCTAAGTAGGGCACAACTAGCTTTCCATAAGATATTCTGTGTTTTTCTGTTGTTCTTTCAGAACTTTACCGTCATGTTTTTCGGAATAATGCGATGAAGGAGTTATTTTTTTGGTTTTTGTGTAAGTGCTTTCTGTATTATGTGGCCATTTGATGTTAATGCCTCCTTTAGAATGTTCATCTCGGCCTTACTGTTTTCGTTGTCTGTTAGAGTTTGAGATCTGTGGGTTAAGGTTTTAACTACTGAGAATAACTGAGCAGGGTGGTGGAGCGAGTTTGCGAGATGAACTTTCTAAAGGAGGCATTAACATCAAATGGCTATAACCACCACATAATACAGAAAGCACTTACAAAAAACCAAAACCCACAACAGAAGAAGAAAATTTCGACAGCCTTTCTCTCCTTCGTACGGGGCACAACTGACAAAAAATTGGAAAAGTACTAGCAAAACACAATAAAAAAACAGTTTTCAAGGCACACAGAAAGATTGGAGAGATCATACCGTCACCTAAAGAGAAAAAAAAACAAGGGTTAGGGAATCTATTGAGATAGAAAAACGTAAAACAAACCTTAATAAACGGGACGATGCGCAACGCCTCCCACCCACTTAGAGAGCTGCACTAACAGAAAGCTATATTAGCATTAAAATAAAATCTCCAGAAAAAAGAACAAATAACGCGAATACTCTTCCTAAACCCAACAATACACAAGGGCAAGAGCTCTGATTGACCTGAGCGAACAAGACTACCCCCCCCCCCAGCGGCCAATAGCATAAATTTTAACTCTGTAAATAAAGATATGTTAAAGGTAAAAAGCAGTAGATCAATTTGTACTACGCTTAGTGAGTGACTACATCAGTAATCCCGAAGAAGATGAGTGAGATCTCATTGAAACGTGGAAAAAGTGTCTTTTCTAAGACAAACAGGAGAAACACACGAGATTCCCGAGAACAGTCAATTACATTTATACATCAATTACTCGTGAGAACATCAGAAGCAACATTATATATATATATATATATATATATATATATATATATATATATATATATATATATATATATATATATATATATATGTAATGATGCAACCCAAGTGTATTTGTATATAGTAAATATAAGTTAAGCTATAGAAAATTTATCTTTGATATCATAGATCAAAATTAAAAAGATTAGATTAGATTATATTGTTGAAATAAACATATAATTAAAAGGTAAAATCATCCGGTATAATGAGTAAATAAAATGAAATCATAGATGAGTTTTTTATAGCAAGCATTTTGGATAGAAAAAGTCAATTTGAGTGGTTCTTAAGGAGATGAAAACCTTAGATTGGATTTGACAAGTTTTTTTGGAAGGAGTAGTGTCAAGAAGAGATAAGATTCTAAGTACTGAACAGTACAAATATAACGTAGAAATATATAAATAAACGTTAAGAAGATTTGTAAATTTGGTTCCTGAAAGAAATAAAAAACTAAAATAACAAGAGTAGTAGTGATGCAGTAAAGAATGAATGACTAATCTAATTGCCATTCATAAAAGATATCCATTAATGAAATTTAAATTGGAGAAGAATATTAATATGGAGAGTGGAGATGAACAGAGTTAGCCAGAAAAGATCTTTGAAAAAAGACATAGTGTTGTGAAAAGAAAAACTGAGTACTTTGATTTGAATATTTGTAGAGACATAATTTGAATTTACCTGTACATTTAATAGAAGATAGTAATAATAGTTGAGCCATTAGAATAACTAATGTGTGACTGTGGGTTGAAAGAATTATTTTTATAGTGTTAGTTTGTAATTTTGTTGAAACATTAAACTTCGATTATAGATTACATGAATTTATGGTTATCATTGCAGTATAATTTGCAAAATATAAAATAATAACAATTAATTTTGTGCAATTATTAAGAATTACCAAAAGATGCAGTATGTAATAAATATTTCTTATAAAAAGAAGTTACGAACATGTTTATGCAAAATGAGGTAATCTCAGATTAATTGCTTTCCCAAGTTAAGAAAACATTCGCTGTTCAAGATTCAATAGGCCTGCTTCCCTGAAGATAGCTTCGTGGAATATACAAGCAGCGAGAACCCGGCTACACGAACTGGGTAAATTTATCACTCGAAGTAACATAGATGTCGTGGCACTCCAGGAAACAAAGCTATCAGAAGGCAAGCGTTTCAACATCGAGGGATACACCACTTACAGGAACGTGAAGATAACAATACCACACCACAGAATCCTGACCCCGGACAACCTTGCATCGACAGAAGCAACAGGCATTCAGGTAAGTATGACTAATAACCAAAGTATTGTATTTTCAGTATACATTCCTCCGAACCCTGGATTTTCGGATGCTGATTTCGACGCTCTACTGCCAGATCGTCAGCACACAATCCTCATTGGTGACATGAACTGCAAATCACCACAGTGGAACAGTCATGGGGCCTATCTCACATACACACTACCCTCACGACATAAACAGGAGATCGGCTGTCCTGGACATCGCAGTGATCAAGAATCCGACACATCTTGCAGACATCCATACAGTCCAAGAAGGATCAACGGACTACAATCCGGTGATCCTGCTTGTAGGTGATCCAGACGAGCATAGTGACGAAGAAGAGCAACGCTTCCAGAAGGTGAATTGGGACCTATTCCGAAGGAACCTGGACCGCACACTGAGACCAATCCCTGTGATCGAAAGTAGGGAAGAGGTCGAAGCGGCGATTCAACTCCTAGAGGATGGAATCAATGCAGCTTTGGAAGCCAGCACTCGTAGCATCCGAAAACACAGAGACAAGAAGTACGCCAACCTTCCAGATGACATCAGGGAGCTAATCCTAGAGAAAAACAGAGCGAGAAGACGAGCATAAAGAACAAGGCAACCGGACGACAAGCGTAGAGCCAACGCATTGAATCGGGCAGTCACTGAAGCTCTAAGAACGCATTACAATGATCGATGGAATGGGTAGCTGGGGCAACTGGACCCGCAGAAACCAGGCTTCTGGAATCTGCAAAAAATTCTGAGAACGGAAAGGCGTACAGTACCTCCACTTCATGGCGAGCAGGGTATAGTCTACTCAGACCTTGAAAAGGCAGAAGCATTCGCTGACAGCCTTGAGAGAGAATGTAGACTGAACCAACACGACGATGACGACGACGACCACGAACTCCGAGTCGAGAGGCAAGCCAGAAGGATAAGGAACCAAGAGGACATCCCACCGATCAGCACCACGACCCCGGAAGAGGTACGGGACCAGATCAGACGTCTCAAGCAACGAAAAGCACCTGGACATGACCGTATATCCAACACGATAGTCAAACGGTTTACCAGGAAGGCTGTCGTTTCCTTGACAAACATCATCAATGCAATGCTAAGACTCAGATACTACCCGAGGAGATGGAAGTATGCCGACATTATCATGCTGCCAAAGGCCAATAAGGACGGTACTTTTCCACAAAACTATCTAAGCTAACTAAGTAGCAGAAAGGATCTACGGAATCTTCCAAGAGACCATAGACGATCTGAATGTGATTCCAGACCAGCAGTTTGGATTCAGACATCGACACGCCACCGAACATCAAGTTCTACGCCTTGTAGAATACGCCTCAGACGGACTCAACCGGAATCGAAGAACAGCCTTCATCTTCCTGGATGTAGCAAAAGCCTTCGACGGAGTATGGCATGACGGACTATTAGTCAAGATGGACCAATTAGGATTTCCCACTAACATCATCCAGCTAGTGGGCTCCTTTTGAGACATCGAAGAGTAAGAGTACGAGTTGGCCAAGAGCACTCCAGATACCGGACCACCGATGCAGGGGTTCCCCAAGGAGCAGTCCTGTCCCGATGCTATTTTCAATCTACACTGCAGACATCCCAAGACCTGCCGACGCTATAATTGCCCAGTTCGCCGACGGCACCGCCATAGGATGCCAATCTTTCAGATTCGAGCCAGCCTTGAGGCGGCTGCAGCAAGCTACTGACAATTTAGCTGAATGGTGCCTTCAGTGGAAGATAGCCATCAACGAGGACAAAACCCAAGCTCTGTTCGTCAACGGGAGAAGCCGCACGATCGTTCCGACAGGAAACCTGACCGTCAACGGAAGACAAATTCCATGGAAGAACGAAGTCAAATACCTTGGAGTCATCATCGACAAGGGGGTTGACTTTCACGAGGCATGTCCAAGAGACTAGTAATAAAATCCGGGCTGCCCGTGCCAAACTTTACCCCTTAATAGGAAGAGGAAGCAAGCTGGGACTCTTAAACAAGCTGACTCTTATCAAGGCAGTCATCTTGCCAATGCTGACGTACGCTTCAATAGTATGGGGACACACCAGCAAGAGCATCAGGCAGGCCATCCAAAGGCAGGAGAACCTATGCCTACGCCTCGCAGTCGACGCACCCTGGTTCGTTCGTAACACGGTGATTTTCAACGATTTACGACACCAACCAGTGCTTACAGAAATGAAGAGGAATGCCAGAGAGGCTTACGCTAAACTGGAACAGCACCCAAACCTTCACCTACGACAACTAATCGACTATGACCCCAGATTTATTGACAGATACAAACGGCCTAAGAACCAGCTCTGCCTTAGCGAAGGGGAAGAGGACGAAGAAGCCCAGAGATAGAGAACAGGTAAGTAAAAAATGAAGTATATAACAATCTTTTTTTCAGGAGACAACAAGGGGGCCCGGGGGGAAACCAACCTACCAAACAAAGAGAAGACAGAAGAACACACACCCACAAAACAAACGACGACAACGTGCACGCCCACAGAAGGGTACAATTAGCTATATATCATAGCAAAGAATGAGCCACGTAACACAAATAAGTTGCTGTAGTACCAATAAGGTAAAGCAACGGAACCAAACCAAAGCCAAGCTATCCCAACAAGAAGACAGCGATTATGCAGAAGGAAAACTGCGTTAGCGTGAGGACCTGAGTTAAGTCTCAGGGGGTGGATGGCAAGGGGGCTGGAAGTGCTCATCAGTAAAATTTTCTGAAGGGCAAATCTAGTTCCTGGGCTCGCGCATGGGTGTGTGGTGGGCCTGTGAAAATTGTCACTGACGTCATACACGAATGAAAGTAGGAGGGATAGTGACGTCATTCGACATAGGTCCGTAATGACTCATGAAAGCATGAAGTTTAAATGACATATACTTTATTGCTGTTCACCGACGCTAATGCAGGCTTAACAACGTGCTCAACAAAATTTAATAAAAAGTTCCGAGCAGCTTGATTTTGAGTATAAATTTTTCCATTCCCTTTGTCGTAACTCCAAAGCCCAATGATTTGGCCGTTTCCTATCGCTATCCGTAGATTAATTTTAAACATACTGAATATCAGATTCGAATTTTTTTTATTCCATTTATGCAATTTGTGGAGGTTTTGCTTTGCTTTGCGGGATAGTTGCAGGGCAAACATATCTTCCACGTTGTAGGTGGAATGCGTTGTAATCGTATATTTGCAAAACTGATATGTAGTGTTATTCAATATTCCTTTCAGTTTAGTTACTACGACCTGAAATGCTCCAATTTGCTTTGACATGAATATTAACAGTGATAATAAAATTTCAAACAACAAATATATAATGAAAGTCAGAATGAATGTCAAATTAGGACAAATAGACAAGGTTGAAGTCGTTAGTAGCTAGAGCAACACTAATACAAAAAGATGTTTATTAAGCTAAGGCAAATTGACGCCAACCGAAACTAAAAAGAAAATACTTGTCACTGAATTAATCGAAAACAACAATAGGCCACATTTCACACTCTTATTCATGACTATATCTCTGGTAATGGCAGTCATGTATGCCAGTGACTATTTATAAAGATAATTGAGAATTAGTGCATCTTACAAACACCTGCTAATATTGTTTCTAAAAGAAATAGATTAAAGTTTTAGTATCTGAAATCTTGAGTAAATTTTAAGAAATTTGCCAGATTAGTACGATACATTTTATTTATAATATGTAGTATCAAATTCATATCTAGGAGCACATTACTGACGGGGTATTATAGGTAATTTAGCTCTAATATGTCGTATGAAATTTTAAACTGGGGTTATTATCCAATATCTGCAAAATCGTTACAACGTCGCTATGTTAGAATTATTGTAGGAATGAAGTACCGCCGGTATTGTAGAGATGGCTTTGTGGGGCTAAAACTACTTACCCTACATTGCACTTTTATCCTTCAGTGTCTAGTCTATATCAAACAGCTACAGAACACACAATGATATTGACTCCTATTCAACAGACTTACTTCTCAGCTTCAATGGATTGCAGCGAGCGAGAATGGGTACTGACTAATATTATGGCATACAATATTTTAAATCACTGCTAGCAAAAATCAGTAAATTAAACTTAGAATCATTTTAAAGCAAGAGTGAAAGCATATCTTTTAAAACAGGCCTTTTTTTCTCCCAACGAGTACTTAGGAACTGATTTGAATAAATGCCATTTTTAAATAATAATTTATATATTCTGTATTGTATTCATAATTAATAGTTTTTACACTTTTGACTTGTAAAAACACACTGTCGTAATACTTTGCCAGTAAACAAACTAAACTAGTGCCTGAACAGCAAATAATAAATATATTTTGGGACATTTCCAATTTTAAGTGATTTCATTATTAGTTTTCAATTTGCCTATTTGTACAAAAACACTGTTTTTGAAACAATACTTACTTGGAGATAGTAACATGGATCATTAAGACCATTGTGTATAGCTGCTCTGTGTGCACCCACAATATAATTTTGGATAGATATGTCATCAAAGAAGAATATTTCATGAAAATAAAAGGAACTTGGTTCTACCAAGTATTCTTCAAATATCTTTGAAAGGTCTTCAATCATATTTTCCCTTAATTTCTCGTACTTGTTTAAAGATTTCTTCTCTTGTTTTGAAAGAGCTATAAGTTTCTAAAAAAATGTAGGTACTAATAGATGAAAAGTGTTTTTATATAAATGTTGTTACCTCACGAAACTGTTTTCTGTCAGTGCTGCTTTGGAAGTTGACATCCTCTTCCTCTTCAATTTCATTGACAACTTCAACTAAATCTTTCATATCAAAACCACTCATTTCATTCAAGTATTTAGATAATTTATTTATAATATCTCCTAATTTGTTATTAGCTCTAGTTTTCACATGGTTTGACAAAAAGTTGAACATGTTTTTAAGTTTTGAAAAGAGTTCATCTTTGGATTGGAAATTCAACAACTGAAAGCATTCTTTATACTCTTCTGTTTTTGTAATGTTTTTGACTACAGCCAAAGGATACAGTTCTCGCATCTGAAAAAAATTACAATGTTTTCATAGGTAGTCTAGATCACGTTGAATATGCTGAAAAAAAAAAAAGGATAAAGCTCCGAAAAATATGTTTTTCATTTGTTATTTGTAATTTTTTATATGCTGAAAACGTTTTAAATACAATTTTCTAGTCGTCATTCCGGATCCAGTGAACTATCGCAAATATTTTTAGGAGCATTATCTCCGTTTTTCACCATTGTGAACTTGTGATCTAGACTATCAAGCGAGTTTTCAGGATTTTAAAATGAAATAACGCGATAGTCCGAGAGTCGAGAGTATGCATATCCTATAGGTAAAATGCATGAATGAATTTGTGTGAGTAACAGTACCACACATCTAAAGGGAGCCTCCAACGAAATTGAGAAATTTTGTCCGCTGGTGAAAAAATGATGTCACTATAAGAAGACAGCCTCATGCTTGCGGGTTTACTGGGTTGGCACCAGGGCTGGACTAAGGCTTAGGTAACATAGGCACGTGCCTAGGGCCCGTAAATTAGGTATTTAATTTTCGTACTGAATTTTTATTTTTATTTAACAGAAAAACGTCATATTCATAATTATTGCTGCAACTTATCCAAATTATGCCGAATCGTTGATTGATAAGGTCGACAAGTGTGGACGGGTGTTCCCTTGTTTATGCAACCACGCCCGCGAGGGTCGATGTGTGTAAATACGATCGTGCCTCGCGCCTATCGAGCATTTAATATGAACATGTTTAAAAAAGTCAAACGTAGCTATTTCAAATCAGTGTCTTCTGAACGTATTGCATCTTATGTGAGTTGTATTTGAAAATTGTGCAAGTACCTAGACTTGATTGTAAATAGATTATTTTGGATTCATTTAATTACTACTTTCTAGAATTCTTAATAAAAATATGAGTTTTTACAAAAGTGTTGCCATTTAGGGGGTGACTGAAAATGGTTATTCTCTTTGATTGGCGCATGGTTGGTGCTTTAGTTTCACAGTAGAGAGATGATGCAATTGTTTCATTGTAATGTAACAGTTCAAAATGGGTTCTAGCGTAAATATTCCGCCAAATATAGTACCTATTGGGCCTAAAAACTTGAAACAAATAGGGAATATAGGGCCTTATCTAAAGTTTACATGACAGAAAAAGAAAATCCTATTGTTAGGCTACAAATCATACTATTACGATAATTCATCCGATAACTCGTGCAACCAGCTTCATCCGATAATTCGTGGTGGCGACATTCCTCCGATATTTCTGGCAAGCCGAAATATTGTTAGTCTGGCGCATCAAGGTCGGCGGCTTGCTTTGTTGTATTTCTCGAAGAATCTAGTCTAGTTGACGTTCTGGAGAATTCCGACAAGAAATATATAAATGCGGTTAGCTGAGGAAGATTAATTCAGTATTAGACTGCCGTATATTCTGTGGATATAAATTGTGTTAAAGTAGTGGAAATAAATTAGTGAGTGGGACTGTTTTTAAATAAATCCAAGAACTGAACAGAACCGATTGTGAAAATAAAAACATTACAGTAGTGTCAGGTGTTCGGTGTATTTGTGAAACTTTGGAAGTGAAAATAAATAGACTAACAATCTTTAAATCCGTGAGTTTGGACCAGTTGAAAGTGACTGATTTAAAGAAACTTAAAGAACTTGAGGAAATGGATTTAGAAATTAGTGGAAAGAAAAGTGAATTAATACAACGGCTACGAGATGCCCTAATAGATGAAGGTAATAATCCCGATACTTATTTGTTTGAAGTTTCTGGTAATGGGGACATAAATAAACTACTTAAAAAATGGAAGAAAATTCTAAGGCTTTAGAAGACAAATGCTTGAAAATTCTAAAATCTTAAAAGAGGCTTTAGAAGATAAATTACAAGTGAATTCTAAGTCCATAGAAGAAAATTTTAAAAGCATGGTACAAAAAAATTCAGAAATGCTGGAAGAGAAAATAGTCGAGAATGAAATTCGAATCGAAGACCTGAAACAGGCGAAAGTCGAAATTGAAACGCGGATGGAAGAGCTAAAGCAGACAATGCTCGCAGAGCTGAAACAGACGAGAGTCAAAAATGAAACACAGATAGAAGAGCTAAAACAGATAATGGTGGGTGAGATCATCAAAATAAAAGAAGAGGTACTCACAATGCAAAGGAGGGCAATTCCATCAAAGACCGAAAGTAGAAACAGTCCAGAAGTAGTTGATTCAAAAATTAGCCTCGAGGGAACAAGACACAAGACGAAACCTAAGCAATTTGATGGAAAATTGTCATGGACTAATTATCTGCGCCAAATCGAGGCTGCAGCTAAGCTAAACGTATGGTCGGCAGAGGAGAAGGCAATCGCATTAACCCTAGCCTTAAGAGGGGATGCTACAGATATCTTACAAACATTGAATACCTCGGAGCAAAAAGACTATCAAACATTTAGAACTGATGTATGGGCAAATTCATTTGGAGCACGTTTATCACTCCCAACTGAAAAATCGCCACCAGAAATCTAATGAATCCCTACAAGAGTTTGAAGCTGATATTACCCGTCTGGTTCGCCTTGCCTATCAAGCCACACCGGAAAATGTGATAGAAAGGTTAGCAGTACACGCGTTTTTGGATGGACTTCGGGATCACGAAACCTGACAAGCTTTAACACTAGCTCGACCGACTCAATTAGTGGATGCACTTGCTCGAGCGCGAGATTTCGAGGCTGCGAAAAATACCTACAGAGGTTAAGCCAAAGTCCGAATCACAGACGAAGAATCAGAAGATGGCGAAACTGATAAAGTCTCTGTAAGGAATATAGTAGAGGAAGTCCTTACAAAACAAAGACTAATGAGATGCCGGAAGTGTCGAAAGGTAGGACATATCCAGAATCGTTACAAGTAGAGCAACGGAGTACCGACTTCCTTGTCATCGTCGACCTGGAGCCAACAAGCCCCAACTATTAACGCATATGTCGCTTCGCTACGCAAGCACGTTAACAGTGTCCTTGTAGATGGCCTTATTAATAAGAAGCAATGTGCAATGCCGCTAGATACTGCGGCGACGAAAACAGTCATAAGGCACAACATTGTTTTAGACGAGAAAATAATAAAACAAACAAAGTGGCTACTGCGAACAGCGACAGGAAAATCAGCTAAGGTCCATGGTGAAATAGAAGTTGAAATGGTCTTGAGAAATACAGAATTTCAACATCGGGCATTAGTGGCGGACATCTAAGACCAAGTCATCATTGTAATGGATGTCATGAGCTCCAAGGGATTCCAGTTAAACTTTAAAGGAATTCTGCGAGTGAATGACGAAGAAGTGGTGCTCCCTGGAAAAGACGAACAATCTTGGTAGAGGATGTAAATGTTCCGGAAAGAGCTCAAATCATTGGAGATGCTTGCCTAGATGGGAAAGCTAAAGCTGGAACAGTGATGATATTTGATCCCGAACTAAACGACGGAAATGTAGCCACAGGAGTGGCATTGTGGAAGACTCTGTTTCGTGCCAAGGAGATTGTGCAAGTAACAGTAATAAACCTGAATCATTACTCGGTTGTGCTAAAGAAAGGAACAACTTTGGGTCATTGCTCAACAGTTTCCTCTGTAGTCAGAAGCACACAGCATGCAGAAATACCACCAGGTAAGCTGTCTGAGGAACTGGAAGGACTCACCTCCGATTCATCCAAGAATTTGACACCAAAACAGAAAGCAAAATTGAGGGACATCGTTAGAAACTACCAGGATATCTTCGATGTAGGGAACGGAAAGAGAGGACAAACTGATCTGGTGAAACATAAAATTAATACTGCTCAACCTATTCGACAGTCGGCGAGAAGACTACCCCTAGTTACAAAAGAAGAAGCCGACAGGATAGTCCGCGAGATGGAGAAGAAGGTGTTATTGAACCATCCCACAGCCCTTGGGCTTCTCCAGTTGTCGTGGTTAAACCACGCTACAAAGAAAGGCAGCTGTTCCTTCTAAGAATAGAACGATACCCTAGATACGCTGGCTGGATCGAAGATGTTTTCCACCCTGGACTTGAACAGCGGTTATTGGTAGGTGGAACTTGCTAAAGAAGACCGAGAAACGACTGCTTTTACCATAGGCTCAGCACTTTACCAATTCACTGGTGATGCCGTTTGGGTTGTGTAATGCTCCAGCGACGTTTGAAAGATTTATGGAAACAGTGTTAAAAGGACTTTCATGGAAAACGTGCCTGGTGTATCTTCACAACATTATCGTGGTTGGAAGATCGTTTGAAGACCACGTGAAGACCCCGGAGGAGGTACTTCGGCGACTTCGAAGTACCGGAATAAAGTTACGCCCGAAGAAGTGTTAACTGTTCCAAGAAGAGGTGCAATACCTTGGACATGTGGTTTTCGCAGAAGAAGTAGCTGTTGATAAACAGAAAAACAAAGCCGTCCAAGAGTGGCCGGTACCTAAAGACATCTACCAGCTAAGATGTTTCCTGGGGTTACGTACGTACTATCGTCGGTATGTAGCGGGATTCGCCAATATCGCCAAGCCACGCACTAGACTCACAGAGGGGAAGATGCAGTATCAGTGGGACGAGGAGTGCCAGCGATCATTCGAGACACTGAAAAGAGTTTTGACCATCCCCCATTTTAAGTTATCCGTTATCAGATGGGAACTTCGTCCTGGATACCGACGCAAGCAATGTTGGAATTATGCTGTTCAGAAAGTTAGGTTTCCGCAAGTAAACAAAAAGACATTATACATCATTAAAAAAGAAATGTTAACACCAATAATATAAATGAGAATGAAAAATAGATATGGGAAAGTTACATAAAATATACAACCTAATACTTGAAACACACCACAATACATTATGGTAGCAGTTTTCCTTACAATAATGACATTTGTTCCTCCAAATTGGGATTGTAATTGCTTTAGTCATAAATTTAATTCTATTTTAAAATCCTGAATTCCTAGTGGTGAACCTGATCGTATATAAAGTTTATGGAATTACTTGCTTGCCTAGTGGTGCTTTTGGTAAATCAGCCACCAGTATTAGAAGACATTGTAAAAATAAATGTAGTCTCCTTATATATTTCTGAATTTTAATAATTTCTTCATTTAAAATTCGGCGGAAATAATCATCATCAGTTAAGAGTTTTATTCTATTTTCAGGAGATTCACTTTCCACCAATTTTCTGAAAGATAGTAAATGTCTGACATTTTCCAAACTTTCATGATCAAATTGTCTAATCAATTCACTAGTTTCCTTTTTGTTTAAGTTGCATAAGGCCATTGCATTTCCATGGCAAAAATGTTCCATAATTGCAAACTAAAAATAAAGAACATGATGAATATAGACTATAACAAAAATAAATGATAGCTATAAGCTATCAATAAAGAAGCTTCATCTCATGAATTCAAATACGTTTAAGATTATTGCAAGTTAGTCAACTCACCTTCAAATTTTGAATAAAATTATTCACTGATAAATCATAAAATAAAAAAATATCCATAAATAGATTAAAAATTCTTCCTCCCAGATGAAATGGACAAGACAGATTAAAAAGTACATTTTCTAACACTTTATTGAGATATACTGATGACGGTTGGGAATGAAATACTTTTATACTCATTCTTGACATTACCTTATAAGGTATTGAATTTGTTAAGGTGTTACTTGACGTTGCAATACCAAAAATTATTACAAATGGCAAGGTTTGAATTCTGCCACTTGCTATTAACAGAAACTTCTGTAACACATCAAGATTTAAACTCTCAAATTCTGGAAAAATTACAACCAGACTCTTTCTAATGTTTTTTGTTCTTATTTTCTTTGGTGATTTCGTAGTGTTTTCTTTATATAAATTGTCATACCAACACTGAAGGACTGACATATTCATCTGATTCTTTTTAAGGTGGAGAGGTACTTCATCACTTATCATTTCATCCTACAAATAAAAATCCATAAGCTGTTAATCACACTAAGTAGGAAGTAAACTTGATAAAGTAAAAATGAGAGGTTAAATGAGAAAGAATCTCTGAGATTACTCTGCTAACTTGAAATCAAAAATTTTAAAGAATTTATTGTAATTTAACATGCCACTAAAACATAAATAGCTAATGACAATTGCAAATTGTATGGCGAACTACCCATCAAATTTGCAAATTTTATCAGGAAATTCATTTAAAATTCAGGTGTTCGCTTTTGGAAAAACGCTCGGACACGTCGGTTTTATTTGGACTGCAGTTTTTATAAACTCATTTATACAGGGTGGGCCAGAAATAAATTGCGACCATCAACTTCATTTTTTCAAATGGAAACATTTTTTTTTTATTTTCTTTTTGAATTCTAAGTATGTTTCATGTACAATGTGCTATACCTAAAATTAACAGTTATTAAAAAAATTACATTCATTTCAAAATTGAAGAAAAAAATCATCAACATATCAAATTAAATGTTCAAATTGTTGACCATTAACTGCCTGAGAATACCTAAGACAGTTTTAAAATTTTCGTAACACTTCCATTTAGCGTTTGTGGCAGGATTCGTTGTATTCCGGCCCTAATTCTATTATTTAATTCCTCGATATTTTCCGGCTTATTGAAGTAGGCTTTCGATATTACGTAACCCCAAAGATAAAAATCTAACGGGCTTAGATCTAGTGACCTAGCTGGCCATTCGATATTACATCTCCATCCGATCCATCTATTTGGGCAAATATTGTCAAGATAATCTCGCACTGTTCGCGAATAGTGCGGGGGCGCTCCATGCTGTTGAAACCATACCGAATCTGCCAGTATATTTCGGTTTTCACCCTTCGGGTAAAGTTCTGTTAAATAGGGTATTATAAATGACATAATAGGTCTTAATACTTTCCCGAGTTAAGTGCTCCCTCAATAAAAAAGGACCCACAATTCCAGACCCATACGCTTTCTTGGAAAACTGTGTATGACTTTCCATAATCCAATGTAGGTTTTCTGATGCCCAATATCGAAAATTTTGTCTGTTTCCTGAACGATTTAAATACAATGTTGCCTTGTCGGAAAAAACTAAAAACTATTTAATTGTGTATCTTCTGGAAGATGTTTGGTTTTGTAATTGTCTCTTATGTGGCCAAATTCTAGAAACTTTTTTTTATTTTAATAACTACCGATCGTGTAATAGGCCGCCCGGGTACTTCATATTAAACAATTCGCAAACTTCAGCTTGTGTTCGAGTTCTGCCGCCATATCCTACCATCGTCAAAATTTCTATTCGCTGCTTTTCAGTTAAACGCGCCATAATTTGAAACTTTGCAACAGCACTTGACAACTACTTATTTGTGGTAAAATTATAGTACGGTTTGTATGGAAATAAACAAGTGTTAAAAACTCCAGCATTAAAAAAAGGGTTTCCATTCATGCGACTAAAATACGCCAACAATCGTAAAAACCAGACGTAAATAAATGGGTTCAAACCAACAAACACCTTATTTTTACCGTTGTTTTCTTAACTTTAGAAAGAAATGTAATTTTTTAAATAACTGTTAATTTTCGGTATAGGACATTGTACATGAAAAATACTTAGAATTCAATGCAGAATTCAAATATTAAATAAAAAACAAATGTTTCCATTTGAAAAAATTAAGTTGATGGTCGCAATTTATTTCTGGCCCACCCTATATAAATGAGTCAAAAAAAACCGACGTGTCCGAGCCTTTTTCCAAAATAACAACACCTGGATTTTAAATGAATTTGTTCCAACCCACGCGTCCTCACTGTATATATATATATATATATATATATATATATATATATATATATTTTATTTTACAAACCACATATAGGAATGAACCTGTTAGAGCAATACTTCTATATATGTATGTTAAAGAACAGAAATGGGAAAACTATTATAAAGAATTACTCATGGATCAAGAAACCCAATTCAGGATGAACATTGAATCTAGAAAAAATCAAACATGCATAAATACGACACACCTGATCACAGAAGCTATTCCAAATTTTAAACCAGATATTTGCATACGATTAAGAGGAGTGGTCTGAAGCTTACATACTCTCCATAGTTAAATAATGTGAAAACTATACAGGAATCAGCATGATAACTTCAATGGGCTAATTGTATAGGAAATAGATGAATGTTACAGGAGAACTGCCATGTGTATAATTGAACAGCTTATAGGAAAAAGATGACAAAAAACGTTGGCGTTTGTGGAACTTCAAAAAGCTTAGAACTCAGTTTGGGGAGCAAAACCTAGGGAACAAATTGGAATACCTCATCAGAGCTGTGCAGTTTTTGTACAGCTCTGTTGAGATGAAATGAATGAAACCTGAGCTTTATGCATAGGAAATTAGAAAAGATAGAACATCAACTACAACTAGATAACTGTTAAATAAATGAGAAAAGTAGGAATTCAAAATAGCTAAGAACAGTCCAGTAGAAGAAAAAATAGAAAATAAGCTAAGGCTAATGAGGATATGTCTAAAACAATTAAATTCAGTCCTGTCGGACAGACATAACTAAAACCTATACAATATTCCAGGCAATAGTATATAGCATTATGGTTTATAAATCAGAAATATGGGTTATAAAGGAAAAACCACAGTAACAAATGGAATTTTTGGTTATAATGCTGAATGGCCTGAGGAGAACTTATTCATTTTTTCTTTTTAAGTTTATTTAAAAAAGTGGTGTAATATTTTTTAAATTTAAATGGTTTTGCATTATCTTCAAAAAAATATGTGATATAAGTCAGAAAAACGGTAAAAACTGTATTTTTCTCAAAAATCATATCTTCCTGGTAATGAAAACAGTAATATTTTAAGTATAGTTTTTGATGTTAAGGTTATACAGGTTCAAAACATGGGCGGATCCAGAGCCGAGCTTCAGAGCGGGCGATCTTGTGCGTCGAGGGGGGATTTCGTGCGTGTGAGGAGACGATCTGGCAGGAAATGAGTAGGGATGAGCTTCTTTATAGCTTTAGATACATTATATTTTCTGAGCCATAGTATTAAAAATATTCTATAAGTCACAGAATTTATTTTAAGTTCTTTGATGTAAGATTTCTCTCAATTTATTGGCAAATGCACTGAGCTTGAGGCTCTTGGAGGAGCCGATCGTCCCCACCCAGTTCTAGATGGATACTGACAAGTAAGTAGTTTCTGAAGTATTATAATTTAAATAATTTAGAGACATTTTGAAAGCACACTATAGTATAACCAGACTATACTGATCAGGATACACTGAAGTTTCCAATAATGACCAGAAATTGATTTAAAATAGGAGAAAATTTTGCATTAAAATTGAATATGTGACAGCACATGGGTGGATCTAGGATTTTCTTGAGGAGGGGGCAAAGCAGAAAATTCTGATTTATTGTTGTTTCTCCAAATTTTATTGGGTTTTTTATGTATCTATTATATCTGCATATTGGTCTATTTTTGCATTTTCAGTGTCTTAAGTTAATGGTTACCTTACTAATGTTTACCAACAATTAAAATAATTTTTCGATTGGCAAGATCTGCCACTGTCAAGAAATCTGAGAAAAAGTAAGGGTCACTCATTTAAGCCAATATTCAGAAGCAGTATGCTTTGTGGCATTATAACAAAAACCTAACATATATAAAGAAAAGTGCTATTTTATGCTTTTAAAATATATTTTATATATCCTAATCAAATAATCATAGTTAATATGCTAATTTTTAAAAATAATTCTATAAATTATCTAAACTGCAATTTGAAAGATCTACTTAATGGACAATATCAATCTTGAGCCCAATTAATTTCAATGTAATAAGCTATCATTAAGATGCATATTACTGGTCCAGGTTTTATTACAACAAAGGTATGGATTTTTCATTTTCTGGCATTCCTGTGTAAAGAATGTTCAAAACAAGTTTTGTGAAAACGCACTGAAGAATTTCAGATTCTCTTTAACTTTTCCATTGATAGTAATATAAACAACAATCCAAACAGTCCATATATTTTTCTTCTATGAGTTTGCTGTTAAAATGACATTTATGGCTAATAAAGTATCACTTAATTGATGGCATAAGTAGTTTGCTATTAAATTTTATGTCATTTAAAAATCTCTATGACTGGCATAGAATGTAAGGATCTACAGTCATTATCAAAATTACACTAACAAACTATAAACTTGAGATTATTATAAGTTGTACAACAAAGTATAATATGACTGAGCACTTTTATTACCTCATCAGAACTTTCACCATTATTAATTAATTGATCAATCATATTTTCAACTAAGTTCTTGATATTTTGACAGTCTTTGCTATATAAACATGTCACATGTGGAGAAACTTGCTGTTTGATTTGTTTACATAATGTAGAAAATTGTGCAGCATGGTCTGGCATATTAACACCTGTTAACAAAGCTCCTGTTGGAATAAACTCAGTTTCTTCATTGTGAGCATTTTCAACAAACTTTATAAGATTTTTAAGTACACTTGAAAACATATCATCATTGAGCTCCTAAAACATTTTAATTAATTTATTTTATTCAATAGCCTATTTATAAGTACTTCAATCTCTTCTGTGATATCTTCCCATAAGTTATGGTAAGCCCTATACCACAAATTTGTCGCAAAATGGGAATTACTTGTTGTTGACGATTTCACAGAGTTTTTCCTCGCTTTAGGTTGTTTCTTTGAGAGTTCAGTATTATTTCTGAAGACAAAAACACCCTGAAAGAAATGAAGATTCACTTTTTGTTATCTGTTCCAAACGGGTATTGTTATTATAACGAATTAAAAAATCTTACCTTGGAGACGGAGGTTGTTTCCACCTCCATATTTTTTTTAGCAAAAATGTGATTCTTATATTTTTGAAATGTTATCGTCAGTAATTGTTACTGTTGAAATATAAAATATTTATTAAAAAGTTTCCCGCTAAAATAATTGTTTTGAATATTTTAACCTAACCTAAAATTAATCTTCTTCTACTTCTTGACCGTGTTCTTGACTTTTTTAAACTGAAATTGTCTTTAAAGCATATACGTCAAAAGAAAATTCGTTGATGAGTTTTCCAATTTATTTAATAATTCAAAAATCTGAAGTGACACTGGTTCATCTAAAATTCTTGAATTCTAATAATGAACTTATTGAAAAAGAAATAATGTTCGGTCGATGCACCATAGATGAGTTTCCGATCCGGGTTCTGATGTAATTCCTTTAATAATTTATACATTTAAATTATTTATGCATGGTAAAATAAGAACCGACTTCAAAACTTAAGGAATTACATATATTTAGAAATCAAGAAATTACATACCTTTACGGCTCTGTACCCATTGAGTCAACAAGGTGGAAGCACCGTGAAAACACCGTGACTTCACCGTGGATACACTTGTTCCGTTTGAACCGTGTACCCACAGTGTAACGGTGGTAGGTGTACTGGAAATTTAAATAAAAGACTGAACCCTGAGCATTTTGCATAGCGGTCCCATATTTCATTAGTTGGTTTTTGGTGTGCTGAGGTCACGAAAAGACAATATTGCAATAAATTCCGTGGATTCAAAAATGAAATTTATCACAGATATTCACGTTCACTTTCGTTTTCGTTATTTACACAAAAATAATCCACTATTTATTTTCTACAGTTCATTTCTATGGATACAATTCAAACGCAAAATAAATTCTCCCGTATTTTCGATGGTTGTTTCGTTGTTGGCGTAGCGTTTTGCCGGGACCTTGTCGAGTTTTCGAGTCGACCTTGGGGTGATTAATTTAGAAGGTTTTTTCATTTTTCCATTGGTGGCGTAAAGATAAATTTTATAACACTGCCCCCCCCCCTTTGATTCTGATCGTCTCGATTGGAAACATTCTCTCCATGGTAGGGAGCGAGTCGTTCCAAAGGAATCATCTTAGCCATTGGAGGGCGGCATGATCGGTTCGGATTATTGCAAGATGTTCTTTTCTGGTGACGCAATAATTCCTTTCAGGTTTCGAGAATTCATGTCTGTAATACTCGATCACCCGCTCTTCACCATCTTGCACCTGGGATAGGACGGGCGTCAAACCTTTGTTGCTGGCGTCGATGTCTAAGATGAACTTTCCGGACTGTGTAGGGAATGCTAGGATTGGGTTGGAACATAGTGCCGAATTCAGTCGTCTGAATGATGTCTCGCAATCCTGATTCCAACGTGTGGTCAGTGTTCATGCTTTTTTCTTGGGACTGGCCAATCACGAATGGTTTCTAGCTTGTCTTCGTTTGTGCGGATTCCTGACTGAGTTTCAGGTTGGCATTCTTAATTCTGGAAAATACTTCGGCCAGGTTCTCCAGATGGTCGGCTAATGTATGACACTTGACCAGAATGTTGTCGAGGTATATTAAGCATGTTCTCAATGTTAATCCGCTCAATACATATTCTATTAGCTTCTGAAATGTAGCGGTGGAGAACGCTGATGTTTGTACGACCGGTAGTTCCAATTTGAAATTGCTTGGCTTTCTTCTGTTCCTCTGGGGTAAGGTGTTTCAAATGGTAGGCAAACTGTTGTAGAAACTCTTTACTGGGCCCTATCTCCTTCACCGATGTCTGGTACACTTCTTCGCAATTGATGATGGTGTCTACTGGCTAAAAACAAGAAATTTCTTGACCACTGGCAATTCGGATATCGTTGTTGGGCATATTAAGGACTCTAATTGGTATGTCTCGTCCGGGTTTTACTAAAGCCCGTCCAACTAAGTAGTCATGAGCTGAATGTACGAGCTCCACCATACCAACGCAGCTCCTAGGATTGCTTTGTAGCTGCCCATGAATAATTTGTTCCGTTCGACCGGGAATTCTGGTGGAGGATTTTGCTACAAATTTTATAGAAGTCGCTTGGATATTGACGGGCCGTTTCAATAGAAATTCTTCATTTAGGAACCAAGGAACATCATATCTCGGGTCGAACATGAACCCATGCGGGTTGATTAGGTCAATACCAATTATAAAATCGTCCACAGTCTCCGCTACTAGAACCCTATACCGGATGCTGTTGTCCTCTATCTATAGCACGACATCTGCCTCACCCTGTATTGACGTGGACTCGCCGGTGACGGCTCTTAGCTGGATTTTGTTGTTAAATGGCCGGATTTCCTATGACCTCAAAACTCTGGACCTGGCAATGGACATAGCGGCGCCGGTGTCAAAAGTGATGGTGATTGCCCGGCTATTGATGCTGCCCCTGATGACTAGGCTGCTGCTGCTGCTGAACCGGAGAACATCATATCTCGGGTCGAACATAAATCCATGCTGGCTAATTAGGTCCATTCCCAGTATAAAATCGTCCTCAATATTCGCTATCAGGACCTTATGCCGGATCATGTTGTCCCCTATCTGTAGCACGACATCTGCCTCACCCTGTATGGACATGGACTCGCCGGTGACTGTTCTGAGCTGGATGTTATTGGTAACTGGCCGAATTTCTGATGCTCTCAACACCCTGGACTTGGCAATGGACACAGCGGCGCCGGTATCGATGGTGATGGTAATTGCTCGGACATTGATGGTGCCCGTGATGACTAGGCTGCTGCTATCTCGGCAAAATCCTCGGATGGATACTGTTCTGGGGGCTGGTGGAGGATTAGTCAGCATTTGCCCTATTATGGTGACTGGTTGACGGTTCCTGGACATGTGGTTGTCTTGTTGGTTATACCTGGTCGGTGATCGTACAGATAGTTTTACTCTGCAGTCACGTTAAAAGTGCCCTATACGTCCACAACGGTAACACCCTCTTCTGGTGTCAGTTCTTTGTGACTGTTCCTGTAGTTTGCTTATACCGACCAACACTGTCCGAAGGGATGGTTCTGGTTCTTCCTGACTGAAGGAAACTGCTCGCACCCTCGGTTTGGACATGTTTGTGAATGCCTACTTCCAAAGCCCGAATTAAAGCTTCATTACTTTTTTTGACGCCACTAAGTCTTAGATTTCTTTGTACTTCCACATCTCTGATACCGTTTATGAAAGCAACTGCTCGTACCGTCGGCTTGGACATGTTTATGATGGTCTGTAACTCCAAAGCCTGGAGCAAAGCTTCATTACTCTTCTTGATGCCACTAAGTCTTAGATTTCGTTGCACTTCAACGTCTCTGATATCTTTTTTGACAATCTGTGTGGCCAATAGATCTTTAGTTTTCTCTGGTAACATTTGGTAGGACAAGTGTACTAAACGTCTAATCTCTGCTTCGAATTCTTTAAGACTCTCCAGATATTTGCGTTTTCCCACTTAGTTGCACCTGGTATACTTGACTCTAGAATTACACTCTCTGATTAACTGCATCATTAACCTGCGTTACTATTTGCATTAATTGGTCAAATTGCTGTTGTCTTTTTAAGCCATCTGCCTGTCTCTTTAAATCACTTTGTTCTTGTTTTTCTTCAAATTTCGAGAATAACCCCTCGATTAAATTTTGTTGTTCACTTTTCATCGTAGAAACAACATTTTCTAATTCGGTTTTACGTTTTTCATCAAAAGATTTCACTAACCCTTGTTGATTTTCCTCTTAATGTTGTACCTCCTTTTTGTTACGTTTTTCCAGGATATGAGTTATTTTTTTCGTATAGTTTATTAGTAACCTCTTTGAATATTTTTTGCTAATCTCGTCCATTTCTGCCATGCTTCCAGTTGTAGCCATAAATCAATTTACGATGTTAACTTCACTTGTCCACACTTCGCCACCAAATTGTAATAAATTCCATGGGTTCAAAAATGAAATTTCACACAAATATTCACTTTCATTTTCGATTTCTTTATTAACACAAAAATAATCCACTATTTACTTTCCACAATATAACTGAATAAACTACAAGCGAAGTTCAACGCCCTTTCATAATTAGTATGGAATTCTCCTGTATTTTCGATGGTTTTGTTGTTGGCGAAGCATTTTGGAACCTTGTCGAATTTCGAGTCGACCTTGGGGTGGTCCCTTTTTTATGTCTTTCAGTCGAAATGATTAATTTATAATGTTTCTTCATTTTTCCATTGGCGGAGTAAACAATATGAAAATGTCTTATTAAAACAGCTGATGTGCTACACGCTGCCTTCAACTAAAACTGCTCACCCATAAGGCAATCCCATTTTAAATAGGTTTCATCCAACCCGAGAATTTTTCCCGTGCCATGCATTTTTTCATGAAATGAATCCTAGATTTTTAAATGAGTTTATTTTGACCAACACATCTTCACCGTAAATATAATATTAATATTTATAATTTTTTGTTAGTTTTAATGATGAATTATTTTACTGTATAAATAAATAGTCCCATTTTCAACTGTATTTGTTAATTTTTCTTTGTAAATTAAAAAAGCAGGATTGTCATATTGCTTGAAGAAAAAAATCCTGAAAAATCAATAATATTCTTTTACGCAGTCGGCTCAACAACAAATCATTCAAGAGATCAGACATTGATGTTAAAAGTTGATATTAAAATTCATTACGTTCAAAGTAAAAAAATAGGTAATTTTAAAATTCAAATACTCACCAATTTTATCTTAAAAAAGAAACCTAATGGGAGTACATCGTTTAATTTTTTAAATTCCCCTCTGTCGTAAGTATGAACGCAACTTTCAGTACGTTGTAATATGCAGTTTGTCAACCAAAGTCAGTCATGTAAAAATTTGTGCAATTGAACCCACGGAATCTACTACAATTGGTGGGTGAAAGTAGAAATACAGGGTCTGTCAGGAAGATTGAAAAGAGTGGACAACAGATTTAATGTTAAAACAACATTCCAAACAAGAAATACACTGAAATCTTTAATATCGAAAACAAAACCAACAAACAAACCCAGAACTCAAAAAACTGCATATATAAGATTCCTTGCGAATGCAATAAATTTTATATTGGAGAAACATCGAGACCATTAAACGTACGAATAAATGAACACAAGAATTACATAAAGAAACGACAATTTGAAAAATCAAAAATTTGTGAACATGCTTGGGACCTAGGCTATAAAATACAATTTGACAATTCAACTATACTTCACAAAGAACAACATAACACAAAACGAAAAATAAAAGAGTCTGCCTTAATTCTTTTAAATGAAGACGATTGTATCGCTTCTACTTCTGTAGAATTTAATCGTATCTGGTTACCGACAATTAAGGAAGAAACTATTACTGGTAACCTCCTTTTGAACAACCCAATATCGGGATAGTTCATAAGGTTTTTCCTAGGTTTTCCCTTATGACGTTAATGGGATCACTGAAGCAATAAAATTCTTTGATCGCATTTTTGGCGAATGCGCTATCTTATAACAAAGTCGTACCTAGGAACGCCACTTATAAATTCTAAAGACAACTCTTTCAAATTCTTCTAATTTGAAAGCTGGTTAACTATAATTCATGATCTTTAGAATTTTTTGTGCTACCTGTATATCTAAAAACAACAAATTTTCTAATGTCAATTTTAAATGCCATAAATCAGATTTTCATTTTGCAATCTACATCAATAAATATAACGCCATTGACAACGAAGCCAGAATAGACTTTGAAACGTTTGGTATTCCTGCAATATACGTCGTTTTATTACTATTGTGGTGTTATTGCCCAAAAAAAACATAAAAGTAATCAAGAATATGCCACAAACAACGTTTAGAAGACAATTAGAATTACGTGCAGTTTAAAATTTCATTTATAGCTACAACCAAAAGTATGGGAGAAATTGATGACACCAGTCATATTCATATTCAAACAAGTTACCGATAAGCTGTATGAGAAATACGTGACGAAAAGGAGAAACAAAATCACAAAATCAAGAACGAATCCATTAGAGTTTATTGAAATCTTTTGATGAAAAAATTAAAAATTTAATTAGAGAACCCAGTAACTAATATAGTTGAAAAACAACAAAATTTGAATATGTGAAATTTAATTTAAAGTAGCAAGATGAACTTAAAATATTAGAAGAAAAGAGATCAGCTTATGAATTAAAACGACGTGCTGATGAATTAAAAAGGCAAGATTATTCAAATAATTAGAACAACTAATGCAATTACTAATGTAAGGTAACAAAGCAGTTAACCAGAAAATAGTAATTATGGAATCAGGCATAAGAGAGATAACCGATGGCATAATGTCCCAAATAATGCCGGGGGCACTCTTGAAACCAAAGTAGTTGACATTGATTCCATCCAAAGCAATGTTAAAATTGAAATTAGTTCAATTTAAAACACAGTACAAAGTGATATTTAAAGAATACAAACATAAATTTAAAAAATGCAGGAAGACTTACAGAGAGAGAAATATCAGAAACCTGTAAGTATCAAAGACTCCTTTAGCAAACCACCCACATTTGATGGTAGTTAATCTTGGCCTATGTACAAACGGCAATTTGAAGCCGTGACTACAGCTAATGGATGGGATAACCAAAAAAATCTACCTCTTTTGTAATTTCTTTAAGAGGTCCGGTAATCAGAACTCTCAAAGCATTCCAGTCGTTGAACAAGGTAGCTTCTACAAGAGCATTGCAATCCTAGATAAGAGATATGCCAATCAATCCTTGAGCCAAGTGTATTAGGTGCAACTAAGTGGGAAAACGCAAAAATCTGGAGACAGTCTATAAGAACTCGAAGCACAGATTAGACGTTTAGTACACCTGTCCTACCCAGTTCTAGCAGAGAAAACTAAAGATCAATTGACCACACAAAGTTTTATAAACGGTATCAGAGACGTTGAAGTGTAAAGAAATCTAAGACTTAGTGGCATCAAGAAGAGTAGTGAAGCCTTGCTCCGGGCTTTGGAGGTAGGGGCCGTTATAAATATGTCCAAGCCGATGATACTAGCAGTTGTTGACGAGTATGACCAAACTACTCGAACGGTTACAAAGAACTGGGATAAGGTACCTCTTGTTCCAGTTCCGTTGTGGACGGTAATACGAATGCAATTCTCTCAGATAGCCTGTTTGGATTTAAAAAGGAGAAATTAACAGATTTATTATTATATTATGTTATTTATAACATTATAACAGAGAATTTGGATAACATTTTTTTTTTCTATTTGGAAGACTATGGAATAAGAGGTTTGTGTCTGAAGATTCTGAAATCATATCTTACAAATCGGTATCAAATGGTAAACATAATTAATAATGGCTCATCATATTATTCAGAGAGAATACTGTTCAGCAAGCTGTGACACAAGGATCAATATTGGGTCCACTACTTTTTCTATTATATGTAAATTGTCTTGCTTCATCGCTGTCTACTCAGTATAGTAGATAATTTCAATTTGCTGATTGATAGAGATTCCCAATATTCCCCTAGTATAGCTGAAAATTTATTACAAATTAATTATTCCATAACTCCTTAGTTTGACTGTGCATAAAACTGTCGCTTACATTAATTATAAAAAACCACTAAGTTCAATAATTTTATTGCTTGAGGATATACATGATAAAAGGAATTAAGTAAATTAATTATATTAGTTTCTTTAAATTTTAAAATAATTATTATTTTAAACAATTCTATTACTAAAATCAATGAATTTTTCTTAATAATCATTAGAATTATTATCATCACAAATATAAGTTATTATCCTATGATTCTTCACTTTCTTCTTCATTTTGTTCCTGGCTAAGGATTTCTTTAACTTTTAACGGTGCTATTGGGTTATTGTACCACAACGGTTCGAGTTTCATGTTTTTCAAACTTAAATCGTCATAATTTAGTTTATTAATTTTTCGGAAAATTAGCACATTTTCACATTTTTTAAAAGCGTCTTGTTTTTCAGAAAATGGCGTAATCTTGTCACTAGTGAACGTATTGCAAATAAAACAGTTCATTTTGAATATTTCCACTATAGAGAACAAAACACTCAATTAATCTTCACTATGTTACGAAAAAAGGTTGATCGTTTATTATATAAAGAAATATAATAATACCACACACTTTTATAATTATAAAAAACGAACAAAAAAATCAGTTGTTAAAAAGAAAATGTCGTTTCAACATTGAATTTTTACACGAAACATTCAATAGTAATGGTGACCAATGGTGACAACAGACTGAAGACAGAGATGATACAAAGAAGACTGAAGGGACAGAATAGCCTCAACTTAGAAAAATGCCCTTGCACAAGGTTACCTTAAGGTACTTTTTCTATTTAATGGCAGATGTAGTTATACATCAAATATGTACAGGATAGAGGGAGAAAAAGTTATGTAGAGGAATGATATAATAATCGATTATTACAACTCGAGTGATTCTAATAATCGAATGATCACTCGAATCATCCATCACTCGGATGGTACGTTTATGATTCTAACGATTCTCTCTTGTTTTATTCCTTGCTACGTGTGAGCGGCTGCACTGTTTGTGAATACTTAAATTTCCGTAAAATTATACTATTAAATTTTTCCTAACTGTTGATTAATTTATTTGTGCAGGAACTGTTATTAATAATTCAAAGAACATTATAATGTTTCTTAATCGACATTAACATTAAATTCATCAAATTACTTGGCATTGCAATAATTGCACCGTGCCCTGAAAATTTACTACTATTTACATGTTTCTTCTGTCCAATGAAAAACGTAAACAAGCTACTGCATAAGAGAGAGAACCGAGAACGAACGAAAGTGCCTCTATATGAACGCCGAATGGCAGAAAAGCACTTCTCAATTCGCACGGAAATGATTCGGATTATAACTCGAATGCAGCATCGCTCGAGCTGTGGTATCGCTGGCCTCGTCGCTCGATATTCGGTGAATATTTCGAGTTAAATAATCTCGAGTTAAACATCTCTCACCTATTCTTTAAGGGATTCAAAGAAATGTTGTAGATTTTAAAACTCTTCTCTAATAATACGGTAGAAACGGATTTAATATCGATGTACAATAAAAGATTATAACCATTATTAGGCAATAGTAATTGTCGTCAAAGTATTTGCTTCAAAATAAAATTGTTGAACTTACTGATTTTTATAATTAATGTAATGGAAGCCCATGAAATAAAATTGGTGAGCCTAATACTTCTGGCAGTTTTTAGACATGTATACCAAGATATTTTTTAAATCACATTAAAGCAAGTCTATCTGCGCAGTAATGGTAAAATTTTAAATAAATAGGTAAACAAATTTCCTATCGAATACAGTACAATTCTTTGAGATCCGCGATGATGGTAAAACCGTATTGTTTTTTTTTATAAATTAAAAATTAACGTCATTTTGTTTGTATAATTGTTAACTATCGATTTTAGAAAAAATTTCCAAATCCGCGATGACGGTACTTTTAGTGTCACCGGCTTCTCGCCTGTAAAGATGCCTGTCCAGACCGATGTATTTTAAATTGTTTAATAGATGTTTTGCGACTACTCCTGTTGTTGACATAACAAATGGTGTTGTTCGTGTCTCACTGCCTCTTTAATGTAAATTCCAAATCACTGTAGTTGCTTATTTTTTCAGCCTGCTGAATATTTATATTATTGTTGTTTGTTTTTCTAGAGACTTTATCTACTAAAACTATGTCTGCCAATATAAAGCCTTTCGTTTAAGGAAACATATGAGCATAGATCAGCCAGTAGTTCGACGCTGAACTGTCGACATATTCTTGGGTGACGTCTTTTATATGTCTTCCATAAAGGGGCTTCTTTTTCTGGACTGGACTTGTTGTTCTGGCAGTCGCAGTGGTATTGAGTCATCAACCTGGCATATGATTAGAAAATTCTGCGAGTTTCTTGAAATGACTACGCAATTTAGAAATTTGTTGATCTAGTAGTTTGATTATTCATATATGCTAATCATTTCCTCCTTCATACCGTGCAAAAGGTTTACGTTCGACAGAGCTCTTTGGATGATGATTTTGAGCTATTCCGTGGTAATTGTTCAATGTCAGTCAATTAATTATACCGAAATAATAATTGATCACTGAACACGAGTAGGTGTTAATGGCCTGAAAAAAAATTGTACTGTCACGTTTGGGTTTTAACAGTCATCTTACCCTTCTATAAAACTTTGTTGTTAGGTGCTTTTTCATGGTAGAGTTATCAATACGTTGAGCCTGCTTTATTACAAGGTATTTATAAGTATGACCTTCTGCCATGGATTCAATTGAGCTGCTATCTCCCATTTCTCAGGGCCCCTCCTATATTTTGCGTGTAGCTATATTAATAATTCGGCATTTCTCTAGGCCAAATTACATATGTATGTCACTAGAGACCCCTTCTACTATTTTAAGCATATCATGCAGCTGTTGTTTCGTAGCTGCCATCAACTTTTAGTCGTATTTATAACAAATGGTTTATCTTTAATGCTTGTACGTTGTTGTCTTTGAGACTGAACAGTTAGTCGAATTCAGGTTGTGTGAGAGAGGGTTCATGGTAAGACAGAACCACAGCGGAGTCTCCCTGGAATACACCCTTATGAATGGAATAGACTCAGTTTGTATCGAACTGTCGGCTTCATTCAGAATGTTTTTGGTTTGCCAGGTGGACACGACATTTTCTAAAAAGTTAACAATAGAATTATTTACTATATAGAGTTTCAGTACCTGAATGAGCCAATATTGTGGAACTGAATCGCCTTTCTGTAGATTTCGCCGTTTGGCGTGGGCTTGATTGCAGACAACAGAATCAATTATCATTTATTCTTTGCAACCCATCGAATTTTTCGGGCTTCTCTTTTGTAATTCAGTAATTATGTTGTTAAGCTCACAATGTCTGAAAAGGCAGTGATTAATGCACAATGCTATAAGTTTGTAAAAGGTTGGGAGGCAATTGATTGGTCGGTACTTTGATGGGTCCTGTGTACATAGCTTGTTCTTTGGTAAGTAAACTAGACAAATTGTGTGGATGGTTAATTATGTCATTTTTAAGGGCTGTTACTCTTCCGTGGGTGGCATACACTTTCTTTATCCAGTAATTTTGCTCACCATCTGGTCTTGATGCTTTTCGGTTATGAAGCTGCTGGAGTTATGGGAAATTGTTGTGGAAAGCTGTGTTTTCCAGAATTGCTCCACGGATGTTTTACTGGGATAGCTAGGGGCTTCATTATTATTGAGTTATTAAGTTTTCTCTAAAACCCTTTTTCTTATTGCCGGAAAAGTAGGTTCTCTAGTTTTCGTTGGTTACTAGTTTTGTACTTTCTCAATCGATAGAGAGCTTTCGTTGCTTAGATGTGTTGTTTTCTCCATCCCACTGAGAGTGCATTCGGTTACTGTCCATGATAGTCTTGACAAGTCTATTCTGTTGTTCCTGACCTGTTGGTACTCGGTCAGTCCTCCAAGGTATTTTCGAAGGGCCTTTTATTCCAAGGTGGTATTCGAGGTATTTGTCTAAATTGGAGAGGATTTTGCTTTGGTCTTATAACGACTCCAATTGTTCTGCAGATGGCTACTGCAGCACAGTAGATGATTGTATGTAGCGACTCTAACGCATTTAGCTCAGGTAATTTACGGAGAAAAAGATCTTTTTGGTGACAAAATTAATAGTAGAATAAAACTAACATCAACGTGTTCTAAAGATAAAACAAGACTAATTGACGTAAGTTCAACATTTTTTATCGGTGCGTTTTTGTTGTTTAACAAAAAAAGCTCAAAAAATCGGTACCAATTTAGTTTTTTACTTTTTACACAAAATCTACCCGAAAAGCCGAGTTTGCAACTATGGGCATTGTTGTAGAGAAATGAAAAACCTACAAAATGAGCTACTATACGATCAATTTCGTTAATTATCTTCTTATATATTGCAACCTATTCTCGAAATTACAAAAAAATCGTTTATACTTTATTTATTTAATAATTAAAACATTCTTATTAACTGAAAGGGTAGATCTTCTCATAAGCAGTTTATGTTTTAAAAATAAATATTGTTACGAGAATTCATCCGACATCCGACAGAACACGTGTGTGAAAATAAAAACATTACAATATTGTAGCCACAGTAGTTTGTGCAAAATTTCAGTCAAACCTATGGAATAATTTTTTTAAAAGGTCATATTACCTCACCAGATGACCCTATCATTATGTATAAAGTAGGGTTGGAAAGTAAAAGAGTTGATCGAGAAAGGGTGCCTCTGAAACTTTATCCTTACAATAAATTATCTTGTTGCAGATTTTAATTTTATGCAGACACATATTTATATTTCTAGCATAATATGAATTTATTTAGTAAAATGGAATACCAAAACTTCTTGTAGACACAGACAATAATGATGTAGTCATCATTTTTCATATGCAAAAGGGGTATGCTGTTATATAAATTATTCAATAAAATATTAAAACATATAGATATATGTAAAGAAATTCAGATTTCTATTAAGACATTTCTTAACATATATATGTTTTAATATTTTATTGAATCATTTACTAACGGAAAATTCTTTCATAACAGCTTACGCCTTATTACATCATTATTGTCTGTGCCTACATGGAGTCTTGGTATTACATTTTGTTAAATTTATTAAATAAATTTATATTACTCTAGAAATATAATATGTATCTGCATAAAATTAAAATTTGCAACAAGATTATTTATAGGTTCGTTTAGTTAATAAGAATGCTTTAATTTGAAAAAAATTTATAAACGATTATTTTTTTATAATTTTGAGTAAAGATTGCATTATCTAAGGAACCAATTAAAGAAATTGAGCCTATATAGCTTATTTTATAGGTTTTTCATTTCTCTGCAACAATGCTCTAGTAGCAAACTTGGTTTTTCTGATAGATTTTGTGTAAGTAGAAAAAAACAAAATTGTTACCAATTTTTTGGTTTGTTGAATTTTATGTCAGTCGTGTTTAATCATTAGAACACGTTGATATTGGTCTTGTTCTACTATTAATTTTGTCACGTATTTTCGTAAATGACCTGGTCTAATTAGCACCTAAAACAGTTTGGGAAGATACATTTGTTCATTGCCTGCAATACGATACCCAATTTCTTATTTTGGGCAGACTTGGTGTAGTCAGTGGATCAGTTACCCTGTACCCTATAAGATAAGCTCCTTTCATTTCTGTTTGGATTTTCTCAAGCAAGTTAGCGTTGGTTGGCTGTTCTTGTTGAAGTTCTTGAGTCTCGTCCGCTCTTTGTGCGAAAGGAGTTTCAGGCTCTGGATTTGTTGTATTTCGACAGAATACTTTCCCTCAACTTCGCTCTTTATTGTGTCCAGTTGTTCAGCCGAAATAAAGCCATTTCGCAAGATGACACAAAATTGACTGCGACGCTCTGTTCGATAACTTGACGCTCTGGCCAAGATTCGTAACTCTGTAAAATGCGCGGATTACAAATTCTTTTATAGCGCTAGTTCATTTCATGCGCTGTCTTTTCAGTCTCGCTTGAGTGAACGCTGACTATTGATCCTGCGCAACAGTTTAGGCAGTTGGAGTTCTCGTTCTCGATTCCCTTGGTGATGGTCACGTTGAAGCTGTGACTGTGTTTGTCAGTGTTGTTGTGGTTTCTGGGCTGTAGCTCTTTGGACGATAGGGACCCGCCTCCTCAGCATCCTACCACCAACGTCTCGCATGGTGTCATGTCCAGCGCCGGCTCCAGACATGCCATGGCGATCCCTAGGCCATTATTATTATTATCATAGCTCCATCCTGTTGAAACCACATCTTCCAGTCCCAATTAATCAAATTGGAAGCACAAAGTCGTTGCTTCTGCAGCGCGCGCTTTCCACAGTTCACAGTTTTGCCGGCTGAATGAGGTTATATCATTATGGCTTAGATGGTACGAACTTAGTACTTTTGTTGATACCCTAGACATATATTTATAGAATGATTAGTCGAAGCATCCGGCACCACATATAGGGTTTGGAGTTCACAGCAACAGAACGAGTATTGTCCTTAAAAAATATGAGGAAGATTCAGTGTGAGGTCAACCGCATGGTGGTGTCAATGCATACAAGGGTATAATGGCCGCCAACGTCTTAAGTTAAATAGTACTTTTTAGTAAATATAAAATGTTTCCAAATAAATGTATAACGTGTTGTGTATTGAAATGTAAAAATACAATGATATTTAGATTTTCAAAGAACGAAGAGTTTTTTAAGATCTATTTTCAAGCATTGACAATAATATTTATTAGACATTTCAATTTAAAAATTACGACAGACGAATATCGTGTTAACTCGTTAAATGTTAAAAAGTTATATTATTATGTGTATTATATATTTGGCGATTAAATTTAATAACAAACGTAGATTAAAATCATCAGATAATGAAGTGTCATTTATTCTTTTGGGATAGAATTTTGCCGTAAAACTGTTCTACATCGTCATTCTTACTAAGCTCGAACCCTCAGAAATCCATATTACGAAATAATTATCATTTATTCTCAAGTTGTTATTATCATTTATTCTGGATTGTAAATATGTAGTCTGTCAAAATTAACCAATTTATTTATGATTTGTTATATTTGACAGTAGTTATAGTGTAAATTTATGTTCTTTGCGTTTTTTACAAATTTGAATTAATACTTGGGTAACAAAAATCATGAAATTATTTAAAGATATCGTGAGAACGTAAGATTTACTTTAAATATGCAGCCATGCATAAGATTGTATAGTAGTTGAGAATCTTGCTCATGTGACTAAAGCAAATTGCTGTAAATCTTCGCGCCAAATGCAACACAACTGATTGGCCTGCCTTCTGTGCTCATCTCGTTTTCTGAGTCTATGTGATTTATATATTTTATATCTTTACGCCATTTTTTAAAATAATATATGGATTAGAAAATATTTCTATAAATATTTTATCGCGAAATGAGTTTCGACATCCAGGAGTTTCAGGAAAATCTAGCTCACAGAGACTCCAAATCTAGCTCACAGAGACTCCAAATCGGGAGTCGTATGTGTGTAACGCCGTTTCCCTGTAATTTCTAAGATAAAAATCACACGAAAAAATTCGTAGATTTACTAAAACCTGTCAACGAAATTACGATACTAACTTTGCGAAAATTTTCAATCCATTGAACGTAAGACAATATATTGTTTCTAGTCGAGAACCTTCATCAGTTACGCTCCTTTCAACTGATTGAATTCTCGTAACGTAACTTCTATAAATTTTATATTTTATAAAAGTTGAATTCTTAGGCTGAAGTGTACTTTTTTAATATTGTAAAATAGGACATCGGAGGGAATCGCCACCATAAAAGGAAAAATAAAAAATAATCATATTAAAAAAAATGATTTGTAACTGCTTACCCGAAATGTATTTCTAATTATTATGACAGATTTTGGCAATTTGCGTTTGGAACAGGTGGTGGAATATTTAGTTCCGGAGAAATAATCAATTTATTGTATCTGTATTCAAAAATTGTTAATATGAGACTCGATTTTCGAGGCTTAGAGGGGGGGGGGCTACCACCTCCCACTGAATCCGCGTCTGGAATAACACGTGGTCCTTTATGGTATGTATAGGTAAAGAGTACAAGTCTTATTGTTAGGACTCGTCTATAAAGTATGTGGTTCTAGATCAGCTCTTCTTGAACTCTTCTCTGCCTAACGTAGCCTTTCTTGTGACCTTCTCTCCCCGATGTCACGTAGACTGATATTTGTTGAATTTATATATATATATATATATATATATATATATATATATATATATTATGACTCAAATGGTGACTATAGCCTGTAAGTTACTAATTATCGAATTATCGGGATACCGTTTTCGCTTAAAATCAAAAGAATATATATTTTTTTAAGAATTCGTTTCAAGTACAATGACAATTTATTCTATTTATTATAAAATACATGGAGGAAATTATGTAGCTTGACTTTAGACCCCTACCTCCCCTTACGTAGCTCAGCTTAACTTTCGCACTGATCCCCCCTTCTTGACCGACCTTCATGCTGTATAGACGTACTCTTAAGGCCATTGGGGGTTTCGGAGTGTTCACATAAAATTTAGCTTATTAACAACAATTATAAATTCAGAACTTATAATGATTAATTAAGATTCACTTATCTATGACTTTTTTAAAACTGGTTTACACAATCCAACTCGGTAATGTCAATAATTTTCACTTCATCAAATTCAGCATCGCTAATGAATTTCTCCGACGATTGAATGATCACGATACCCGTTATTTTTTGTGAAGAATGATTTTATTACAATATGGATAAGCATAAGATTCTCGAGTTCGATGTCCTTAGTCGTTCAATACTTTAACAGCTTGTTTGTTCACTTTCATGGGCCAATGCCACTGGTAAACCGAAGATAAAATACTGCTAATATACAAACATATCGATTATATAAATATTTCTGCTTTTTGATACCTTTAGTAAGAGTGCTAAAATTAATTGAAGTGTAAATACTTACCAAAAAGTAACTGACATTTTGTATCATTGTATATTACTCATAATTCCATGTACTCTTCATGGTTGTAATGATGAAGCGAGCATCTTCAGTCGATTTTTTTCTAATTATTTTGAAATAGAACTAACTAATCATGTCAACTGTAAGGAGATTTTTTATGTTTGCCGGAATACTATTAAAATTTCATAATATATTTTTAATTAACTGATTTTATCGCGAAATGAATAATAGTAATTTTAGAAAACGATCGAAAAAACGACGTTTTGCATGGGTATTATTGGCACCATAGCTTACAGATGACATCGTTAACTGCCAAAGGAGTTACAATTGGTGTTTTTCGATATATAGAAAATCGCAAGTCAGGCTAATACGAGAAGCTATTGGAGTTTAAAAAAGCAATGAGTGAAATAAGGTCACATCATATATGAGAAACATCTTCAAAACATTAAATGTAATGGGACAGATAGAGATTACAAAAAGATATTAAAACTTCAAACATTAAAAACCACTAATGACACAGTATCCGCACATTGAGTATACAACTTATGACCTAGACACACTAATGCGAAAGGCACATGTGATTTCTAATTTTCTCATTCTTGTTCAGAATTGATATTAGAAAATGTTCAATGCGAGAAAGGTTAGGATATTCTGTTCTTTTCAGAAAATGGAAGTACGCCGTCGTCTTGGACCTTTGGGGCTTTGTATACCACTTGTAATAATGGCCTAGAATATATCAGGGGCCCGATTCTCGAACCATTCGACAGCTCTCCTATACGACCTTCGATGTAAGTTGAGGTAAATGAAGTTTAATCCATATATTAAACTTCAATTATGTCAGATATCATACGACATACGTCCGAAGTCGAGTGGTAGAGCCGTCGAATGGTTTCAAGAATCGGGGCCCTGTGATCCGAAATTAAAGAATTTGTATACCTCACAAATTACAAATGTCCTCATTTTTTCAACCACACTAATAAGACGCTTAACAATAGGTACAAGAGATCTCCATTGTTCGAAAGGCTAATATTAATTTTAAAAGGAAACCTAGGCAATATCACTACCGCTATTGATAAACATAACTAATCACCCTACTAATCTTTGCATCCAACTACTTAGTAACGATAGGTAGGTTGTTATTAGTGACTCTAAATCAACAGTGAAGGAATATGCTTGCAGGCTTCATCACAGGTGGACATAAAGAGAATAAAATTCCATTCGTAGCGCGGTCTGTGCTATACCTAAAATATACAGATTGTAATTATCACTTCGAACCATAGATTCGTCAGTGGATCGCTATTCTTGTCGAAGACCTATAGTAATCTTTGCATTTACAGGGTTATTTAAAGATGCTGAAATACCTCAAACTGTGTAGTGATCACACTAATATTCCTGTAAATTTACAGGGTAGTATTGATTATATCGTAATATTATTTCATTAAGTTCTAAAAATAAATAGATAAAAAGATAAATAGATTTTAAACAACTTTTTAAATTTGTTTTTGATACTACCGTACTGTCTTTTAACGTTTATTATAGTTAAACTTTATATTCAACCACTGGATCGGAGTTGTCTCCCATTAATTCTCAGTCTGGAATCCCAAATTAAGCTTTCCAATTCCGTTCCTGAAGAAGTAGTTATTTGATGACATTGAATATTGCATCCTAGTGGATGTTAAGGCAACAACTGTAATGGACATTTACAATTCAGATGAGGGAGATGCCAGTTGTAATTTCTGGACACCAGTTATAATGTCCGACAACAAATTTGGTATAGGAAGGAAGAATTTGTGACATACTATCCCAAAATCAGTTAAAATATTCGTAGAGAATGGGGTTTTGTGGGGTTGCAGCCTACCTCCAAGGTTGATTCTCTTGATAAGTTGAATAAGTATACTGTTGGTGCCAATGACAACAATGCTTCTAATGTTTTCCATAACATAAATTTAAAATACGTCAGTAATTCATCTATAGAAGAGCTCAACCAAAAACCTATCAAAAATACATTAAAACTATTAATCGTGTCTCATCGGAGTAAGATCATTTGAGGAAAAGAAAGTTGCGAGCTGGCCTTATATTGCATTTGCAACTATAATTCCGTGGATTTTGATTATGAACAAAAGATGTTTTGCTGAATGATCTAAATTAGCAACTGTATTAAGAGTATCAATAAAAAAACTGATATTAAAAACCTTAAAGCAATTTTTGTAATTTGTTGCACATGAAAGATAACATGTTCGCTTTTTATGGTAGATTGTAGTAAATGATTTGATGAGCATTCTAGGAACTCATTGTTGTTGCTCTATATTTAGTAGTTTTATGGAATATTTTTCCATCGTGAATATTTGATGTAGTATGTAGAGGCCGTTAAATTAGAATATCAATATCTGTTGTATGATTACACGAATAATAATTGGCGAATGCGCCCATACTAATGTATTTTACATATGTAGTATGCCGCATATTTATGTATTATCAGATTCGATTTTGGAAATCCTGTGGAACCCTCGGTGTGTCATAAATAAATAGGAAATATGTATTGTATCTTAAAAACAAAGATTTATTTTTCACACTAAAAGCCATTTCGGCAACTAACTTGTCATCTTCTAGGAGTAGGTAAATCAAATTTAGGAATACGTACAAACTGCATATAAAATCCATTAGTGAGTCGTTCATTGTTGAATTTCATTATAATATCTCCATTTTCTTTCTCCTCTCCTCTCTGAAACATCCAATAGTGTTGTCTTTATTCCCTTTAACTACCCTTCCACTTCGGTCTCCTGCAGTGATGATCTCTTGTTTGTATTTATATTGTCTACTTTTTGTTGTAGCATACCTATAATCTTGTCTTTTTCGATGACGTTGTTATTTTTATATTATAATTTTCCTTTTTAGTAGATTCTCTACTTCTGCCTTTGCTCGTTTTTTTTTGCTTGAATTTTCACAACATGATTAAATTCATTTCTATTTATTTTGGGAGCGGAGTATAAAGAAAAATTTTCACCTCGTATCACTTTCTGTTTCTGAGAAATTGATATTCCTTTAAAACAACAGAAACTCCACTGCCACCTTTACCCAACTAATTTAAAAAAATAATGTGATAATTTAATGCCAATATTACTTATCTAAGAAATATCCCACCTGTCCCACATCGGATACCTGAAATTTCGCTAAATGATTAAATTCATTTTTTGTCATTTTGTGAAAAAGTATGTGTACCAATAATCACACCTGTATCACTTTCTGTTACCTAAATGTTGAATTGCAATAAAAATTATACTAACACTCATTCTCCCATTTAATAAATCTATTTTCAAAAAGGTGAATTCATTTAAATTTAAATTCTCATGTCGGTGTTACATTAGGTTTTCGAAAATTATGAATTTTTCAAGCAATGGTACCGCCGTTGCCCCCATCCGGTAATTAAACATGTGAGCAAAATAATAGCTTCTCCAATAGTGAAAAAAAAGAAGGGTTACTTACCAGTTACAAATATTGAACCAAAATTGTATTTCTGATTATACCATATTTTGGTGGATGCGCAAATAAAAATATATTGAAGACGCAAGATGTAGTAACACCGACATCTAGGATTTTCAAGAGAATCAGTACACAGAGGTTCCGAATCTGGAGCCGTTCCGTGTAATTGCTGTTCTCCCTTAACTCCTAGGACAGAATGTCACGATAAAATTTTCAGGTTACTTCACCTGTCAGAGATATTGAATACTCTCTTCGACGGATCATTCCTTTGTACGCAAGACAATATATATTATATATAAATATAATATATATTGTTTCTGGTCGGGAACCTTCATCAGTTGCGCTTCCCACAATTGAATGTTCTCTCGAACACTTCTTTATGCATTTGATGCGTTAAATTTCAATTGTGGGAAGCGCAGCAACTGATGAAGGTTCCCGACCAGAAACAATATATATTATATTTATATATAATTTATATTGTCTTGCGTACAAAGGAATGACACCTCGAAGAGGTGACAGGTGAAATAACCTGAAAATTTTATCATGACATTCTGTCCTAGGAGTTAAGGGAGAACAGCAATTACACGGAACGGCTCCAGATTCGGAACCTCTGTGTACTGATTCTCTTGAAAATCCTAGATGTCGGTCTTACATCTCGCGTCTTCAATTTAACGAAATGCATCAAATGCATAAAGAAGTGTTCGAGAGAACATTCAATTGTGGGAAGCACAACTGATGAAGGTTCCCGACCAGAAACAATATATATTATATTTATATATAATATATATTGTCTTGCGTACAAAGGAATGACACCTCGAAGAGAGTATTCAATATCTCTGACAGGTGAAGTAACTTGAAAATTTTATCGTGACATTCTGTCATATGAGTTAAGGGAGAACAGCAATTACACGGAACGGCTCCAGATTCGGAACCTCTGTGTAATGATTCTCTTGTAAATCCTAGATGTCGGTCTTACATTTCGCGTCTTCAAATTTAACGAAATGCATCAAATGCATAAAGAAGTGTTCGAGAGAACATTCAATTGTGGGAAGCGCAACTGATGAAGGTTCCCGACCAGAAACAATATATATTATATTTATATATAATATATATTGTATGTATATTTATATATAATATATATTGTCTTGCGTACAAAGGAATGACACCTCGAAGAGAGTAAAAAATATATTGGTTCCTTCGAATTTAATTTAAATTTAAAAAATGCCTTTTGTCCTTTCTGCGGGACCCTGTATTTATGGTATTGTTTTTGTAGTAATGTGAATATCTTGGGAGTCAATGTTGCTTGGTGGAGTTTGGTGTTGATTGTTAGCGATATTTTAATATTCGATTTTGTTTAATTCTTTATTATTAATTCTGTGTAAGTATTGACAGTACATTTTAATAAGATCATAAGATCGATCATCCCACATTGATTCTTTCCCTTAACTGCTCCTTGGATTCTATTTCTATCTCGTCAATGACTTGAATTTTTAATTAATGATTTATCGATCTTATTAGATGAAGTCTTATTCAAAGACAGACCAAAAATATTCAAAAAAGATGGCTGTCCAGCACATTATAGGCAAACTGTCAGAGAGCTTCTGGACAATTCATTCCCAAATGCGTGGATTGAGAGAACTGGCCCTATACTCTGGCCTCCAAGGTCATCAGACCTTACTCCCTTTGATTTGTTTTTGTATGGGTACGGGTCAAGCAAATTGCTTAATGGGAGAGAAATAAAAACCAAGGAGCAGTTAAGAGCAAGAATAAATGTTGCTTTTGGAATAATATGGGATAAGATGCGATTAGAGACTACCACTGTAGGAGTCACAAAAAGGTGTCGCGAATGCATCCGTAGCGGTAGAAGCCGGTTTGAACGAAATTTATAACAAATTATTGCAATTTGGTGTATGTTTTATTTTTTGTAGTTCTAACCTTGTAAGTTACAATCTCAAATTTTATTATGACACTGCTTACTTTCTAACATGTGTGATATATGGTTGGAAAGGGGTTGAAGTACAGAAGTTTTTGTAAGCATTCGAAGTTCACGATGTGCTTCTTATTTTTTTTTGTATGGTGATAAAGTGTTTAACTTAATCACTTTTTTATGGAACCTCGTCATCTGTGGACTCATATCATTTTTTCAACCAATTATTTGTGTCAAATATCGAATGCAGAAGAGAAAACAAACATCATAGATTCGATTTAAGTTTATTCGGTGAAGATACTGTGAAAAATAAAAAAGTTACAATAGTTTAAAGGTCAAAAATTGAGAATTAAGAAAAATAAAAATTAAATAAAAACAAAAACCGCCAGCTATCTAGATGTTATATGGGCTACATAACATAGCACATGAGCCCATCTATCTGCCCTCCATGTTTGGCAAACCTTCTACAAAATACCCTGTATATTGTTTCTGGTCGGGAAAATTCATCAGTTGCGCTTCCCACAATTACCATAATAATGCGGACATGAATTACTTAAAGACGAAACAACAAAGTACAAACTATAGAGTTTATATTAGAACTTGAACAGAATAACAACTTATATTTTTTATACATTTTAATAAGAAAAACACAATCGACATTTGAAACAGAAGTTTACGGAAAACCGACTCACACTAGCAGGTAGGTACCGCAACTTTTATGCTAATCATCCAAATTCAGTAAAAATCAAATCTCTATATCATAGAGTAAAAAACCACACTGTTCCGACATCAATAAATTAAATGAAGAAAAAGCGTTCTTAAAAATGTACTTTCTGTCAATAATTACAACGAAAAATTCATTAATAAAAGCTTAAAAAATACCAAACAATCGCTAATAATCAACACCAAACTCCACCAAGCAACACTGACTCCCAAGATAATCACATTACTACAATAACAAAACCATACATACAGGGTCTCTCAGAAACACTGTCACAGAAACAGAAACAGTGGTCAACATATAAAATTTTAAAACCTTATTTAAAACAAGAAAGACCTAAAATCAATTATATCAAAAACAAAACCAAAAATTACAACTGAAAATACAAAAACTGCATTTAAAAAATTCCTTGTGAATGTAAAAAATTCAATATTGGAGAAACCTTTCGACCTCTATATATTCGAATAAACGAACACAAAAATTACATTAAAAAATGACAGATTGAGAAAGTCAAAATATGTGAGCATGTCATAAAATACAATTTCAAAATTTAGTAATATTACACAAAAAGGAACACAGCACGGAATGAAAACTAAAATAGTCTGTTTTAATTTTGTTAAATAAAAACGATTGTATCTCTACTCGAAATTACTAATAGTCATGTTTATAAGGTTTTTCCAAGGTTTTCCCTTATGAGTTTAATGGGATCACTGAATCAACAGAATTCTTTGTTCGCACCTAAGAACGCCAAATAAAGTTCTGAAGATAACCCTTTTAAATTCTTCCATTTTGAAAGGAGCTTTATTATTATATGCTCTTTAGAATTTTCTGTCCTACCCTGTATATTATCAAATTAAATTCTTTAATTATGTCTTATGTCTAACGTCACATAATACTGTCAAACATTTTAATTTGAAAGTTTTAGAATTGTGCAGTTTTTCATGATTTTCTTATTACCATTGACAACGGGGTCTGACCTAGACACAATAATTTTTGGATGTATACAGTAGTTTCAAGTATAGTAGTGTAGTAGTGTTATTCCCAAAAAGTGCTTAAACTTTAATTAAAAATTCTACAACAATCCTTCAGGAAACAATAGTTAAACTTGTCTAAAAATAAAAGAAGAGTCCTTAGAACAAATGCATTTATTAGGGGATTTTTAGAAAAAATAGAAAAGGGCTTATCGAAGATGAAGTACATAAGGTAGTACCGAAATACAAAATTACAAGAAAAAACACAATAAGGGTGTAGCTGTACGCAAATGGAAAAAAAGCCTGATGTGCGGATGCTTTCTAGTAAGTAAAAACTTAAGCCATGACAGATTTTAATTTCAGCAAATCATCTATACATGATTCAGATCAATTTTCAAGTTACAATACAAGTTTACGCATAACCTTAAAATGGTAAAGTTACCATTGAGCTACTTGCTAAAACAGCAATGGTAAACACTTCTATACTTTTCAACGAAAATTATAAAAATGACAATAGTAATTACGGAATTTGTAAACAACGCTATAAAATAAATGATAAAAAAGAAACTAAGTTTCGTAATCTTCAAGAAATTCCAAAACCAAGATGATCGATCCCCTTCTCTAGTGGAAAGGAGGGTGCTAAGCACAAGGTATGTAAATTGAAATAATTTGGTCAAGTGCGAGTAGATTTGCCTACTAATAGTTGCGTACCGGCTTTTAAATTTCTTATAATTTAGGTATATTATTATATATTAATTTTCTAGTTGGCTTCTTTAAATTTGCTTAGGGTAGGTTACGTTAGTCTAAATATCGAAGATTAAGAAGGAATGATTTGGTTATTATTATTATTATAGTTTCCTTAATATTTCTATCACTTTAAAATTAAAATGTACAATTTAATTTCTCAAAACGAGTCTTTTCATTTGTTTTGTTAGATGTTTATTAAATTATTTCTATTTACAAAAAAATTAAGATTAGAATTTTTGCTTTATTATATTATTGGCTATATTATCTATTTTTTTTTAATTTTAGGTCCTATAGTTTCGTAGATAAAGGGGGAGAATGAGTCGACTTTTGTTTGATTTTCCTTTCCTTTCACGACAAACCATTTCCTTTGTTGAAACTTGATGGTCAGCTTTCGAATTTGACTTTCAAAGCAATATTTAAATTTTCGGTTTATTTTGTCTGGAAATTTTGTTTTTTTTTTAATGCAGACGACCTATCTTTCAAATGATAAAGCAAGGGGGATTGGATGGAATTTTGTATATTTGTTAAACAAACTATATATTTTGAAAATGCGAAAAGATTATATTTATATCTCTTAGAACGAACCCTTCTATTTGGTATATTACGGAAAAAAAATTTACATTTAATTTCATAATTCGCCCTCCCCCTAATTAATATAAAGATTTTCGTTTTATCTTACCTGTAAATTCTGTCTTAATACTTTTTTCAAAATGTTATTTAACTCAGTAGTTGCGAAACTAAATTAGGGGACTGAGTCAAATTTTGTATATTTTCCTCTAAACGTTTTAAACAAATTAATTTAAAATACTAAAAAAAAATTATTTGTTCTTCCTAAAATTAATCAATCCTGTAATTTGCCCTCCAATAGTAACATTAGGACTTTATCTTTATTTTTCCTGTAAACTTTGGCTGCCGTCTTATATTCTGTTTTTTTCTAACAATTTCCGAGAGAAATACTCCTGAAAATCGGAATTCGATCACTTAGGCGATGTTTTCGTCATTGAGTCACCGAGCTCTATATCAGCACTAAATTTCCACATTTCTCGCTAAATAGTTTCAGAGAAAATAGGCTGGTAGACTAGACAAAGTCTAGCTTATTGAGGTCCTAATTCTGAAAAGTCACATTTTTGTGTACGCGCTGTTCTGCTGAAAAGTATATGATAAATAGGTAATTGTAATAATTAAAACAATTATAATAACTTTTATGCTCATGAAATATAAACACAACAATAACAATATTTATTTGAATTGCTTGAAAAGTTCAAGAAATTTCAAAAGTAAAATTTTCTATACGTGTCTGTGTACTGTGGACTAGGGAAGAAGGAAGTTATGAAAAAAAAACAAATAGTCCAAAGTTAAGGCCAGGGGTGGTTGTCCCTTAAGTGCTCTCGTGCTCTGAACCACCAAATTTAATAAGCTTTTAATAATGTTAAAAATCAACACAAAATATTTAATAAATATCATTTCAATAACAACGGATTTATCAAAAAACAATTTAAGCTCTAATCCAAACTTGTATGAAGACTTATATTCGCTTGAAATAATATTTCACTGTGCACTTCGGCTAGCGCACGGTGAAACTTATATAGTTTCTATGAGATACGATATAACACGCTTAGCGCCTGAGATTGAAGATAGTTAATGCAATCTATATGGAGTAATGGGCTGATTCTCGTACGCCGCACGGAGACACCGAGCTCTGCTGATATTGACTGGATGTATAGGAACGTTTCAATAATTAGTGGTTGCTTTGTTTTTGTCCTCGTAGTCTATGAAAGAATATTTAATATACATAGTGTGTGTTTGTTTACATAACTGTGAAAATGAGTATCAACTTTAAGATTGACTATATTAAAATCAATAATAAATCGTTTCAAAACAAATTAGATATAAAATTGGCTGGTCCACCTAGGCCATATCTTAATTGAAAACAAAAGTGCAAAATGAAAAATAAAGTATTTACACAAAGTTTTAAAAGTGAAATTTATAATAAAAAGAAATGGTTCTGTGGATGTGATCACATCAATAAATTATTTTGTTTTCCTTGCATTATTTATGGCGGAGAATCAATTTGGATGGAAACTGGAGTGAAGGATTAAAACGTTTCTTAGAAATACGATATCTCAGGACTGGCTAAATTCTCTTTCTGTGCTTAGTATTGAAGAAAAAAACATATTCAATCAATGCCAGACGTTAATAAAAACGTCATTGAACATTTCGCTTTCGAAAAAAGTTGACGAATATTTTAATTAATAAAAAATAAATGCAGTATTAGCAAAGCTATCTATGGTTTGTTTTGTTGCATCTTTGAATCTCAATATTTCACCAGTAAAGTGTACCACCAGTTTCATAACCCACCAGCCGCCACTGGTTAAGGCAATATTTCATGAACATAGGTAGATCAAATTTAATGGTAAACACAAGTCACTGCGGTCTCTTGACGTCGCACAGTGGGGCAAAGTTACACACATCCAAATTAATATACAGGTTCGAAAAATTAGGCTACCCCAAAATTTTTTGTTTTGTGTTTATGAATCTGTCTGGCCAGATTTTTGATTTTCATTTTTTATTTTTTAAAATTCTTTTGAAAACTGTTCGTATTTAGGGAAATTTTTACACTAAAATTAATCGGTAAGATTAAGAACATGTGGTTAAAGACGGTTTCTTGCCTAATTGTTCGTCTCCACATTAGCTAACGATTGGCTCTAACAAAATTAAATCTGATGACTCACAGGGTCTTTAACAATTGCCAATATTGGTGTCAAATGACAAATTCAAATTTTGTATTTCCGGGAAAAAGATATAAAGTGGATTTGATATAGTTAGTCCTAGAATACAAAAATATAAAAAAATATAATTGACAGGTGTCAATATTACCGTCAAATTAAAAAATTTGCAAGTTACAGATTTGTAATTTCTAGGTTGCCATATTAGAATAAAATATGTAAGATGATTTTGGTGCAACTGATAAGAGACTATGATCTTTATATTTGACAAATATCAATACTGCTATCAAATATTAAAATCTACAAGCCCGGTCTTTGTAATTTCTAGGATATCATGTAATTGTTTAACATTTAAACAGTTTTGGATTTATCTGCTTCCAGAGTTGATCAAAAAATACAATTCCCATACTTGCCAGCTGTTAATATTGCTGTTAAATTCCAAAATCTTCAAATTTCAGCATTGTAATTTGTAGGATATTATAAACAGGGTGTCCCAGCACATTTTCGGTGCTAGATATTTCATTTATCTTTAGCACTAGGAAAAAATCCTTAATAAAAATAGTCGACATACCCAAGAAGCACATTTTGGAATTAGTTCTAGATATACAAGGTGTTTAAAAAATCAGAGGCACACGAAACTTGTTTTTTAAATGCACCAACCACCCTGTATATAATATTCTTTTTTATTTCCTCTCTTCAATTCTTTTCGTCTCATATAAGGTTATAATACAGTCTACCCGATGTTTCAAGCCATATGCCCAGATTGAGTTCTAATACCCGTATTGTATCGACATAAACATAATTTATATTCAAAAAAGAACCGACTTCAACTGGCTTAAAATAAAAACCGTTTAGAAAGCGTGTGCAATCAATTACTATTTTCTGACATATATATTTTTAACTAATTTACGCTACAATTCTATTGATTATGTTAGCGTATTCTTATCTCTCTCTTTCTCCCCCCCCCTCTCTAATTTGTATTTTTTGTATATTTCCCACATACTTTTTTATTCACTTGATTATCTGGACCACTTTCTATAAGTGTAACTCTAATTCACCCTATATTGCAACCACCCTGTATATGTTTCTGTGTATTGGCCCCCCAGTATAAATTATTTGGCTATCATTTTCTGAACCACCCTGTACAACTACAATTCAACCCCACACAATGTTGCAATCGCACTGTATAGGCATTAATTCTCTCCATTCTATTGACTGATTTTTCTATTGTCTAAATCACTCTGTATACCTGTAATTTTACTTCAGCCCATATGTCAAGTATAAGCAACTACTTATAAAATATATACCATAACTCAAATATCCTTACTGCATATCATTATGTAACATTTTTATAACGTTTTTTGATCCACTTTGTATAACTATAGTTTTCTTCACTCTTATTTCAACCACCTAGTATATGCACTATTTATGTGCCACCCAATACAACATTTTTTGAACCACCCTGTATAACTTTAATTATATTTCACTTTATGTTTCAACCATCCTATATTTACCTACAACTGCTTATGTACCATCTAATATTACATTTACTTGTAAGATTTTATGAACCCACATGTATAACTGTAATTTTACTTCGCCCTATATTTCAACGCGCACATTTCTGGCTGCTTGAATTTCCATGCATTCACACACACACCTACCATCGTATACCGTTAAGAGAAGATCGCTTACATAACAATTTTTCTTTTCGATACCCCGTAAAATGTTAACACCGTTACAAATACCCTGTACGACATACTTTAATGGCATATCTGAAGCTCGATATTTATGATGAAAATTTGACATATGATTTCCAGAAAAACGGTATATTTTACGTTTTAGAAAATTATACGGAATCAAGCTCTTTGCACAATACAATTTAAATTATTCAAATTGATTGAGCCGTTTTAGAGGAAAGAGTGCAGATTCATTGAAATTGACTGAAGTGTAGTCCCTTAATTACTGTTTTTTCTGATTTTCTGAAAAACCGTAAATCGCACGTTATAAAAAATTATGTGGTATCTTTGTGTAACACTCCTTATTGCAATACCGTTCAAATCATCAAAATTGCCCAAGCCGTTTTTAAATAATCACTGAGCATACATAAAACCCCTTATTTGAGGTTTATGTATGACAGTCAGTAATCCGGGCAATTTTACGAAATTGCCTTACTACACTTTGTTCTACATATACAATTTTTAAATACTTATCTGTTACAGGAAAAAATTTGGAGGAGAGAAAACCCAATGAACGGACAAAACTATCCTGTATAACCATAATTGTAATCTACAAAATATTTCAATCACCCTATATGTGCATCTGCTTAGGGCCACCAAATTTAACATTTTTTAAACTCTTAACTATAACTCTGGACTACTCACTACCTTGTATATGCAACTGCTTATGGACTACGCTACATATATATATTTTTAACTACTCTTGAACGTATCATCTGTCTCCACCTTATATTTCAACCACCCCTTATATGCAGCTTTTTCTAACATTCTTTTAATCACACTGTATGAGCTATAATTTTACTTAGATCCATGTTTCAGATATTGCATATATACATCAGTTCATGTTCTATCCTACAAAAAAATGTATCCAACTTGTTTAACTATAATTCTACTCCACCCGCTATTTCAACCACCTTGTATATGCAACTACTTTTCGGCCACCAAGTATAATATTTTTTGTACCACCCTGTATAAATATAAATCCACCAATGCCTAAATATATTTCACCAAAACTGCAACAGCTTATTGGGCACAATATAATATTTTTGTACCACCCTGTATCCTTAGAACCCAACTCCGCCCTATATTTCAACCATTCGGTAAATGGAACAGCTTGTATAGCTGTAATTATACTCCGCTATATATTTCAGCCATCCTATATACAGATACAAACACTTGTGGTTATAAAACAAGTTTTTAACCACACCGTAAACTATATTCGATTCCATCTTATATTTCAACAACCCTCTATAAACAATTGCTTCTAACATTTCTTCAACCCATTTCATAACAATAATATCTTCTGAACATAATTCAAAGATCCTAACTGCTTACATAAGACATTTTTTTCTAAGATTTTTTTATCCAAACCCTACAAAGTTCTACCCTTTTTCAACCACTTGGTATATGCAACTATTTATGGCACACTTAATATAACTTTTCTGGACCACCCCGTATAACTAATAAGAATGTTTTAGCTATAAAATAAAAATATATATAAACTATTATTTATTTTTTTGTAATTTTGGGTAAATGTTCTATTATCTAAGAAACCAATTAACAAAGTTGAGCTTATATTAGCTCATTTTGTAGGTTTTTCATTTCTCTTTATTGTCCATAGTAGCAAACACGGTTTCATCGGCGGATTTTGTGTAAAAGGTAAAAAACGAAATTGTTACCGATTTTTTGAGGTTTTTTTTAATAACAATAACGCATCGATTAAAATGCTGAATTTTATGTCAATTAGTCAAGATTTATCAATAGAACGCGTTGATGTCTTTGGTTCTACTCTTAATTTTGTCACCAAAAGATCGTTTACTCCTGAGCTACATTAAAGTAAACTTAGTTCAAGGCACGGTTCAAGGTTAGGAATTGACGTTTAACTTGTCAGAAAGTTTGACAGAGTTCTGGAAAATACTCTAACGATTTCGATGAAACTTTCCCATTTGTAAAATTCAATGGATAGAAATCGATTGGAGAGGGTCTCATCTTTGGGAAAAATCGTTTTACAGAGAAATTAAATTATTAAAAAATTTATTGACAGTTTGTGACAATCAAGGCGGCTGCTTTGTAATTTCAAAGCGTTCAATATAGGGTGATTTGGTAACCTACGTAAGAGTGAGACTCCTCTTGTAAAAATGCTTTCAATACAAGGTGATTTGGTGACCTGTTTGAGAGTGAAACTGTTCTTGTAAACATTCTTTCAACACAAATTGTATTTTTTCCGAAGATGTAGTTATTTTATGCTTATATTATATTTTCCTAGCATTATAGTTTTATAGCGGGAAATTTCAAGTTTTCATGGTGAAAAAGTTGGCACGGAAAGCAATTTTCGGATGAGTAAGATCTCATGATTTTGCATGTTAATTTGATGCATATAATATGAATTGGTGGTGTATAATTATACAGGGTATTTAAAACTATATGTTAGATGGTTAATATAAGTTGCTATGCAGGATGGTTAAAAAATAGCGTCAAATGGAATTAGACTTATAGGGTAGCTTATTAGCATTTGGATTTACATAGTGGTTGCAATATAGGATGTAAGGAATTATAATATTGTATTTGTATGTTCCGAACATGTAACTATTTTATGCCTTCGTTACATTTTCCTAGCATTATATTTTTATAGCTAGGCATTTCAAGTTTACAAGGTGAACAAATTGGCACGGTAGACAATTTTTGGATGAGTAAGATCTCATGATTTCGCATGTTAATTTGATGCATATAATATGAATTGGTGGTGTAAAATTATAATTATACAGGGTCGTTTAAAATATGTTAGATGGTCCATAAGAGTTGCTATGCACGATGGTTAAAATATAGCGGTCAAATGGAATTAGGGCATGGTTAGAAAAAAGGGAGAAAAATTATTTTTTTAGGGTACCCCATTACCAGTTGGAAATTAATGATAGCTGACATACAGGTCGGAGTAAAAGTATTGTTATGCAGGGTCGCTAAAAAAATGTTAATAGAATGTTGTACCTATAGGGTAGTTTATTAGCATTTGCATTTACAGAGTGGTTGCAATATAGGATGTACTGGAATTATAATATTGTATTTGTATGTTCCGAACATGTAACTATTTTTATAGCTAGACGTTTCAAGTTTTCACGGTGAAAAAATTGACATGGTAGGCAATTTTGGGATGAGTAAGATCCTGGCATGTAAGTTGATGCATTTTTTGGTGGTGTAAAATTATAATTATACAGCGTTTAAAATATGTTAAGGTCCATAAGAGTTGCATGCAGTTTAAAATATAGCAAATGGAATTAGGGCATGGTGAAAAAATTGACATGGTTAGATAGCACAGGTTGGTTGCAATATAGGTTGTGTACTGGAACTGGAATTATACATGGCTGACGTTCAAACGGTGAAAAAATTGACATGGTAGGCAATTTTGGGATGAGTAAGATCTCATGATTTCGCAACGTATAATATGCATATGTAAAATATGTTAGATGATCCATAAGAGTTGCTATGCACGATAGTTTAAAAAGAGCGTCAAATGGAATTCTAGTATTGTTAGAAAATGGCGAGAAAAAATAATTGTGTAGGTTACCCCATAAGCAGTTGGAAATTAATGATAGCTGACATACAGGGCGGAGTAAAAGGTCGCTAAAAACTGTTAATAGAATGTTATACCTATAGGGCAGCTTATTAGCATTTGCATTTACAATATGGTTGCAATATAGGGTGTACTGGAATTATAATTATACATGGTGGTTCAAATAAAATTACAGTAGGTGGCCATAAACAAATGCATATACAGGCTAGTTAAAACATATGGTGGTGTGAAATTATATTAAATCAAAAGCGGTCGAATATGAAGGGTTGGTGGAATATGGAATTGAGCGGAATTGTAGTGTGATTAAAAAAATGTTAGAAAAAAATGTTAGAAAAAAATGTTTGAATGGGTTTTTCATAAGAATTGCATATATAGGGTGGTTGAAATATAGGAGGGGAGTAGAATTGTAGTAACACCGTGTAAATAAAAAATGCAAGAAAAAAAATATTGTTAGGGAGTTTAAATTAGTTTACATAGCAAATGTCCGATTATTTGGATATATGTACGTTTACTATAAAACCTTGAATTTATGAGTGACGCTCGGTCACCCAGGTACTTTATATGGTATTACAAGTTAATTGAGAAAGCAATCATCAATTAGAAGATTGTAAGAAAGCAGGTGTGCACAAAAGCTGGTGAATTGCATACAGTACAGAAACCAATTTATAAAGTGAGCAGTTAAGTCAAGGAGCATTGGTTTGAGATTTTAAAGAAAGCAGGCAGAGTAAGGAGCAGCAAGATGGCAGGATTGGAACGAGATTCTAGAAAGAGTAGAGGTACGGAGTAGCGGTTTGAAGTAGCAATTAGATACAGCAGAAGGTGCTGACAAAGCCAATCCACACCAATAGAGCAAATCAAGAAGATAAAGTGGTTGATGCTTTAAGATAAACCTAAAGTGATAAAGTAGTAAAATTTTTAAAAAAATTCATACGGTGCTCTTAGTATTTTAAGATAATAAATAGAATTTACCATTGCTTTTGATTCATTGGGAAATATACATTTTTAGTATCGGATTTTTAAATTCAAAATTTAGTAAATTACAATTGAAACAGCATTGTGTTTTTAAAATTTATTTTTGAACAAATCTTTTTAGAATAATTCTTAGAATTCAGTTTTAGTCAAGTATTGTTTGATATTTGTTTTATGATTATTGAGTTGCATCTGATATTTCAGATTTTTGTAGGGGATTTTTTATAAACAAAAAGAAGGTAGTTTTACAATATGGATATATATGAAATAATTTATTAGGTATCTTCACCATACTGATGGTTTCGGAAAACGTATAGTAGTAGTATTGTATTAGTGTGTAGGTATGTAATAAATTTGATGCGAATCTGGGTGGCTTTTTTTCTAACGGATGATGTACAACATGTCTGCAATTTCACGTTTTACCGTAAAATTGAATGGTTTGGTAGAAGTAAGTCAACGACTTCTAGGAAACTGATAGCAAATGCTCATTCTTCAGTCTGCGTATCGCATTTACAAACATTCAACGTGTTCAAGTAAAAGCGAATCTATGTCAGTATGTGACACCGCTTACTGTTCATTTGAACGTTTATTGCATTTTGTTAAAACGCATTTCCTGTGTTTATGCACACTAATAAATAGATAAATATATAAATCACCAAATAATTATTTTGTTTTTCAGTATTTAATATTTAATATATATATATATATATATATATATATATATATATAGTAAGTTCGAAGAAAATATCATACAAAATTTTATATTGGCATGGATGAACAAGTGCCTTCCTATCACAACATCGTACTCAAATATCGTGTTTACTCCGGACAATAAGAAATAAAACATGTAAAATGAACATGATTTTATCATTTTAAACGATCTAATATCAAGAAAATACATTCACAATTTATATATATATATATATATATATATATATATATATATATATATATATATATATATATACTGGTACTTAGTATTCAATGGAATTATTCAGACATTTTCTTATAAATTTAATCGAGCCGCATTAAAAAAACCTTTTTACAGGATACAAATCAAAATAAGTCTCTTGTAAAACCTGCAGGCTGTTAATTTTGTTTCAAAGTAAGAATGGTGTAAAGCCATTAAAATAAGTGCATCTGTCAACAAAAGATTTAGTCTGTACTTCGATGAAGAAGTAAAATTACAATTTTGTTTTGAATTTCAATTCTAGCTTTGTAATGAGTTCGTAATTACATCTCTATATATAAATAGGCAAAGCCAAAACGATTAGGTACCATTTTCTCCTCTGTCTCTTAACCGATTTTCTTCATTTTTGTTTTGTTTAGTAGTTACTGACGACTTTCAGTGCAGAATGCTAATATTAATTTATAATATTGGTTCATTCATTAAATAAAATATAATAAAAATTCATTATTTACGTCTATACTGTCAACGCCAAACAACTGTTAGGCCGCCGCTGCCAGACCGTCAAAACTCAAAACATTAAGTAATTATATATAGAGGGATCCATGTACATGTACTTCTGGAAGTGGCATGCAAGCGGTGTTATTGTTTAGTGGTAAAATAGTCAATGTAGTAGATCAGTATCGATTTTTCGGAAGCGATGTAGTAACTTTCATATTAAATATTCTGTTTTTAATGTGAATTTAATTATTTGAATTATATATTATTATCACAACCTTCCAGAAGGTATTGTGTAAAAAATTGTCAGACAGCGGTCAATATAGAATGTACTAAATATTTAAGTTCTCCTAGGATTGTTGGTCCTCTCTTTTCTTTAATATTCCTGAACTTGATTGAAACCGCAAATGACGAAAACTTTTAGGTTGCAAAGAACAATTTTTCAGTTATTATATCGAATATTTTGCCAGGAGCGGTTCCAGCCAAAAATTTGGGGGATCATTCATTTGTCTAAAATATTTCGAATACCGATACCTATTTGATTACATTTTTATTTCAATAGATTTGTCAATATGAGTGAACAATTTTGGTCATTATATCCACTTCTCCGATTTCTCCATAACTCTGTTTCTTATAAAAATATTCATTTACAATTTCATGAAGTAGGGTCGAATTTCGACCACTGGGCGACAACTAGTACTAGGAATTAGTTCAATTTGAATTTCAATTCTAGTTTTGTAATGAGTTCGTAATTACATACTAGGAATTAGTTGACTTTCTTGAGGTATTGATCTAGTTGTTAGTAGTGCTAGTTTCTGGTAGCTGAAAATATAGTAACGAATAGGGAAGATCATATGTATGACAAAAGTTTTAAAGTAGATATTAAAACTAGTATGAGTTCTATATTTTTTAGAGGCCTTAAGGATTATAATAATTTACCTGATGCTATACTTAAAAAATATCATATCTGTTCTTTTTTCCTTACTTCTAAAGGTCTTGAATTTTTATCATTATAGGAATGGCCACAGTCACATTGTGTGTGCAGTGTTTTATGTGTCTGTAGCCATTCTTATACTAGTAAAACTTTAAGACCCTTAAAAGTAAAGAAAAAATAACATCAATATAACATTTCTAAAAGACATGTGTACAAATCAAATTTGGCGAATCATATACTATCGAGCACCGGCAGCCATAGGATAGACTGGGATAAAACAAAGATATTGTTGAAAGAGGAAAATTTCAAAAAGAGAAAACTTAAAGAAGCCAGCTGTATGATGATGAACAACGCGGAAATCAAATCGACCTTCATTTGGACTGGAGAAATCTTATGCTAACAGAGCAGATAAACGATAACCTCAGTAACAAGTGATCGCCAAAAGAAAATTGTCACTGTCACATTTTTGACAAACAACACAATCAATATCAAAACATTTTTTTTTTGAAAAGAAAAACACGAAATAAAACACTAAACGTTTGAGGAGAAAAAACCCAATGAATAGGCAAATTAGTTTAATAATATATCGAAGAATTACTTCATTCGAAAATCTTACTTTTTTTAAAGTTAATTTCTCCTTTAATTATATCATAAAAATTTGTTTTAGAGTTTGCATTTTATTTGTTACTAACTTTTTCTTGTGAGTGCAAACAGTTCTTTCACGTTTCAACAATTTTTCAGGTATTTCACAGAAGACATTGAACTCAGAATTCGAACCATGCTGTTATAACTATATAATCGCGCTTCTAACGAGGATTATTATTGAGTTTGTTAAATTTAATGTTTTTCACTTGATAGATAGTTGATAAAAGTGACTAGCGTTAACTATAATTGAAGTCAAGTATCGTAACGCCTGCTAGAAAATAATATAAATTATCATAATAGCTATAACACCTTCAAATATACGAGTAATAGCTGTGCTGAAAAACAGTTTAAGTTAATGTCGGTAAAAATTTCAATAAGATAGTTAAAAATGACAAGCATGATTATGTAACACGTAGTAGTTGTTATTACAATTCACTGATAAACAAGCCATGTATATCTGGCATGATGATTACTTTTTGTAATGCAGTTTTTCATTCTGATTACTAATCGGAAAACTGTTTTGGTCTATCACGTCAGGTGTTCAAGATATCAACAAAAACACATTTTGTATAATTACACCATTTCTGAGGCGAGCATATGAACTAAACTTTGATTCAAAAGTTGACAGTGGTAATTTGTGGGCACCACAGTTCATTTGATGGACATGTGCGTGCACCTTACTGGGTTGGATAAGGAAGGCGAAGAAGAACAACTATCTGGCAATCGGAGTTCCTATGATATCCCGTCCATCAATCAACCACACCACGGACTGTTATTTCTGTTTGACGAATGTCACTGGATTCTCATTCAAAACTGGGGCATTTGTGAAGTACCCAGATATTCTCTCCATTTCAAAGTCAATTCAACATGATCCCGTCACTTGTCCAATACCAACACCACCTACAAAATACAGAGTCGATAAAGGAACGCAAGAAGAACGTTCTATACGTTCTACTACAAATTGGAATGTCTGTGGTGATTTAAATGTATTCATTATTTTCATGAGAATACAGGCAGGCTACACCAAGTAGCTTTATTTGCAAGTGGGACAGTAGTAATAGGAAGCACCACTATATAAAGAAGAATAGGCCCATCAGAGAAAAAATGCAGCCAGATTGATTGAGCGTGAAAAAGTTATTACGCCACCACTTCATATAAATCTGGGGCTCATGAAGAACTTCGTGAAGGTATTAGACATCAACTCATATGCTTGTCGGTACATATCCAACAAGTTTCCAGTGTTGAGTTATACCAAAGTGAAATAAGGTGTGTTCATAGGTCCACAAACAAGGAAGATCATTGCATATAGTCACTTTGAAGACTTAATCAGCAGTACTGAAAATGATGCATGGTTATTATTCAAGTCTATTGTACGTAATGTTCTTGGGAATTATAAATCTCTTGACTATGAACATATTGTGCAGAAGTGCATTAGTACGTACAATTTGGTTCTGTCAGTCATGAACATGGGGAACGTATTCATTTATTCATATCTCGGTGATGGAGTCACGCTATCAGAGTCAATGAAGTGGAGCATGTTGGTTGACTACTGCTGGAAGCTTCAGAGCCACATTTCAAATACTCAGCACAAACGCAAATCTACAGCCAAGAAATTCATACCAAACTAACTTTAAATTATGTACAATATGTTATATCTATGTATTTGGTATCTTGTGTAGTATACCTTAGACTAGATGATGCTATATTATATACTTTATGTTAATTAGTACTCTATTCAGCAATATGTGCTCTACTGTAACTTGGATGCGAGTTGTTTACTTTTACACAATCTTAAACATATATAAACGGTTTATGTCCGATATCTCAAAAGGGTACGTGATAGAGACAAACGGTTTGCATATTTTTAATCAACATATCTCAATTGTCCTAAAATAAGATTTGGATACCAAGATATCAGCCAAAACTTTTTTTTTGTTTATCAGTGAATATAAATTGCTTTAGAAAAACAAAGTAGCATCTATGTCTAGCAATTATTTTCATCATTTTCAAATGAATTTTTGCAAGTCATCAATTTTCCGTCATTTACATGACCCAACTTTTACATTTTCCAAAGCCAAGTAACAACTTTCTCTGTTTATTTAAGTATATATACAGGATGCGGCAGATTCACTACAGGTGAATGAACAATTAAAATTTTGTTTGGTGGTTTTCAAAGGATAACTTTATTGAACCGTTTGGCATCATTTTATTACTTCCGATTATTTTTAAATTTTATGTTTATTTACGTTATTCTAAAAATTTTGTTACTTTTTCTCTGTGCCTATCTGTAATCCTTTTTGAGTTTTTTTTACAGGAATTACACTGTATCATAATGGGTAATGCCTTACATTTTCCGGAAGTGTACACAACATGACATTGCATAGTTTAAATTTTGAAATTGTTATTTTTATTATACAGATTGCATTTAAAATTGTCTTAATCTAAAATATTCAAAATTAGTATTTTTTCAAATGGGACGGAAACCCTGTTTATGTTTGATTATTCAAGAAACATACGTTATTCATTTTTTCTTATTTTTTGGGAATAAAACCACAATGTCTTGAAAGTCCAAACGATTCAGGGTCTAAATCAGAGATTATATTGTGTTCAATTTTATCTAATTCTTTATTGATGATCTTTTTTGGATAATTGTTAGCAGAAGTACATTTTTATAAATTCATCATTAAATTTATTGATGTTAGAACAGTTGGGTCATATAAAGATGTAACAATGTTCTTTTTACGGTATTTGGATGATAAGAGTTAACGTAGAGATATCTGTTAGTGTGAGTCGGCTTTCTGTAGACTTGTGTATCAAATGACGATTGTGTTTTTGTTATTAAGATATCTAAGAAAGGTGGCGTGCTATTCTGCTCAATTTCTAATGTAAATTGTATAGTTGGTTCTTTGTTATTGGGGTCGTTTACATACCATACCATACAAACAGGGTCTTTCAGAACAACTGAGAAGAGTAGGCAACAGATTTAATATTAAAACAACATTCAAAACAAGAAATATACTGATATCAACTCAAAAAATTACATTTACAAAATTCCTTGTGAATGTAACTAATGTTATGTTGGAGAAACCACTAGACCTATTTATGTTCGAATAAATAAACACAAAAAATATACAAAGAAACGATAATTCGAAAGGTCAAAAATTGGTGAACACTCATGGAACCTTGGTCACAACATACAATTTCAAAATTCAACCATATTACACAAAGAAGAACACAATACAAAACGAATGCTAAAAGAGTCTGCTTCAATTTTATTAAATGAAAGCGATTATTTTGCTAGTAAATGATAATGGTAAAGTTGTGTTGTTTTATTGCTATTTACTATTGGACTATTGGAAATATACAGACATTTAAGACATTGTGATGTTATTTCCAAAAAATTAGAAAAGTATAAACCACAGATGCCACAACTATCTTTTGAAAATCAAATACATTATTCATTTACTATTGCATTCGAGTTTCCTATATGAATCTCATGTAGATTTCTGGTTATGTCACTAAACATTTCTTCAATATAAAAAAATATTTTTAAATAGGTTACGAGAAGTAGACTCGGAGTACTTTATTGTTAATTTACAAATGCTCGCAATGCTGTGTATCAAAATCCAAACAATTTTTAAATCTCTTAATAAAATTGTCAGTAGTGGCATTTGAACCTGATTGCTATCCATTTCGCTGACGATATAAAGAACACTGTTTATCAGATCTTTGGAGTGACAGCAAATACCTTATTTTTGACATATCTCCAAATAAAGTCATCCAGAGGAGATAATTGTGGGAGGTCAACGGGATGGGACCACCTATCTTGAAAAATTTCATTAAATAACGTATCAACTGCGGGTTCAGAGCCATCCCCCGCTTAGCAAAGTATTCTATAGTCTTGTAAAGTTGCTTCTTAGCATCACGGACTGACCCGGCGAACAGTACTAAGTCATCTGCATAATCCAATATTGAGGTGTTCTGAAATGGGGAGACCTCCTCCACTTTCCTGCGATTCGTAGATCAACTCATCCACCACAATGTTAAACAGGTTCGACGATAATGGGTCTTCTTGTTTTACTCCGTTCTTTAAGTTTATTTTCGTTGTAATTTTGTTGCCTGCTTGAATCACGGTACTTGTGTTCTTATATGAATCTATGATGTACCGTTTTGTGCTCTCATCAACTCCGAAGCGATTCATCGCTCGTATGATGGAAACTCAATACACGGAATCGAAGGCACTCCTTAAGTCGAGTGATAATATTGAATAATGAAGTAATCTCTTCCTCATTTCCTTAATCAGAGTATGTAAGGTGAGGTTATTCAGTAAAACGCCATCGACCCGTTGGTACCCACTCCGGTGGTCGTGCATAGGTAGAGTCGACAACCTTCTTCCAAGTATCCAAAGGCAAACACGGAGTAAGATCGAGGATATTGTAATGGGCCTCCAGTTGTCGATATTATTTAAATCCTCATTCTTTGGAATAAGCAGCGTGCTATTGGATTTCAGTGTCGAAGGTGTCACACCGAATAGGAGCATGCTATTGTAGAGTAGGACTAGCCTCTGAAGAGGAATCTTTCTGAACTGATTCAGAAGTAGTTCGTCGGGACCAGCAGCCTGTGGTCGTTGATAGTGCCCAAGTCACCTCTTCCTCTGTAATGGAAAGGCCCATTTCTTCCCCATTATCTCCCACAGCATCAAAGGCCTCATCATCATGGGGGGGTATTTAGGTGTATTTAGGTGTTCAAAAATCCTGCGATATTTATCCTGAATCTTTTTGATGTCTGGTTGCACATCCTCTCCCCAAAGCGGAAAATCATATATCATTGCCCGAGCCAGCGCGGGACGGTCTGTTTTGTACGTTTGTTGACTTGCTCTGAATTTGTATCCTCTTTCGTGCGTTTTACTTTTGAAGGTTGGGGCCTTGAACGCCTTCGATCCTAAATTCGACTTCCCAACCCGCTCTCCCTGATATATTTGAGAGTTAATGAATGTTTGCATAGCACGCCTCATCTCATTTCTATGGCGGCTGTTCTCAGTTTGCTGTGTTATTTTATATAATGTTTCATCATTTTCAGTCCAGTTCTTATACTTTTGCCATAGATTTTTAATATGTGAAGAGATTACTTTTGTTGAACTCGTGTCTCGAGGTACGAAAACATCTGCCTCGGGGTTCAGTGATTGATTCAAGCTTCGGTCTGTATTACTCATTGTAGGAATGGTCTCATCTACAAGATCAACTCCGATATCGTCCACCTGTGAGCTCGCCTCGTCTAAGACTCTCTGTTCACCAGGAACGTCACCGGATGGCGCCTGCTCCTCTAAAATTTGGCGGAGTAAGCTGACCTAGACAGGTCTACGCCGCTTATTTTTGATGAAGTCCTTACTACGGCCTGGGAACTGCGTCAGCAGGTGGACATTAATGAACCTACCTGTAAACGCCGATTCCAACTGAACCATCCGCAAGTCATCATCTTCTGTCCATTCAGGTGGAATTCCATCATCGTCTGTCTCATATCTGAGTTCCAAATCCCTATTGTGAGGAATAATGTGAGCAGGTGCTCTGTCTTGTTGAAACCAATATTCGTTAGTCTCATTAAAGGTAAATTGTGCATTGCCGGTGAAATTACTTGCTGTATAATATTATAGTAACGCTCACCGTTTCAATTTTCGTTATAAGTTGAAAGAGCAAATATATTGTCACTTCTCATAATAGAAAAACATTAAATGAAAATGATATTTAAATTTAATATCTCATATAACGTAACGGTTTACGTTACTCCAAAAGTTGTTTTTGTGGCCGTTAAACAGTCCTTTTTTCGTAATTTGGACTTCCAAAATTCACAGCTTACCAAATCTCTTAAATGTATATGTTTAACAACTGTATAAGAATAAGGGGTCCAATGATGTTATTCTGGATGCATGCAAATTATAATCAGCAGATGCAAACTTTTTTATAGTTAGCACAAGCAAACTATCCTTGTCTCACGCAAATTGACTGAACATCAAATGAAGCAACATAACTGTCAATATGAAGTCATATTGACATTACAAAGTTTATATTTTTATTACGATATTAAAATAACAAATTAATTTTTTTCGTAATAAAAAATAGTATGTGCAACCCGTGCGATGTTGTCGATTGCTCACGAGAGCCAGTTGAACGCACGAGCGAAGTAAGTACATTCGTTCACTCATTCGCACTAGTTGCGCAATATACTATGTCAGTACTGTTGTAAGCAAATCTCATTGTGCCATTGTGGATATGCAGTCACGTATGGTCATGAGGTTAGAGTTCTATGAATTCAAAATTTATTTGTGGCAGTTTTGTATGTAAAAATATTTTTGAAAAAATATTTTAATATTGTTAATATTCACATTTTGAAAGACTATTTCTATTTCACCCTTCCCTCATAGATACTCTTACACTGTCTTATATTGTATTTTTTGGTTAAGATAAAAAATTCCCTTAAGTTATGTATTTTTGATCAACTAACTGCGAACGAGAAGATCAACCTAAATGAAAGAAGAATGTTGAGTCTTTGTCAGCTACAACACTTATCGCACCTTAATGCATTTATCAATACATTATGAAACTTCCTCATTCTTCTGGTAGTCGTACTCACAATTATTCGTAATCTCACTGCCAACTGTGAAACAATTAACGGTTCAACCACCCACATATATTGCATAAATGACGGTTGAACAGTGATGACTTTATGTATGTATCTATAATTGTCCCGGTACGGGTATAGCAAAACTATACGGTCAAATGATATATTCAAAATTAATAATGTGATTTCCTGATACGCTTATTTCTATTTTTATTAATAAATTTATCTGAGGTTGCTGTGGGTTTTTTATAAACTTTGTTTAAATAATAAAATACCAAACCACTACTGACCTTTGGCGCTGAAACATTAAAAAGCCATTCTCCAACGTTAGAAATGTATCAATATATATCTGAAAAGCCATACGCGGGTGAAGCCGTGGGTAACGCCAAGGTATATATAACGTCTTATTATATACAGTGTGGAACAGCCAAATGGAATAAATTCGAGAACGAATAAAGGACGTCGTGTTGGGAAAAACGCTTGGACACGTCGATCTGTATTTTTAAATGCGCATTTTTTCAACCAAAAAAATTATATAGGGTGTGTTATGTGACAGTGGCCAATACCATCTTTCTTATTTTAAATGCAAGCCACTGTATATTATTTATTTTTTGGATTCTCCAGAAAATTCTAGACAAAATTCATGTACAATGTCCTACACCTATCTTAACCGTGTCGGAAATATTAAGTGTTTTCAGATTTATTACAAAAATTAACATTAATAAAAGAAAATTATTTTATTTCACAAATTTGCTACTTTACACTAAAAACCTAATAAATAATAGTGATTATTTCTTAATAATATAAAAAAAAACAAAAAACCATTAATGTCAATGTAGGAAATGCTCAAAATGCTCGCCGCGAAGGTATTGGCAACGTGCTAATCTGGAATAGAATCTTTTAACGTTACTCAACATCTCAGGCGTGACTGACCTAATCGCAGGCGTGATTCGTCTCTTTAGGTCATCTAAGTTGAGGGGTTTAGTTTTGTATACAGTACTTTTGACATATCCCCACAATGGCGTCAAATCAGGAGATCGTGCTGGCCGTTCTATAGATCCGCGCCTCCCAATCCATCGATTTGGAAAAATTTGGTTCAGGTTCGTAATGGTGAAATCATATGATATTGACAGGAACTTGAGGGTTTGCTGGATCAGGATATAAATAAATTTGTCAAAGTTGGCACGATATTATTTTGGAGCAGTTCTAAATATTTATCTCCATTCAAATTGCCATCAATGAAACAGAACCTACGATATGATTTCCAACAATTCTTGCCCCACCATTAACTTTTTCAGGATGTTGCGTATGTTTCTCTGTCATCCCATGAGGATTCTCATTAGACCAATAGCGGCAATTTTGACGATTAACATGATCGTGAAGTGTAAATGTGATCTCATCAGAAAACAAAACATCTTCTAATTGGATCACGTTCTATCGAAATCGTCTTCCATGAGCTCCTGAGTCGGCATCATTTTATATCTATATACGTTGAACAGTGGGGCTGCTTTTCGACCAGAATTATGTGGGTTTTCGTGAAACTCAAGCATACTATTCAATTTCGTATGATCACTTAGAGAGCATTGGCAGCTATTTTTTTTTATCTGTCTTACATGACCAAGCTCGCGAAATTGCTTTTCTATTTAGCTAATTGTTCCTTGCGATATAGGCGACAAATTTGGAAAATTTTCGTGAAATAAGCGAGAAACTTCCATTTGTGTCCGTTTGTTATCTCCATAACCAATCATTTGTAAAATGATTATTTTGTGCAATTCTGTTAAATAAACCATTTTCTGATATTATTACGTACAGTTAACGAAATTTAAAGGACAATAGCACTGCAACTGATCACCACTGTCATGCAGGCAGACAACAAGATGAGTTTTGATGAAAATAAACAAAACTTTCTTTTTTTCAAATCAGTGAAAAGGAACGCAGAAAGTATGAAATGTAATTGAATGTTCTCGGGATTCTCGTGTGTTTCTGTTTGTCTTAGAAAAGACACTTTTTCGACGTTTCGATGAGATCTCACTCATCTTCTTCGGGACTAAGCGTGGTACAAATATTAATATGCTGCTGCTTTGCGTCTATGCTTTTATGCTATCGAGTCCGCTTATTATTGCACTATTGTTTGATTTTGGAAGAGTATTCGCGTTATTTGTTCTTTTTTCTGGAGATTTCATTTTAATGTTAATATAGCAGCCTGTTAGTGCGGCTCTCCATGTGGGGAGGCGTTGCGCATCGTCCCGTTTATTATTGATAAGAACTCTGATTGGCCAGAGCGAACAAGACCACGCCCCCCCACCCCGGTCGATAGCATAAAAGCAGAGACGCAAAGCAGCAGCAGATCAATTTGTACTGCGCTTAGTGAGTGACAGCATCAATCCCGAAGAAGATGGGTGAGATCTCATCGAAACGTCGAAAAAATGTATTTTCTAAGAGAAACACATGAGAATCCCGAGAACATTCAATTACAGATATTTGTTTTTAATTTTTTGCTGGCACTAAATGGGAATTCATCCGCGTAGTTGATAACTGATCCCTGCCGGGATCGATGATAAAATGACGACGTTTTGGCAGAATCACATCTGGCCTCTTCAGGTCGGGTCGCATAATTCTCGTAGCCATCTGCTTACGCTTCTAGTTACTTCGAGTAACATGCAAGAAGTTGAGTTGAATTAATGTAAACTTTAGGGAGATAACATTGATTAGCATACTACCAATATTTAAATATATAAACAATGATAAAGAATGTTCACGATGGTTTCTTATGTAAAAACACAATGCATGTATCAAATGAAGGTTTATCCTAGTAAACTTTATATTGGGATATTACAGTAATGAACCTAGAACATGAACTTCTAATGCAAAATTTCATTAACAGAACTAGGAAAATATATGTTTGGGAATATAATGAAATTGACATTTTTATCGAAATTTCTTAAAATACGAGTAGTCATTTAACAAAGCACAAAAAAATATTCTAATAGTTTAATATATAATAACGGCAGTATGTAAGGAATGGAATGAAAGAAATTTACCTTAATTTTTCTGTAAAAGCTTGTGCAATGACGGTTGGTAAAATAATAATGTATAGATTTTCATATTTTTCACACAGTAAGGTTTTGAATCCACATCATTGGCATCTTGTTTGAATATTTTAGGTAAAACGGTATTTGAATATTCATTATTTCAATCTAAAATATCGAAAAATTAACATGGATGACGAACGGATTGGATTCAAATTATTACAGACCGTTAGATTAGGTACCAGTTTATTTTGAAAGCATTATTGGTTGGAAATAATACAAGATTTTCGGAAATTAGGACCAGGTTATAATTTTAAAATTTTGGTGGCAATTTGATGAAGGAACAAGAGGAAAGAAAATGGGATGGTATTTTGGAAATCTAAACATATGGGAAGTGAAATTGGAATTAAGGGAACAGTATATGGAGAAAATGGAGATTGGAAAGCTGGTGATTAAATCTAAGTCCTGTTAATCTAGTGTAAATCTCCAGTGAATCTGTTTTGGGTCAGACTGCAAATTGTGTCTCATGCCTTACAGTTCCTAACTGATTATTAATTTTCAAATTTACAAATCTTCCAATGCAAGAAAATACCCTCAAAGGATAGATATAGTAGAAACACCCATACGAGTATTTACAGTTTTTGGTTTAATAAAAACCCCATTTGAATAGGAAGTTTAGGTATTTAAAATGCCATATCATTTCATCAACCTTTTCATTAGCTCATTTCTGGACGTAGGATTCCCTTATTCGCTGCCATTTATTTATTTCTTCCGTCCATCATTGGGGGAGTTCCCTGGAAATTCTTTTCAAATAGGTCCAAGTTTCATCCGTATCTTGTGCCACAAGTCAGGCGTATGTCCATTTCCATTTCCGTAGCACTGACGCCTTCTGTTTTTGCTATAATTCTTACTAGGTACTACACATTTTTTCTGTGGTAGCCCCGTAAGTGTTTACGCTTGTGCTCCGTAACGCAAAAGCTTAGGTATATTTTATATTTTTTAATGTCCCAAGCAGCTAAAATCCCCTTATTATATTACCAGTATAATTTTTGATAGCATCCTTTAATGTCTAAGGCATTCGTACAAATTTTAGCCAAAGATGGTCTTCTTGCTTTACACTAATCCCTCATGTATTTTTATTAATTCGTGAAAGTTTTATATAATTGTTAGAGAATGCTATTGATGTATTACTTAGGGAGGTTCATTTGATACCACATATGATGTAATAATATCATAGTTACCTTGTTCTATATTCCATTGTAAAGTGTAAGTAGTATTTCCGATTTGCTTTAAATGTGTAAAAACAAGAATAAGAAATACGTTTACCCATAATAAGCAAAATTAAAATTAGATAAGTGCAATCGAAAACATGTGGAAATTACACTGTTTTTATTTGACTCCATTATGGGGATTTTTTTTGGCAATATTTGTATATTCAGTAAAATAAGTATGAATTAACGGGTTATGTACCTATTGTTCAATACATCTATAAATATGGCAGATAAATAAGTAGAATGCTCGATAATTGCAACCTGCAGTTCAGAGTAATCGAAGGAAATCAAATTCTTATAATAGCAATATACAGTTCCTACACTACTTCGTTTGTTTGATAACAAAACGGAACCGTTATATTTGAAAGTAGAACTAAAGTACAATGATCGAATTTAACAACATCGCGAACAAATGGCTAGACATTACTAGTAAAACAAAATTGCAAGAAGGAATGATAGGTATTAGATATGACTGCTAATAACGTTTATTATTGTAACGAATTTTAATGTTGAGTTCTGGCCTCAATCAGATTAGGTCTTCGAGATTTTACCGAACACTTATATATTGTAGTTAATTTGTATTTTTACAGCAATTAAGCTTACATGCTCTGTGGCAAATGATACAAATATTATTTGTATCAACAATTGGAACGAATCACATTGCAACTGATATATTGCATAAATTATATGAGATGATCATCATTAGTGAAAAATGGAAAGTAATTTCTGCTTTAGTAATCCAAAAATAACTCACAACATCAATATTTTCTAAGCTATGGTCAGAACAATCAAACAGGGCAGGTCTTTTTCGGGATATAGTACAACTTAGGCAAATGAATGTTACTCCATGCGGATGTAGACAACACACAATATCAGGGCCTAACTGAAGCATTTCGGAGAAACTCTAAATCTAGTAAGATATAAATACCTCATATTATCAACCTAGGTTTCTTTGTAATTCCCGATTAAATAGTTCGTCACATTTCTCGAAAAACTAAGAGTAAAAACATGCTTTTGGGAAAAGCTGTCTGTCACATTATACCAACATCAGAGGCTCCAAAGAACCGAAAAAACATTTCTACACAATTTTGGCAAAAGAATGTCTTCTTGTTATAAGCCTTGTTCAACACTAATCTGTATGGGAGTTTCAAATATGTTTATGTCTATATACTTTCAATGAGCATTATAAATCTGGGTAGTTTTGTTCAATATTTTTTTATTCAGAAGGCCTATCAGTCTATACTATGCGAGGTATCTTACAAACTGACAGCGTATCATATGTCGTGATTCCCAGTATTGAATTTCTGATTAATGTTTTCCCTAAAATTTACATTAAACATGTAAAAAAAGTTTTCAGAAAAAAGCTATACAACATTAATTTGAAGCGGTTTCAGCTTAGTTGTGGCTCCAAAAAGAACTCCTGTTAAAAAGTTTTTCTCAAACCCAAAACAAGTATCACAATCTTAAATAAATAAACCGCTGAGCAGATAAGAGAAAATTTCGTCAAATTCATGAGGTAAGTGAAACCACCGCAAGCAAACTTCATGCAGGCCTCAAAACCCTCAACAAAACCAACAACATAACGATATTGCGTGCTGACAAAGGAAAAGCTACCGTTGGACTGGATTGCGTAGACTACGATACGGAAATGAACCAATTTCTAGACAAATACCCAAGCACTACAGACCAGACTTCAGCCGTAGAAAAAATAACTTGAAAATAGCTTGACTATTATATGACCATTGGATTTTTGTGCAACTCTGTATATCTGAAAACAACAGGTTTCCTTATTTATGTCAAGTAAAATTGTGACTTTTAAATTTATATATTGTTACGAGAATTCATCCGACAGCTGGTGCAATCGGCCATCAACCAATTCGTGGAAGGGACATTATTCCGGTACATCTGGGAATCCGAAATGCTTCGTCTCTCAACAGGCCGACCGCTGCCGTTACTGGGAATTCCCTTAAAGCTTCCAGAACATGAAAGAGTTTCCCGATGGTTCGTGGACATACCAGATAATTCGCAGAGAAGTATTTAAATATGAACAGCTGGCGATAGGAGGCATTCAGTTTTTGGCGGTCGTATTGTACAGTTAAGATAAAATGTAAATAGTAGTTTCTGTGAATATAAATTTGTGTAAAAGTAGTGGAAATAAATTAGAGTGAGTTGGACTGTGTTTTTAAATAAATCCAAGAACTGAACTGAACCCGAGTGTGAAAATAAAACATTACAATATTAACAATTCGGATTTTAATGCGATTGGCAACAAAGTTAGACTGAGACTAGATTTTTTTTTGGTATATTCAACTTTTTTCTCAAATAAGCATAATAAAACTAATAATGTTTTCTGAAAGATAGTTGTGGCATCTCTGGTTTGTTTTTATCTGATTTTTTTGAAGTAACACCACACTTGCTGCATATACAGACTTTCCAGCAATTGTGGTGTTATTCCCAAAAAAAATTAATAATAAGAATGTTATGCCAAAATCAATAATTTTATTTTTAGCATAATTAGGACATCTAGTAAAGTTAATTTTAGCGGCAAATAACCAAGCAATATTAGAATATAATTAGTGATGGATATTGATATTCGGTTATTGCCAATTAGAATATTTCAATATTCAAATAATATTCATTTATTTTGACGTTGGCATATATAGTTGCATAACGACCATATATGCTTGAAAAGCGTCAAAATCTGTTGGAATGAGCGAACAGTAAAAACATAGTGCCTTAAATGTATGAGATTGTCATTAAATACTAACATCAGACAACAATATTTTCAAAAACTGGATTAATTACAAGTTAGAATTTCAGCTAGTAAGGTCAGTCAAATAATTTTCCTTCATTCGAGTTTTTCTAAAAATAAACAATTACTTTTATGTGATATTAGTTCTATGAATTAAATTATTCAAGTTAATGTATAACTGAAAGAATAACTACATACAGGTATTAATCTTATATTAAATCGAATATCAAGGAACTTCGTTGGACTTTTACCTGTTATAATGTACTCATTAATTTTTCTGACATGTTCTATATTAAATTCTCATAAGAAAATTGATTTATATTTATTTACCGAAAAACAACACTTTGTTATTATTATAATAGAAGCGAATAATATTAGACCAGGGCATACTCGATGTCAATACAGTCAATGCATCCATTCTGTCACCATACTACATTACATCTTATGACACCGCAAATGAATAATATTCCGATGATTTGTAAATATTCGGAACACACAAAACATTTCAGTATTCTGATGATCGGCCGGTTATTCGTCATTCGGATATTGCCATCACTAAATATAATATAACTATTAATTAACTATTAAAGTGGTAATATTTTTATACCTATGCTCAGTTACTTTATACTAAAAATTATTAGCAGACTTAGGTAGTCACATGGCGAAAATATTGCCGTTCTTGCGCAAGGCGCTCGCTTAAAAACTATAGAAAGGGTTTCCATGCAAATTTTCCTTGACTCAATGCATGTATGTAGCCGACAAACAGAATCAAGGCAGGCTAATTTCATTCCCCCCATCCAGCCCCCAAATAGTAGTAACCGAACGCCCAAAAACCCGCGCCACCCAACGGGCATGTACTCAGCCGCATTAATTGTAATTTCGTACAGAAAATCGATCAGCAGTACGCCTTCAATCAGCTTTGCGTAGATATTCAATCCAGAAGAAATAACTTTTTGTTAGAATTTAACAAATGCATACTACTAACAGCGCATCGACTACCTCTCGCCAAACCGACGTAGTAACATTTTTTCAGAGGCCGGTTATTCAAAAGTAAATATAATATAACTATTTATTAACTATTAAAGACATATAATACCCAGGAAGTTAGGAAATTATTGAAAAACAAGTTGCATAAGGTATGTCTGCAAGGGAAATTTTATTGTTAATGAAAGATAAGAATCTAATGTTCATAAAAATCCAGAAGAAATAACTAGGTAGAATTTAAAAATATTTTGAGGTAGTATTAAACTTGACAAATCAATATTTTTAATGAGTTTTTGGTTACTTAATAAATGATTTGGACGAAATTACAATATTTAAATATGTAGACAATATTTTTTAGCATTATCTCAGTAAGACATAATGGTAAAAAAGAACTTATTAGAAGGAATTGAAGATTCAAATTTGTAAAAGATCTGCTAACAACTGACTTTAACGACAACCCATATAGCTGTTTAGAAGGGTAGCTCTTTAAGGTGTAAGGATTTATTTCGTGAGGTCGTGATCGAAGATACGTATATTTATTTGCTAAAAATTAGGTCCTGTCGTACTTTACCGAAATTCCGAGAAGTCGTCTAGGATGTTTCGAACAAACAGTGGGTCTGCCAAAGTTTAAATACCCCACAATTAGGGGTATTATGCGAAAAATTAAGAAATTTTGTGGTATGAATTATTACTGAATTTAAATCTAAAATGTAGGGTAGAGAATATGGAAAAAGTAGTTATACAATCAACATAATATGCAATCAAATCTACAAATTGTGTCCAGAAAATGACTTAATACTGTAGATAATTAAAAAATAAACTAACAACTGGAAAAGTAACAATAAAATATATATCCTCACGCGTATACGGTACTTGAAGAGAAGAGAGAAACAAAGGAACTGGGTAGCGAAGATGACAAAACAAAGATGACCCAAAATAGAAGAAAATGAAGAAATAAGCCAAGCGCCAACCTATTTGTAGGGAGAACAAATATATATATATATATATATATATATATATATATATATATATATATGTAATGGATTTAAACAAACATGAAATTATATAAAAACTTTAGCAATTTGAATAAGTTAAATAAATGGGATAATGTAAATAAAATGTATACATATATAAAATAAGGAAATTGCAGAAATCAAAATTGTAAAAATGAAGTGACAAGTAGGTATTTGTAAATAAATAAGGAATCATATAAAATATAGATAACCTAATAATACAAACAATGGAAAAATGTTTCAAAAGCAAATTGTTGAAAGGATAAAAGGTGGCATATAAAGTTAGATATTATATCATGCAAATTTTAATAAAAGATTAATACTTACATAAAGAAATATATGCAAAAACTCATAATAAGGTCAAATATCAAAAAGGTTAAATTCACTTGTAGTTACTCGAATACCTAGAAGCGAAAGCAGAAGGCTACGAGAATTATGCGAACCGACCTGAAGAGGGCAGATGTGACTCTGCCGAAACGTCGTCATTTTACCATCGATCCCGGCAGGGATCAGTTGTCAACTACGCGGATGAGTTCCCGGAAACCACTTGAAACATTTAGTGCCCGCGAAAACTTAAAAACAAATATATATATATATATATATATATATATATATATATATATATATTAAACCAAAATATAACAGACCCAGGGCGAAAATATAATTTGGTAAAAGGAAATGAATTTAAAAAATGAAATTCGAAACTAGGTTTGGCGGCCATATTCTCAAATAGAACAGACGAGTAAAAAACTAGATAATAAAATTTTTAACTGTAAAGTTGACTAGGTAATGAATTTAATAGAAATTAGAAAGAAGTTACTGAAAAACCGAAATGTGAAAGCTCAGAAGAGTGAATGGCAAAGGTATGAGCAAGTGTTGTAGGAAGAAATGAAAGAAATGACAACGAGATTGGGAGAGAACGTTTCCTCCTAGAGTCGAAATTTAAAAGAAAAAAAAAAGAATAGTATAAAAGATAACAAAATTAAAATGCGAAACCAACAATAAGTTTTATATTAAATGATGCACACATTGCTAAATAATTTTAAAAAATATTGGAGAAAAAATTTAAAATTGCTTACTATTAAAAAAAGTAGAATAATACTTATGAGAATTGTTCAAACAAGCTTTATTAGAACCAGTAGAGTAAGCTAGCAGTGCTTGTGGAAAAAGACAAAAAGAAAACAAAATTCGTGGCAGAAAAGTAAATAAATTTAAAAAAGTGGAAAAATATGTAACAAATAGAATTAATATTTGTTATGAAGAATAGAAAAAAGTGTAAGAATTACGGATCAATAGCGTGAATGAATTAGAGAAAGCGGAAAGGTTAATCAAAAATTGTTCCATAAAATTTTAAAATTATTTAGATAAACAAAAAATTCGTTAACTTATTTCCAAAAATTAATCAGCAATCAATCAGCTAAGAAAAAGGTAATATAATTATATAATATAAAACAGGAAGAATTATACAAAGCTTTTTATAAACGGAAAAGCCCCAGGTTAAGACAAAATTACATCCGAAGTGTTGACGCACATGGGAAACAAAGGAAACCGAGAGATAAGACCAAGAATGGCATATAAAGTGACTTTGGTAAGAGATGAAGTATCCAAGACTACATATTAACACAATAAAACAAGTGCCAGGAAATACTAGCTCAAAACCGAATTGCCTCACTTGCATTTAAATGAGGAATTAATTGAATTCATAAAAAGATTTTACAGAAGAACCAAAATTGTCTAATACCGAAACTCAATAAGTTAGATGTATTTTGCGTTAAGGCATGTTCAGTAGGGTACGCGCTGTTATATAGTCGTGTTTCGGCGCTTATCTGTTGGCACCGTGAACGGCTGAGTGTGATTGGCCCTTGGCGCTCAGTGGCCACGCCTCCCGCCTGGTGAATGGTTATTACGCCGGATATGAGCCATACCTTCTCACGCTACCTCAATGCAAATGTCGATTTCAGAGACGACTGTACTGTAATTTGTGGAATACTCGACGTTTCAGCTCCTGCTTTGGAGCCATTATCAAGAGACAAAAATGAAATTCAGGAAATAAAATATGATCTAATTCGAACTCAATTTGTGGCCTTCCAAGCCCCATTAGAATACTGTTAACTGAGTTTCATAGTCTAGATTGAACTTAGGCCTCAATCTACCTACTCCCCAAGTCTCACTAGATAGTTCAACTTAGAAATGTATATAATAAACATATTATATAGCTTTACTAACTAACTTTAATGCAATAAACCACTTTTTTGATAATAAATAATAAATCATCACACATTGATTACAAATATATTGCAACATCGCCACTCGTCAAACGAATATAGTTACTGTCTGATTTTTTTTTCTTTACGTTTTAAAGGCTAGTTTTGTAAGTGTGCAGTTTTCCTGAAGCGTTTGTTTACAGTGGAAAATGGGGAGGGGAGGGGTTAGATTTTCAAAAGAAGCAGATTCATGCCACAATTTTATTTGTATAATAACCGAAAAATTTGAATTCAATACCTAATGTGTTTGGAAATTTAGCGGTTAAAATATATTCTCTTAACTTACTTTGTATGGAGTAATGTCTAAAAAATATGTAAATGGATTTTTTGTTCTTTAACATAATTTTTCTTCCAGAAACTAATATCGAAAGAAATCTATTTCAGAAACATTTCACAAATGTTTTTTTAACTGAAACAAATCTAATTCTCGAGAAAACAAATAAAATTATTTAATAAAAATTAAATCTTAAAATTATTTACATGTTTACTTAACATGTATTTTGGATTCACTAAGTGGCCAGAGTGGTATAACAGTTTTCAAAAATATATGCACTAAAATTATTTATATTATATATATATATATATATATATATATATATATATATATATATATATATATATATATATATATATATATATATATACGAACCTTACCTTTCAGATAAGATCTACTTAAGATTGTTGGCGCAAACGGCCAGAAGTCTATTGGGTTATCTGCGTTCATTGTTCTACTTACCTGATCTGCACTGGACTGGACGCTGAAAAGAAAAGTGCAATACGTGGCGGCGATTACGAGAATCGCGGAATCGAATGCTTGTGTACAAGAAAGAACAAACCGCCTCTCATGGCTCGGATGCGAGTTGCTATGCCAATGAACTTTGCAGATCACACGGCACTCGATGACGATGGAAAAGGCCTTCGTGGATCCATATTATATCGTAAAGGTTAATGGCAATGTGTGAAATTCTTGTTATTTACAGAGTGCTCATTGAATCCGTATAAATCGTTGTTCTCAAAAAGAAAACAATTGTTTCAGAATTTTGACACAAAGACTTGAAACTATTTAATTATTAACTTGCTTATTAATTAATTTCGTGCGACAAAAACATTTTAAGATATTTAATCCAAAATCCATTTAAAAGATTAATAACCAATAAACAGAAAAATCAATAAAATTGAATTTAAATACAGATATTTAAAACAGGGTGTGCTAATCTTTTTTGGTAATACAACCTTAACAACACATTATAGGTATTCAACTCTATTTCAAATTAGGGCTATAAAATATTTTGGAACAGAACCAAAAGAGTATTATTGCTATTTTTATCCATTTCCTAAAAATATATACTGAAAGAGTTGAATATTATATTAATCAATTACAGCTTTAATAAGGTTCACATTCTCTAAACCAGATATGTGCAATGTATGGCCAGCAGCCTAATCCGGCCGTTATCATGATTTTATCTAGTCCTTGTAACAATTTTCAAATCTTACTCAAACCTATCCCTCATAAACATTTATGCATGCTCGAAATAAATATCAATAATGCCATTGGTAAAAAACTTACAGTGCAAGTGAATGAAGTCTGAAAGTTGTAATAAAATATAAATATATGAATACGTATAGCTAAACAACTGAAATCAAAAAATAAAAAGAATTTAGAAAACACAAAAGTAAATTTAACTAAAAAGCAAGAAATTATAATATTTTATAACAAGTAAATACATACTCTCTTCGTTGAACATATATATCTATATAAATATAATATATATTGTTTCGTAAACATCTAAAAATGTCTTATTTATTTTACATTTAAATTTGAAGACTTTACGTCTCGTACTGTTGACTACGTAAACATCTAAACATTTATTTTACATTTAACTTGTATGACTTAATTGTTGCAGAATAATATTATTTGCTTTAAAATTAACTAACTTTGATTCTGTTTAGAAGTTCAAGAATAAATTGTAATTAAAAAAACTATTTATAAGATAAAAAACGAACCTTTGACAAAATAGTATCAGAAATGTTAAAAGAACTATGAGTGATCGCCTAAATATTGTAGGAGTATGTAATAAATTACGGAAGGAAAATCAATTATCCCTTGAATTACAGTAGATTCGTTCTCTATCTTTGAAGTTCTACATCCAATATGAATGAAATTAAGAACGGACGTACAATAAATTACAGTTTTGACCGAAAGTCAGTTTACATAAGGAAATCGTGGGGTCCAAAACTATTAAAACCAGTTTCTTTATGGTAGATAACTGGATAATTGAGTGCAGTTTTTAAGTCTAAATATATTCTTCTTTCATAAAAATTCTAGATAATGTCAAAAGTAAAAGTTAATTATTGTTGCATAGGTCCTTTTGTGAAACATTTAAACATTTTAAATTCCAAATTAATCCGGTTAATTTCGATAATTTTCCCGGATTACTGGTTGTCTCTTACAGATGTACTGAGAAAAGAATAAGTACAATACGATCAACCAGTCTGCCTGTTTACAAATATGTGTATTGCATATTGTATTGCTTATCTGTTGTGGAGACATTTTAACTACCCGTCCGGTGTCGTTGTTTTAACTATAGGTTTTTGTTATGCGTTAGTTCTTGCATGTTCGCCAAGAAACTCATTTTTTGTATTTGTCAAAAACATAATTTGACAGACTATTATTAGACTTTGGTCTATTACAACATTCAAATATTTATCAGTTACGCAAAAGAAGTCAGAAGGGAAAACTCCAATGACCAGTCAAATAAATGTAAAGGTACTTTACTTTTAAACTCAATTTTTTTTTGGCAAACCTCGTAATAATTGAAAAAATGACATATGACTTTAGGTTTTAGAGTATGCATGTCATTTTATAAAGAAATAAGTTTATTCTAAATTATAAAATGAAAAAAAAATCCTTATGTAAACACACTGTATATACAAACAAATTAAGAACCTCTATCTTCTTTGAATTCGGTTAACTAACATTCATTTTCACTTGATTTCATTTTTATATTTCATTCCAGAATTCGAATAAAGATAATTTCATTCGTTTATTATATGCTGGCGGAGGCGCCAGAAACAAATTTTGTCGTAAAATAACACATTTTCCTGATTTTCAAAGAACAGTATCGCGCCTTTAAAAAAATCGATTTTTTACTCCACGGAATTAAAAAATCATTCCTAAGACTAGAAATTAATAATTTGATACTACTTTTATGTTTTGAAACAGATTTAATAGACATTGAAAATTTTACCTATGAGAAATTATTAGAGTAAACTAGATATGAAGGATGCACTTTAAAAATATGCGTTGTAATGTTTAAACTAAGGTGTTAGAAGTTGTAAGATTTATGTTGATTTTTTACAACATCAAAAATTATTAAAAGTTTGCCTAAGAAAAAAGTCAGTGAGACCGTTGACAGTTCAGCTCTACTGAAAATGAACGAGGTCAAAAAAAGAGTTTTCCATTGTTGAGAAATATTTTAAAAATTATGAAGGATTTAACATTTAAAATATGGTCGAAAGAAATAAAAGTTAAAAATATTCAAGATATCGAAATGCATTGAATAGCTTTATGCTAAACGTAATATGGTCGAAATGATGAAGAGATTAATGTAAAAAGTCTAGGAGCAGGAACGAATTATTGATCTTAGACACGGTACTTCAACTTCCTTCCTTTAAGACAAAACATTAAAGTAGTTCCTGACAGTATTAATGACAGTCTGGAACATGAATTCAGTACCTTAGAACTGGGCCTTTCGAAAAGATAGCCTCTTCATGACTGTCAACAAATCATGCGATGTAAGGCTTTTCTTTGAGCTTTTAAAAGTCTAAGATTTACCCAACGAGACCACTGCTACTCATGACTTAAGAAAAAAAGAGTGTTGAAAACGTATGTACAAGACCGTAGAGACCATTTACGCGATATGCTATTCCATGTACTATTACTGTATAGAGTTTATGAATGAATAAAGTTTTTTCCCCAATAATTAAATTAAAGCTATGGTGGCGGTGCCGGTAAAGCTACAAAGATATTGTACAATTTAAAATGTTTCGGGGTTTTATCTTTTATTGGTAACAAAGAAAATTTAAAAAATGTCAAATAGCTATAACTTTAAATATGTTTTCTAAACCTGTAATTTTCAATTACAAATGTGCTACGTTTTCTTAAATTTTCTTTATTGTTATTAAGAACCTAGACCAAACACGTACAAATTGTCGATTTTTACAGACTTTCTATAGTGGTGCCGTTATTGCCAAGAAGTCCATAAACATAATGTCATTTTTATAGAATATGATGCACTTATAGTTTACAACAGCGAATTGAGTTCGCAAAGATAAATATACTTATCTAAAAAGTAATTGTCAAATATTTTAATTTTTATTTTTCCATATTCTATATTTTCTTTAACTATCCTTATTGAAAGTGAGAATGGATGTGGTGCTATTCGTGAGAATTGGCAAATATAAAGTAAAGAGGTTATTAATTGCATAAATAGTTAGGGATATATGGAAAATGATTAATTTTGCATAAGCAAGGCTAGTCAAAAACTGCCTAGGCACAATCTATACTGAAGTTTTTTAAAAAAGGGGACGAAAGTTGTAGCAATTTGTAAACTGACCAAAAAAGTAAACTGAAAATATCACTGTCACGATCTTAGAGAGATATGCCCTATGAAAGAACTTGTTTTGTGCACTATTAAGGCTTTGTTCGGGAGAACTATACAATCCATTATAACAAGGGTTTATGCTTGGAGGAAATAACTAACTAAATAAATAGGTATAGATTTTTAAAAATTCGTCAATTTAGAGAAATATATTTATATAGAAGTCCAGACATACAACTACGTTAATTTTATTAAAGATGCTTTTTTTGTGAAATTTAATTTAAATGTTAAGTTTGGAAAATAGAAAAATTTTCAAGAAAGAAGAGAATTATTTGTTGGATTTGAAACATAATTCACTTTCAAAAAGTGAATATTTAATGGTTTTTTTTTGACTAAATGAAAATGTTATGTAGGAACGATATTAACGCATATTAAGTCCAGATCAGGGAATAAAACAACGTATCTTTTACAAAACATGCTGAGTAACAATCAAGAATGGGCTTCCACAGGGTTCTGTGCTTGTCCTGCTTTTTTAAACATTTATATCAACGATATGCCTCAAACCTCTGGCTGAAAAAGTTTCTGTATGCAGATGATCTGGCACTAACGGTCCAGAAAAAGAATTTAGATGAATGTGACAAATAACTTATATTAAATTTAGAAATTCTGCAGAATTAGTATAAGAGGTGAATGTTGCTACCATACCCTTCCAAATCTGAGGTTGTGTTCTTTCCATTTGTATAATAAGCACGCTTATGACGAGCTGGTGGTCAATTTTGACGGTAATATTACTTAAGCACAACTCGAACCCTACGTTCTGGGAGTAACTCTTAATATTCAAAAAAGATGGCTGTCCAGCACACTATAGGTAAACTAGCGCCTTCACAATTCATTCCCAAACGCGTGAATTGAGAGAATTGGCCCTATACTCTGGCCTCCAAGGTCGCCAGACCTGACTCCCTTTGATTTTTTTGAATGGGGACGGGCCAAGCAACTCGTTTATGAGAGAGAAATAAAAACGAAGGAGCAGGTAAGAGCAAGAATAAATGTTACTTTTGAACTAATATAGGATGAGATGCGACTAGAGATTACCACTGTAGGAGTCAGAAAAAGGTGTCGCAATTGCATCCGTACAATATCAATCATCAGCGATATTAATCTCAGAGCTATCATTAGGAGGAGATTAAGGTTCCAGCTGTTTTTAAAACCAAGTTTTTTTAAATCACTCACTTGATAACGGTTTTTCCAGGTTTTCTGTATGAAAAATGCTGCGATCAAAATTTATAAAGACTCATTTTGAAGATTTTCTGATTCTTTACAATTTTTCTATTGACCGCATTATGAACAGATTATTACTTTTTACACTAGAAGCAAAAAACGAAAATACTACCATATTTTTTGGGTTTTTAAGGCTCAAATAATTTACTTCTACGAGATTTATGTTAAAATTATGTCAGTTGTGACTTATAAATTATTATTTACGTGACAGCTTATGCGGTGTGCTGTTGAATTTTATTTCACTTAAAAATCTCTATTGACTGGTTTATGAATATTAGGTTCGTAGATCCACTCAACACATTTTGCTGCGTCGTTATCAAAGTTACATAGGTTCTTCGTAATTATGTTATAAGTTCACATATATTCTTTTAGTCTCTTGATATCATAGCTCTATCTTAGATTAGGCTCTTCTCCTAGGTCTGGCTGAGTTTTGGTGCCTATATCTTAATTGCTGTTTTTGACAGGAATTCTGATTTGAATATAATCATTTATTTTATTATGTAAGTTGACATGATCTGAAGTTGGCTGAATGTGATGTTCATCAGTAAAACTAAACCGAGCATTACTTAACATATTCTTCGTCTTTCGTAAAACTTCCTTAAAGTGAGTGCCGTTTTTCGATTCGTTAAAATATTTTCATAATAATATGAATTCACCTAAAATTATCCACGTTTCCCCTAGAATTATGTGTGGTAACAATTTGATTAGTACCAGCCTTCAGCATTCAAACAAGAAATAATATCTTAGCATCGACGTTATTAACAATAACCAACGTTAACAGTGAACTTGGCACAAAAGGTAGGCCACTCGAGTTCAATGCCTTACTTTCATAATTTCACAGTCTCTCTTACATCACTTGTACTACAACAGAAGTCGAGTGTGTTCGTTGAGATTGCATTTATATCGTTAACGTTATTCTTCACTGCTTCACAAGTTCAAGATTAGCGATGATACTATTGTTTTCTCTTGAAATTTATTATACTAGGTACTATTGGAATTGTGTAATGTTAATCAAATAATTGCCGCATTAAAAAAATACTATAAATTATAGATAATCGATGAATATATTAGTTTGCGTCGACAAAGAGTAGAGTTTATAAGTTTTTAAATACTATTAAATTAAATATTAAATTTTATTTTTCATTTTTTTTGGATAGTTTGGCAATGGCAAGTGACATATTGTCCTACCCTTTTTTGGACAAGGTCAAAATATGTTGAAGTAACAAAATAATAGAAAACGAAAATTTTTTTTTTGGTTTTCTTTGGTAGTTTTATAAAGTTGTTTGAAGGCTATATTACAGCAGACAAAGAAAAATGTTTTTTAAAATCTGAGGGGTCGAAATCTTTTTATTTGAATATTTCAAGTATTGTATGGCAATCAACTGATATAGGGCATTTGGAACGCTACTCAAAGTTCCAAAAATTGTGTGTACAGTGTAGTACCTTGTGCCTGCGGAAAAACATCTGCCGGTGAAACATCAAGACCTCTTCAAATTAGAACAAAAGAGCACCAATACAACGTTTCAAGAAGACTTATATACATATTAAGATTGGCAAACCATGGACTCACGAATAATGGTATACACAAAATTGATTGGAATAAGACAAAAATAATACTTAAAGAAGAACATACCAAAAAAATGAAAATCAAAGAAAGTGTCTGCATGTTGTTAAATAATGGAGAAATAGGGATACCGTCTGTACCGGTTTCATGGCAACAGCTCCTGGCAAACGAACATCAAAAAGGAAACTTCAAAGTTAATTAAGCAATAAACTGTCATTGCCAAAAAGTCAAGCGACGAATATAGTGCAAATCAATTCAAACAAACATTGTTCGACAACACAAAATAAATCCCAATATATTATACAGGACTACTAGTTGACAACTCCGTAGACCTACGTTCTCGCAGTTAATGCTGTGTGAGAGTTTTTTTCTTTAAGAAGGCAACTAGTATTCGGGACAGTTTCCACAAACTGCCCTTAGATAATACACCTTGATATTCAATTAATTAACTTATCTGTATTTTTCAGAATCCATTGCAAGGAGTGAAAATCCCAAATGAACATGCAAAATATATTTTGTAAGACGGTGCAACAATGAAGTTTGATGAAGTAATAGATAAGTAAGCAATGCAGGACTTTGCGTTCGCTTGGCACTAACTTCAAAAATATACTAGATAGATAGGTAATTAATTTGTACAGAATGAGCCCCTTTTATTGTTTACATTTTTTTACTTTGTGTGTAGGTACCTAACAATATTGAATTTGTTATTTATTTTCTAGTGATATGTTATTTTCAACGTTTTAGTTCTACTTGGAAGTTGGTTAATATGTTTTTAAAATGTTCTAATTTCAACTTTTTAGTTTTTTGTGAACTCGGGTAGTTTTTAATCTTTATATTAATTATTATTACTACTGCTTTTATCACTTTAGTTTACGGTTTTGTTTGCTATGCTAAACCCTCATCATAGCAGTTTAGCGCTTGACATGTGTTGTCACTGTGCAAATCGTTATTTAACAGGTATACAAACAAAATGAGCTTGGTGATCGTTGATTAAAACCTTCAGCACCTACCGTTTCAGAACTTTTACGTTGGAATTAAAATATTTATGAGGAAATATCACTTTGATGCATACAAAAGAAAAATACACGCCGAATTGATAACCTCTTCCTTTTTGGACGTCGGTTTCAAAGGAGCTAAGCTTAGGTCATTTACAGAGAAAAAACCTTTTGGTGCCAAATTTATAGTAGAACAAAACCAACATCAACGTGTTCTCAAGATAAAACGTAACTAATTGACATAAAATTCAACTTTGTTATTGATGCGTTTTAATTTATTTTTTCAGATTTTACACAAAATTTATCTGTGAAACCGTGTTTGCTACTATTTTGTAAAGAAATGAAAAAACTAAAACTTCGTTAACTGGTTGTTTTCTGAATGATACTTGTGGCATATTTTTTCAATGTCTAAGTGCTTCTTGGGAAAACACCACAGTTAGAAGAAAATTGCTGTATATTCCAAACGTTTCGGGGTCTAGATCAGACCCCGTTGTCAATGGTTAAGAAACTACAGATTAAAAAGGCACAATTCTAAGATGTAAATTAAAATATTTGACAATGTGTATTATTTGAACTAAGAGAATTTTATTTGTAATATACAGGGTAGCACAAAAATTTCTAAAGATCATATAATCATAAAGTTCCTTTCAGATTGGAAGAATTTGAAAGGGAGATCTTCACAATTTTATGTGGCGCTCCTAGGTGCGACTTTGTTATAAGATAGTGCATTCGCCAAAAATGCGACCAAAGAACTTTGTTGATTCAGTGATCCCATTAAAATCATAAGGGAAAACCTAGGAAAAACCTTATGAACTATCCCGATATTGGGTTGTTCACAAGAACATGACCATTAGCAATTTCTTCCTTAATCATCGGCAACAAGGAACGACTGAATTCTACGGAGGTAGTAGCGATACAATCGTTTTCATTTAACAAAATTAAAGCAGACTCTTTTAGTTTTCTTTTGGTGTTGTGTTCTTCTTTGTGTAATATAACTGGATTTTGAAACTGTATTTTAAGACCAAGGTCCCAAGCATGTTCACAAATTTTGAATTTTTCAAATTGTCGTTTTTTTATGTAATTTTTGTGTTCGTGTATTCGAACATTCAGAGGTCTAGAGGTTTGTCCAATATAGAATTTATTACATTCACACGGGGTTTTATAAATGCAATTTTTTGTATTTTGAGTTGTGTTATTTGGTTTAGTTTTTGATATAATTGATTTTAGTGTATTTCTTGGTTTAAATGATGTTTTGATATTATATCTGTTTCCCACTCTTTTTAGTCTTTCTGATAGACCCTGTATGTATGGTATAGTTATTATATTAATGTGATTATCTTGGGAGTCAGTGTTGCTTGGTGAAGTTTGATGTTCGTTGTTAGGGATTGTTTGGTATTTCATTTTGTTTAACTCGTTATCAATAAATTTATTTGGGTAATGATTGGCAGAAAGTACATTTTTTATATACGTTTTTTCTTCATTGAATTTATTGATATTAGAACAGTTGGTTTTTGCTCTGTCACATAGAGATTTAATGATACCCTTTTTACTGAACTTGGATGATTAGAGTTAAAGTTGAGATACCTATTAGTATGAGTTGGTTTTCTGTAAACTTCTGTTTCAAATGTCGATTGTGTTTTGGTTATTAAAATGTCTAAGAATGGTAATTTGTTATTGTGTTCAAGCTCTAGTGTAAACTGAATATTTGGTTCTGTGTTGTTTATGTCGTTAAGTAATGCATGTAAATCCTCAAGATTATGTTTCCAAATAACGAATATGTCATCAACATAACGCCACCAAACCAAAGGTTTAATCTGTTTTGAGAAAATTGTTTGTTCTTCAAATTTTTCCAATAACTATACCATACATACAGGATCTATCAGAAAGACTAAAAAGAGGGGGAAACAGATATAATATCAAAACATCATTTAAAACAAGAAATACACTAAAATCAATTATATCAACAACCAAACCAAATAACACAACTCAAAATACAAAAAATTGCATTTATAAAATCCCGTGTGAATGTAATAAATTCTATATTGGAGAAACCCCTAGACCTCTGAATGTTCTCGAATAAACGAACACAAAAATTACATAAAAAACGACAATTTGAAAAATCCAAAATTTGTGAACATGCTTGGGACCTTGGTCATAAAATACAGTTTCAAAATTCAGTTATATTACACAAATAAGAACACAATACCAAAAGAAAACTAAAAGAGCCTGCTTTAATTTTGTTAAATGAAAACGATTGTATCGCTACTACCTTCGTAGAATTCAGTCGTTCCTGGTTGCCGATGATTAAGGAAGAATTTGCTAAATGTCATGTCCTTGTGAACAACCCAATATCGGAATAGTTCATAAGGTTTTTCCTAGATTTTCCCTTATGATTTTAATGGGATCACTGAATCAACAAAGTTTTTTGGTCGCATTTTTGGCGAATGCACTATTTTATAACAAAGTGGCACATAGGAGCCCCCCATAAAATTCTGTGGATCTCCCTTTCAAATTCTTCCAATTTGAAAGGAACTTTATGATTATATGATCTTTAGAAATTTCTGTGTATTACAAATAAAATTCTCTTAGTTCAAATAATACACATTGTCAAATATTTTAATTAACATCTTAGAATTGTGCCTTTTTAATCCGTAGTTTCTTAACCATTGACAACGGGGTCTGATCTAGACCCCGAAACGTTTGGAATATACAGCAATTTTCTTTAAACTGTGGTGTTATTTCCCAAGAAGCACTTAGACTTCGTTAGCTGGTTCCTTAAATAATGGAACCTTTACCTGAAATTACAAAAAAACTATTATTTTTTATTTTATAACTTAAACATTCTTATTAACACAAAGTGTAGATCCTCTCACACCCAAGTTATTTTCTAAAAATAGGTAGTGTAGCCCCGGTGGTTTTTGCAAAATTTCAGTCAAACCTATGTAAGACATTTTTTTAAAGGGACAAATTACCTCACCAGGTGCCCCTATCAGTATGAATAATCCAGCGTTGGAAAGTAGAATAGTTGATCTAGGCATCTCTCATCTCATTTTTCCAAAATTTAAAGTATAAATACATATTGGTATCGAAAATATTTGGCCATGTTGAACTATTTCAGCTGGACGAGTCCATTAGAAAAATTTCTATGGGTGGTACCTGGAAAAATATACCATTATAATAAATAATCTTATTACAAATTTTAATTTTAAGAAGACATATATTAATATTTCTACCAAATATAGATTTATGTAATACATTTAGCAAAAGGGTATACCTAAACTCCATTTAGACATTGATGATAATGATGGAGCAATCATTTTTAATGTGCAAAAGGCGTACCTAAATTAAATTCTTGTATTCATTGATCTTTTAATACACAAACAAATAATAATATGTTTCTTTTTTTAAATCTGTTGTAAGGCTGATACAAACTGATAATAGTTAATAATAGAAAAAAAAAGAAGATATTAATTCTCAATTAGTTAACCATGCAATTTTTAAATTGTTCAATTCAGTTTCCTGTTATTCATCATTATCATCAGTGTGTAAATGGAGTTGCTAAATTTATTACATAAATCCATATTATGCTAGAACTATAAATATATGTCTGCTTAAAAGTGAAATTTGCAATAAGAGTATTTGTTATGAGGATATAGTTTGACAGGTACCAGCCCTAAGCAATTTTTCCAATATAGATTCGTCCAGCTGAAATAGTTCAAAATAGCCAAATATTTTCAATACCTATATGTATTTATAGAGTAAATTTTGGAAAACTGAGATGAAGGATCTCTAGATCAACTCTTCTAGGTTCCTATGCTGGTTTATACATAATGATAGGGGCATCCAATGAGGTAATATGGTATATGGTTTGACTGAATTTTTGTAAAAACTACCGAGGCTACAGTATTTATTTTAGAACATAAATTGGGTATTAGAAGATCTACCGTTTCAGTTAATAAGAATATGTTAACTGTTAAATAAAAACATAAATATTTTTTGTAATTTCGGGTAAAGGTTCCATTATATAAGGAACCAATTATCGAAGTTGAGCTTATAGTAGCTCATTTTGTAGTTTTTTCATTTCTCTACAACTTTGACCATAGTAGCAAACACCGTTTCATGGGTAGATTTTGTGTAAACAAAAAAAACTAAAATGTTATTGATTTTTTGAGTTTTTTTGTTAAAAAAAAAACAAAAACGCATCGACAAAAACATTGAATTTTGTCAATTTATCATGTTTTTTCATTAGAACACGTTAATGATGGTTTTGTTCTACTATTAATAGTAAATGTCCTGGGCTAAGCGGCAGTCATTTAGAAAATTTTAAGGAACCTTTGCTAAGAGGTCGCAACAGGTTCCTTAAAATTTTCTTTTTGGGCATTCCCCTGCTATATGTCTAACGGTCTGCTGAGGTGCCCCACAGGGAATCGAATAAGTGGCAAGTTCTGATACTGTTGAGTTGGCTACATATTCTTCTAGGTAATTCTAAGCCCGCAAGAGGAATGTTCGGGTCAAGTTGAGTTGTTTAGAGAAGGTGTTTTCTACTTTTCATTATATAAGAGGATTGGGCATATTTAAGATATTTATTTTCCCATATAGGTTTCCGCAATTTCAGTTTTGTGTGTGGTGGTTCAGAGATGATGTCTAGGAGAATTCCTTTGAAATCAGAGGGTTGTTTATTTATTCCCAGTGACCAACTCTTGCGTCGTCTGAGGGCAATAGACTTAGACTTTAGAGTTTCCGACACTATTCCCATTACTTCTTTTAGATAGACACGTATTTGGTTCGTGAGACAGCTGCCATTTTAAACCGGTGCATAATATTGAAGTACGTTAGAGAGTGTGCTGTGCTCCTTAGAGTTGTTGAGTTAATAATGACTTAGTTTTCCCAGATTGGTGGTGAGAGTTTATTCTGTTTATTCTTCTTTTTCAAATTTCTTACTCTGGGTGACTATTGCAAGATCATCAGCATAGCCATATTATTCGTCACTTATAAATAAATTTAAAATGACCGGGTCATGCCTAAACCCTGAGTATACTAGTTAGTGATCAGCTCTCATTGTTTTTGTTCAAAAAGCGATTTTTTAATATTTTCTCTGTTAGATTCGTCATTTTAATGCAAGGTATAAATCTTTTCAAATTGCGTTTTGGTGAAGAACCCTTCTGCTGCAGAGTATGTTGCAAGAAATTGTTGCAGATATTCTAGTGCAGCAGAACTCATGTGTTTTATAAGCCCAAAATACTCCATTTAAGCTGTCAGATTTACTTATTAATAGAGAGTTTATTGCTTTCCGTAATTTACTTTCTGAGAACAAGGATGAATTTGGCGTGTTCTTTTAGGGTCTTGATGGTTACTTAGGGTCCTTGAAAATTTTCTCGATTGGAACATTTTCTCTTCATATTTTAATATGTACAGCTTGTTGGGATGGGGACACATCCGGTCGGAGAAGGTGCAGGATTTATCGCCTACTGCGACTAAAGTTTGATGTCTTCATCTTTCTTTCCGGTCATTATTTATAGTTTTCAGTGTTTTCATTCTTGCACGGAGTGCCTATAGCCAAGGAGTATGTATCGCTTCGCTATGGTTATTATGAAACTTGAGTAGGTTTTCAGAGTTGGTTGGCAAATGGCATTATTGTTATACCCGATACTTCTGTCTCTCAGGTAACATGACAATTTTAAACAAATGTTTTTTCCAGGTTTCGGAAAGTTGGTTTTCTTAAGTTATAGAAAGATATAAGGGACCACCAGGGGCTAGATTTTCTAAACATTGAGTCTTATCAAACACACCAGACACTTTTAACCTAATTATGTAATTTTGATTAATTTTTGACAAGAGACTTTCTATTTTCTCGTCTTTGAGATATATACAACATTATTATTTGAATTTGTATGCAAATCGAAGTGTATGTGAGTTTTGTAAAATTTCCCTGATTACACAGGTGATCATTTACACGGCGACCCCAAATCTAGAATTGAATTGTATTAATGTTTTCGGTTTAAATTTGAAATTGACAATTTCACTCACGATCATTTCATTGAGTGTTCCAATTTTTCTGTTAAAGTATCAGCATCGCTTCAGAAGTTGTTAACGCCAGATCAGAAATGGATTACCTAGAAGAACTAGAATCCGAGTGGCAACTGTTGCTGTGAATTTATTGTTGGCAGTCATTACTTGGTAGAATGTCTCGTTCTATAGATAAATCTAAATTTATTTTTGCCTTCAGTTTTCTTATGCATGCAAGAATTTGCATATCGTATTTTTATATAGCAAAAAAGCATAAAAATTTAAAGTAAATTTCACACCGTAAATCAATATTGCTGAAAGTTCATTACAATATAGAAAGACACCTATGTCACTATGTTATATATAACGTGACTCAAAACAGTAAATTCATTTGACAATTACCCCAAATAATGAATTGTAGTATTAGAGTTTTTAAATAAAATTATTGCAGTATTAGAGTAGAAGTAGTACCTAATCATAAGGTATTTTCATTAATATATTCTTATCAGTTTGTATAACAAATATAATTTGTTAAATCTTTCCGACTAAATCATTTGGTTATAACTATTATACGACTTCTTGCTCATTTTCATAGATTAACGAAGTTGAAATTTAAATTCAGTGAAATCCCAATCAGTACGAGTACTACTTCACTATGAAATAGTATTTGTATGTGATCGTTTGCTCGCGTTCTTAACTAACCGATTAGATTAAGAGTGACTCAAGTCAATGACCAAGATGTAGATTACAAATTTTGTGAGCCGTTATTTCGGTATTGAGGCTGGCCAGTTCAACACTAATATTACACACTGAGAAAAAGTTTGTTATATTTAGCAATGTGATTAATAAACCAATGCAGAGGGTTGGAGAAGTTTGATTACAGCTATATATATATATTATATCGTTAGTGAAATAAATCGCAATTTGAATATTTTTTCTGTAGTGGACGAAAATGTAAAAAAAACAGAAATTATTTAGGATATTTTCCCTGTGTAGATTTCGAATATAATCTTTGACCAGAAACCAAGGGGTGAAGTTAGTCTATCTACTTAAATTATTACACCGGCACAGGAAAAAGTGGTCTGTTTATTTGACTACATCCATCTAGGATTATAGCCTAAAAAGTAGGATATTAAGAAACTACAACATTGATGGATTATATTACATGAATTATTCAATTGGAGACAGGTCTGAAAATGGAACCCTTGAGGGTTCTCTAAAACGAAGCAAATTTTGGGGGAATTTTGTAAACAATCTGTTTTTCTATTGAATTAGGGCACTAGACACTTAAAATTATTTTGTTAAAAATATATCAAAAACAATTTCACAAAAATAAATACATTTTTGAAGTGAAAACTTCTTTTGGTGCGTTAGGCACATTTTGGGGAATACATTGATTTCCGGCAACGTAACGTACGGTATCCGCAAGAGACATCTATAATGCTTGCATATATATATATATATCTGGAAGTAGTGAGCTACACTATCTGCGAGTAACATAGGCTATATTTTATTATGATAAAATATTTGATTATACGATGGGGGGCAGTGGGATGTCTAGTGTTTTTACTTAAATTTTATTTCTTTTAAACACACGAAAAAATTTGTAGGTTTACTAAAACCTGTCAAGAAGTTTACGATAATAACTTTTTTCATGTGTTTTCTGTCCTAGGAATCACAAGGAAGGGGCGGTACACACAATACCACTCCCGATTTTAAGTCTCTTTGAACTAGATTTTCCTGAAACTCCTGGATGTCGAAATCGATGAAATATTAAATTCTGTTATACGGACTATATGCATAAATAATTATTCGAAATTCAATCAGTTGAGGAGAGCGCAACTGATGAAGGTTCTCGACTAGAAACAATATATTGTCTTGCGTTGGATTGAAAAATCTCGAAAAGTTAGTATCGTAATGTTAAAAATGCCAAAAATGTCATAAACCTCAAAAATGTCAAAATGGCAATGTCAATACATGTAAAAAAAAAGGAAAACGGTAAAACCACAATATAAAAAACATTTTTTACAAACAAATCTAAAATGTAGAGAATGTGAAAATTACCAAATGAAAAAATATGTTCAAAATAAATCAAATACGCCCATTTGTCTAGCCAGTGCGAAGCCGAGACAGGTCAGCTAGTATATATAGTCAAATGTGCAAATGTGATGTGTATTATACTTATTCCCAATTTGGAGGGTGGGTTTCTAAATTTTCAATTAATAATTTTCATGTTTATTAACATATAGCACTTTGAGATAATATTCTTATACTATACATATATTAGTTTCCACTTCTGTTGGCACTCCCCGAGTGCCTGCAATTTTTGTTTAATTTTATGCTAATAACTTATGTCAGTGGAGAGAGATATAGGCATAGTTTCATAGAAAAAATACATTAAAAAATATTGATGAAGAGAGTGAGATATAGCCGCTCAAACTTTGCCATTGTTGAGCTTTTATTGAATATGCAATTGAATTTTATTCAATAAAGATCTTATGTTAAATTAATTTGTTAATTATAAATAAATGTTGTATTAATGTATACAAACAACAAATCAATAAATACTTTTTCTTAAAAATTACTTTTGTGAATAAAAAATTAGATGGTGGCTTCTCATTTCATATTTTATGTCCATAGTTAATATTTAATACATGGATTTTATATCAAAATATGTTTATGTTGTGTTTGGGGAGGCACCACGGATTGTTTGCTTGAAATTGAAACCTGAGATACCATAAACAAGAGAGACGAAGCTTTAAAATTATTACCATTTTGGAAAGCAGTAATCCCATATCAAAACAATACAACAAAACCAGCCATAAACCCAAATAATCCGATTACCCAAATTACCGACAAAAGCCATAAACACCGCAATTGCATTTTAATTGACCATCAGTTAACCCAACCTAATAAACAAGATAAAGTACCTGAGAGATTAAGTACTAATCAGGGCTCACAGGATAAATTGAGATCAAGAACCAGAAATTCTTCAGTTACTTAGTATCTTTTGAGAAAGCCAAATATGATTTTGGCGAAACGTCAAGTGATTTTTCAAACGAATACAGACGAACGGATGTACACCGGAATAAATCATCAACCACATATTTCCATCCGTGAAACAGTATACACAAACATATATATATATATATATATATATATATATATACATATATATTAATATTTGGTATAGGCCAACACGAGTAGTAAAAAGTGTGCGACAGTATTAGACAGTTACCGGATAATTGTGGATATTAACTAATAAAATTACAACAGCTAGATGTGTAGAAATCTTCTCTTCTTCTATGTTTTCTTCACAACTTTCAAAAAATGCGACATTTTTAAATTATTTCGAAATCTAAAATATTGTTACAACGTTAATTTGACATTACTGATAGGGGAATTCTATCGAAATTAATCACTGTAATACAAACCGAACATACAAGCATTTAACCAAAAACGTAATTCCAGTCTTTACGATGGGAGATAAAAACACTACCGAAAATGACATTTCTTTCGAGAACTAGTCCTCATATACGTAGGACAGACATAGATACTACGAAAACAATCGAGACTAACTGGGACAGAGTATAAATGCGGCCACCCAGCAGGAGCATTTCAGTGGTAGGAACAGCTGAAATAAGTTTGACGCATTTCTCTTAGTCTAAGAAACGTAGTGTTTTATATATTGTAAATTTTCGGTGTAGAAGTAAATAAGATTTATTTTAGTGTCAAAAATTGTGAAGATTTAAAATTCTAATCTTTTTAATTATACGTTTTGTAAAATAATAACAGACTCTTCATTTAATGCTGAATCCTTATTATATATTTAGATTTACAATAAAATTCTTCAATAATACACTAATAAAATAAACGTATATTAGAATATATACTAATATTTGTTTCAGTAAACAAAATTAGAACACTAATCTTCTTTCCTCCATGATTTGTTCACAACTTTCAAACAAATTTAAATTATTTGATTCCATTTTGTAAATATTTCGAATCCGAAAATATTAAATCATAAAAGGAAAATGATAAATCAATTTACGTTGTTATTTAATTTATGAGGAATTAGATTCAATCTAAAATGACCTTTGTTGTTGAATGCTTTTCTCAGTGTATAAGAAGAAACGATGCTTTAAGAGTAACATTCAAGAATCAAAAGAAGTCATCGCCAGCTCGATAGTCTAACTGTACATTTTCCATTGAAAATAAAATGGATTCCATTTCGATAAAAAGGAATCTGCAGTGATAAATTTGACATGGAAGGCGCAAAATTAAAAGCTTGAGTAATGAACTCGCAAGAATTCTTAATCATGAGTCCCAAAAAACGTTACTCCTTTATGACGGTATATAAAATATGAACGAAGTCTACTAAACACCTAAAGCAAAAGAGGGATATTTAGAGTGGATATCAAAATTGACACAAATTAATTCATATAAATCAAAGCAACTTTGTGGAAGAGGTCAATTATAATTGGTTTGGCATAAATAATTTGAGAAAGTATTTTGTAATATGGGAACATGTAGGATCCATTACCTTTTATTAAAAGTAAATCTGGATGTTTACTATGCGAATTTTGACTCTAGAATAAAATAGTTTTTCATATAAAATCTGTTTCTTTGCCGTCGGACATTCTGGTTTGCACTGTTTTTTTTGGGAATGAATAATTGATTATTCTGCTAGATATATTAGAAAGAACATAAGGTTTTGTACTCTAATACGAAACTTTTAATCTTCAATTCATGTTAAATGTCCTTTTAACAATCAAGTTGTAGTCTTTATGAATATTAAATATTATATATATATATATATATATATATATATATATATATATATATATATATCTTCACAAACACAAATGCTTTTTAAAAAAATATATGTTTATTTAAAAGACAAATTACTTGAAAATTACTTAATAACAATATTAAATTAAAATGAATCAAAAAGAGATATATACACTTAATGACGCTAATGATGCATTTATAAGCTACAGGTTGCGTTGTCAGCAGTAAGCAGTCTTACACTTGCCATGGGCATTTGCGTATTTCCTGGGAATTGCTATATCGTGTAATATGACACCCTATGAACGACTCACTTGACCGGTTACACGGTGTTATCATATGAATATTCTAAGTATTGTCTACTACGTATATAACAACTCCCCTCACAAAGAAAAAGTTGCTGTTTTACAGGAACTTTTCTGAAAACAGAATTTGTAAATATAATAAAATATAAAGGTTGTATAAATATGAAATAAATGAAAATAGCGTAAATTGTATAAATGTATAAAATAAAATATAATTAGCATTAAAGTCCTTAATAATAAATCCTAAAATAATACAGTATTTAACGAAAAATAAGTTTTACGTATTTTGGCGTACTTAACTCGATGTCTTCAGTTTCCTTTCGTCGAAGATTAGGTCCCAATCTTGGCAACAATTTTGAAATTCTGGTTGTGGGTGATGGACTTTCGCTTTTATTCCAATGCGTTTGGAGGACAAATACAGCGACAATTATTATAATGGCAAATATTGTCACATAGGTGAACCAAGTTGATTTATTAATTCGTCTAGGTCCTTTGAGTAATCGTTGAGCTTGTGGTTTGCGACGTTTAACTCCTCGAAATTCAATTCATGGAGCTTCAAAGGTTTAAGCTCGGGAACGACAATTTTTTCTGCAATGGTATCGCAGCAATTGAAAGGGATAAGAACTGGCTGGTAGTTATCAAAGGTATTGGTGCTTTTTGTGGCTTCTGCTTCGATTTTGGTTATCCCAATCAAGGCACTGAAATCTTTTTGAAGTTTTAATAGGGAGTTAATATTGAGTGTTAATGGTTTTGTACTGATGTCGGTACAGGTGATGGTAATACGAAGGGGTTCGGTAACCGTAATTAACCACACATTGGTTTCGAGTTTTTGTACGTGGTACCCTTGAGCAGAAATCACGGCACTATGACAACTGTCCGGCACTTTTTTAAAGTTTGTTAAAAGTTGGGCCTCGCACAAAGCATTTGAGTCTATTAGATAAGCATAGAGTTCGGAACACAATTTATTTCTATTGTTCAACGGTTTACACGCACTAAGGTCTTTTATCGGAATATACAGTAAGTAGTCGTCGTTTTTTGCAATATATTTTTGAGTGAATGAAAGTACATGGTATAACCCAGTTCTATCATCATAGACGGGGATTGGGTATAAGCGGAGAGCAGTGAATGATTGCTGTTCAATAAGTGAAATTCTGAGTATAAATACAAGGACGGAATCTGTTTGAAAAGCTTCTAATTCTGTAATTTCTAGGTATCGTGCAATACTTGAATATTTGACGCGCAAAGGTAAATTATTTTTCACGAGATTCCGTGATATTTCCTGTAAGGCGGCAATGAAATGTTCAGGAGTTAATGTTGAGGTATGGATAATTTTTAGACCTGCAAAAGTTATAGAATTAAGAACATCGTTTAAGTTGTCTTCTAGAAAGAGATAATTTTCCATTAGTTTTTCCGTCATTTCTAGAAATGAAAGTTTTATATACTTTACGAATCATATTTTCCATTTTTCGAATGTTTTCGTTAAATATTTTCTCGTCGATTTGAATGTATTGGATAGTCTCGTTAAAGTTCTTTATAACTGAGGTGGTTAAACTGATTTGGTTTTTTAAAAGGTTTTCGATCTGCAGTTGTCCTTTGTTTAATCTATTTATACTGTTGGTGAAGTACTAGCTGTCGGCGGCGTAAGTTACCAGTTATGACTTTGAACATTGATCTGGCGCCATCGATTAGTCCACGTTTGTACCTTCGGGTATCCATGTGGATTTCAGTGAATTTGTTTTTGACAGAGTTTGAGATTTGGTTAAGTAAGTTGATGTGTGATTGGATATCGGCACGGAATACGTTGGTTAGATGGACGTTATTTTTTAGTGATAAACTTAGTGCATCGAGATCGAGAATTCTGTCATTGGTAGCGAAAGCTTGTTCTAGAGCGGAGAGATTTCTATGAATAGAAGAGTCAATTTGTGGTTTGACACGGCTATACGTGATTCTTAATGATAATAAATCCCTAGGGTGTTATTGATTGGTTTTATTTCGAATTGGGATGCTGCCGATCTGAACAGCAGGATGATCCTGTAAAGAAATCAGTCTTCTATGAAAGGTTTCATACGGTCAAAGTTTACTTTGGTTTTTTGGTTAGGCGAGAATTTATTAAAGTAGCTGAGTTTGTATGTAGTTCTACTATTTGAAAGGGGGCATTAAATTTGTTTTGTAGTTTATCTTTTAACTGAGATTTGCGTACGTAAACCTTGTCACCTACTTGATAATTTGGGATATGGTCCGAAATATGTTATTCGAATCGAATTTTGGCTTTCTGTCTTTGAGCATTGGTTCTTTCGCGTGCTATTTTGTAGTACTGTGAAATGCGGTTATTTAAGTCTCTGATGCATTTAGTAATAAAGTCCTTTTCGTTATAGAGGGTTTCAGGGGGTCGGCTAGACGTGTGCCCGAAAACGAGTTCATAGGATGTGAACCCATGAGTTTTGTTAGCGGAGTTGTTGTAGGTAATAATTGCGTATGGCAGGATATTGAAGGGGTGTTCGTCAGGGTGCTCGGCCTTATGAATACGGATCATATCTAACAAAGTTGAATGAAAACGCTCTAATGAGCCGTTAGATTGAGGGTGTCCTACACTAGAGTAGGAAAGTTTGATATCGAACAATTTGGAAAGGTCTTAGAGAAGTGTATTGTCGAATTCACGACCGTAGCCGCAGTGTATTCTCAGAGGCGTTCCGAAGTTTTGGAAAAACACCAAGAGTGAACTGACGACAGTTTTAGCGGACTTGTCGATAATTGGGTAGGCCTGGGAATGTTTATTCTTTCAAAAGGGGTTTTTGGAGTTTCGGTTAGTACCAATGGATTGTCAAGGTGTTTATGGAAAGCTTTAGTTGTCTGACAGATTTGACAGTTCCTAATGAAGTTTTCTAGGTCTTTTGTAATTCCTTGCCAGTTATACTTTTCTTTAATTCGTCTAATGGTTTCGTTGATTCCTCTGTGTATGTTGTTTTTACCGTTATGAAATTGATCTAGTATTATTGGCACTTGATCTCTTCCTACTGTTTTTGTTATGTTCTGACAGATTTTCCACTTTATGTTTCTGCGAATATAAACGAAAGCATTTCGAGTATAGGTAGGTCTAAGTTATTTTCAACGCAGTAAAGTTCAGAGTCAGTTAGAAGGTCTTTGCTCTTGTAAATTGAGGCAAATAATACCTCGTTCACAGTGTCGAAATCAGTCGGTAGGGGAACAATGTAATATCTTCTTTTTCGAACGCTTTTACTATTGAAAATATTGATTTTGAATTGATCGAAGTCGGCGTTCTCTTCGAAGATATCCTCAAGAATTTGATTATGAAAATCTTTTAAATTGACTAAGATATTTTTGTTTTCTCTATCAAGGAGTTGACAGTTGGAGTACTGAATTTTACTATAGTCGATAAGTGAATGTCCGAAATTCTGTAAAAATTGAGTTGTCCTCGACGTCTGTTTCAAGTTGTTCTGTATCACTGTCTTCGTTTTCGTTCAAGGGAGTTATCGTGAAGTGTTGGAGTGTTTGATTGTACAGTCATACATTCATCAAAATGGTTGATTCGAATGCGTGAAAGGGCGTCTGCGTTCTTATTTACTTTTCCCGGTTTGTATATAATTTCATAATCGTACTCCTCGAGTTTGAGGCGCCATCTGGCAAGTCGACTACCTGGGTCTTTAATAAAAAAGAGCCACGTTAACGGGCTGTGGTCGGTCAGAAGTTTAAACTTTCGTCCAAAAATTATTGGCCTGAAGTGTTTAACGGCCCAAACAATAGCCAGAAGTTCACGCTCTATAGTGGAGTATCGAGTCTCAGCTTTGCAGAGGGTCCTAGATGCGTATCCAATTGGCAGATCTTTGCCTATTGGTCCCTGTGAAAGCACAGCGCCGATTGCAAATGCGCTAGCGTCGGTTGTCAAAATAAAGGGCTCATTGAAGTCGGGATAAATTAAAATTGGTGTCGAAGTGAGGGCTTGCTTTAATTCATTAAAAGAATTAACGCATTCAGAACTGAAATAGAATGAAACATCTTTTTGGAGCAATTTTGTGAGTGGTTTTGAAATTTTAGTAAAGTTGGGCATGAATCGACGAAATACCCGGCTAATCCCAGAAGGGATTTGATATCTTTTCGATTTTGGGGCTGAGGAAATTTCAATATACATTCTACCTTTGATGGATTCGGTTTAACTCCATCTATGGTAATCAGATGTCCGAGGTAGGCAACTTCTTTGCGAAGAAATTCGCACTTGTCGGGTTGGATTTTGAGGTTTGTCTCGTCGATATAGACGAGACAACGTTTGTTTTGAATTCCTAAAAGAATGTTGTCCATAACCCTCTGGAATGTTGAAGGGGCATTCTTTAGACCAAAGGGCATCCTTATGAATTCGTAGTGCTCATTCTCAACGGTAAACGCGGTTTTGGAAATGTCTTTTGGGTCAATCTCAATCTGATGGAATCCTGAGCCGAGGTCAAGTGTTGTGAAATATTGGCATTTGCCAAGTTGATCAAACAAGTCCGAAATGTTAGGGAGAGGATATTTGTCATCAACTGTAAGTTCATTGAGTTTTCGATAGTCAACCACAACGCGCCATTTTTGCTTTCCTGAAGCGTCCAGTTTTTTCGGTACTACCCATACAGGGGAGGACCAGGGCGAGTTTGAATGGCGTATAATAGCTTCTTCTAGCATTTTCGTTACCTGAGATTTAACTTCCTCTTTATGTATCCGAGGGTAGCGATAAGATTTTGTGAAAACAAGTCTAGAGTTGTTAGTTTCGATGGTATGTTTATGGTGGTGAATCACAGATGGTCTCCTTCGAGATAAAATATGTCAGAGTAGTCAAGACATAGTTGCGATTAATATTGCAACTCCGAAGAATCCGACTTAATAGTCGGATTCTTCTTCGTTTAAGTGGTCAAGTCGAAGTTGATTGAAAATTTGTTCTTGTCGTTCTAGTATGTTGTTATCTGTTGCCTGGGTTTGTGAAATAGAATTCACACTGAAATGTTGTAAAGGCTCAAGTGTAATGTCAGTGAAATTTATAGTTTTAGGGGTGGCATTTGCATTTAATACGGATGTCAGAAATTGGCCATTACTATCGACTTTTACTAGAGCATTCAGAAGATGGACTTTTTCAACTTCTATGCCTGTTAATAAGGCACCTGTATCTCTAAGGTTGCAAGTAAGTTTACAGATTTGCTCTGTACGTGGTTGAATGGACATTTTGTTGACGGAGTTACATGAAAGGTTTTTAGGGGTATCTTTACTGATTAAATCATCTGTTACTTTATACAAGGGAAGTGTTTTGAAATTGGTTACTAGTTGCTTCTTTTCGAAAGCAATGATGCAATTACAATGTTCCATGAAATCGGAACCTAACAGTCCATCGAACTCAATATCGATATTGCAAATGTAAACTTTATGAGGATCATTGATATTAAACGGGACGAGAGTAGATTCGTTAATATGAATTTTCTCATTAGTTATTCCCTGGATGACGACGTTTTCTTGGAACCTTTCCCTGAAAGTTTCTGGCTTAAAAATAGAGAGTCCTGCACCGGTGTCCACAGGAAGTTTGTAGGTGTTGGATGCATCGGTGATGTAATACAAGTTCTTAGAGTTTACGGACAAGAGGGGTCTTACAGAAATCTCTGTTCGGGGTTGTTCAGATTGGGGTCGAAACTGTCTAAATTCAAGGTTTGAATGTGCGTTTGAAGGTCTGACATGTCCGGAGGTTCTGTTGGAGGGGTAGTGTCCTGAAAATTTGTAGGAGAAATTTCGTCGTAGTTTTCAGAGTAATTTTCGCTTTCGAAGTCTGTTCTAAAGTAATCATTAAAGTCATTCTGGGCATTGTCGTAGGAACAATAATCGTTATAGTCGAAATCTGTTTATTGGTACTGGTTGTGTGTTGGGTTCGAATAAGTCTGTTCACTTCTATGATTTTCGAACTCATGATTATTTAAGTGATGAGTACGTTGTTGGCGGTAAAAATTAGGGTTCGGTTTAAATTGGTCGGTATTTGGGGTTTGATTACTTGTTGATGGGCGTTGCTGCTGAAAATTCCTATTGGGTGGAAAGTTTGATTGACGAGGTTGTTTTGTTGGTTGGAATGTTGGGCGAATGGAAGGTCTTTGAAAATTTTGCCTAAAACTTTGATTTTGTCCAAAGCTTTGGTTTTGTTGGAATTGCCTCGATCTAGTGAGGCATTCATTAACTGAGTGGCCCATTCTCTTACAGAATGTACATTAATTTGGAGGTGGCAATTGATTGGGTCTTCTAAAGGATGGTTCAATTGGAGTTCTCTTGTGATTCTACAAATCGCGGTTAAAATATCTCTCGGGTCACTTGCTCCAATTAATTGTCCCATTTTAGGCTCCAAGCCTGTAAGCAGGCTGTTTAGTGCCATAGGTTCAATTAAATCTATTTGGGCCTGTTTTTCTTTACTAGTTAAATTTTGTTTTGTGACCGCTGCCAGCATTTTTGCCTGGTGGGTCTGAATTCTAGTTGAGAAAGTTAAGGGTGATTCGGATGGTAATTGTTTCATACGTTGGAGATCCTGAATGAGCGCCGATAGGTCTCGAGGATCTCCGAAATGGTTTTCTAAAAGAGTTACAATGTCAGTCAATTGTGTAGGGTTTCGCGAATTTACTAGTTCCGCTGCCCTACCACGGAGTTTATTTTTTATGTGGAGTATAAGTAGGACCTGTTGGTTATCGGTCGCCATACTGTGGGCGGTGTTACAAGATGTGATAAAAGTATTTAAAAAGATGGGAAATTTTATAGGGCTCCACAGTTGGAGTGGCTGCGCCTTGCCTTGTAGTGATCATTTTGTTTAAAAATCAAGTATTTGCACAATATTAAAAGTCGAAATCAGATTATATTGTCAAATTGACAATGGTAAAACGGATAAATCAATGTGTGAATAAATAAATATTAAAATAATTAGATCAGCTTATTATAAGTGGTAGTTCAAAATAATAGTATAGATTTAATGTGTAATTATTAATATGTGCCTAAATTGGTCAAAAATATTTCTTACCTTGCACTATTACTCAAAATAAATGAACAATATATTAAAGGTAGTGATGTAATATGTTTAAAATCTTTAAGGGATATTAATGGATATATCTTTGATGACAGAAATGGTGATTAAGTGTATCGATAAATCGAAATAATAAAATAATAATAACGTAATCCTTACAATATAATTCCTGGCATGGACTGTTCTGTAAGTTAACTGCACTGGTTAGCCGTTGCGTGTTCCTGGTGCTAGCTCGCTTCCAGCTGTGTCTCCAGAACGAGGTTGATTGTCCTACGAAGGTTTGGAAACCGCCACGACTAGTTAGAATTCTCGTGTTCTATTCGTTTTAGAACAATCCTACTTACTGCGCCAATTTTATATCTTCACAAACACAAATGCTTTTTTTAAAATATTTTTATTTAAAACACAAATTACTTGAAAATTACTTAATAACAATATTAAATTAAAATGAATCAAAAAGAGATATACACTTAATGACGCTCAAAGCCATCGCATGTGCATTTATAAGCTACGGGTTGCGTCGTCAGCAGTAAGCAGTTTTCACGTGCGATGGGCATTTGCGTATTTCCTGGGAATTGCTATATCGTGTACTATGACACCCTGCGGACAACTCACTGGACCGGTTACACGGTGTTATCATATGAATATTCTAAGTATTGTCTACGACGTATATAACATGTATATAGTATTAATGACAACAATATAACTTCTAATAACTTGATTAAAAAATTTATTCCCTTACCATTCATCATGGAGGTGTCACCAAAAATCAATAACATTTTAAAAAAAGAACACAATATTGTTTTAAGTAATAAGTCTATAAAAACAGTCAATGCTTTGTTTAGTAAGACCAAGGACAAAACTCCACTTCTTTCAAGATCAAATGTTGTTTACCGCATATGCTGCAATAGTTGTCCTGTATCATATATTCGCCAAACCTCAAGAAATTTAAAGGGAAGAATCATCTCACACAAAAGTGATATAAGGTTGGGCAAAGATAGCTGTGTTTTGTCGACCCATTGCCTATCAAATGGTCATATAGCCGATTTTGATAATGTACAGATTTTAAGCTGCGAACGAAATTTCTTTAAACGTTGTTTTCTTGAAATGGTGCATATTAATAATCATACAGACTCTATAAATAAAAGAACAGATGTACAAAATCTAAACGTTATATACTGTAATTTATTAGAATTAGATAACAAAAAAAAGAGATACACATACTTCTTAGTCACACAGTTCTAATTCAGATACAGTTTCTTTTAAATAAATTTATAAAAAATAAATAAATAAGAATGATTTATTAATAACAAATGTAACAAACATCATAATTTTCTTGCAGTTGGCACTTGTTGCTCTTATAGTCTTCACTTAATCTAGTTACGAAAATTTGTTTTTGATTATTTTAAATACCAAATAACATTGATATTCAATGTTAAAATTATAACTTTTTATCATCATTCTTCAATCTGAACGATTTGCTAACTTATTAATTAATCTCAACTTATGTAAGTATTTTAAGTTTTAACTAATGTATTCAATTAACAACAAATGTAACTTGCAGCTTAGACTGACGAAATAAATAAACCAAATTTACGAAAGCTCTCAAAGAAGAAAAGAGTACTCTTGTTTCATTTGTCCTATAAGCCGTTTATATATATATATATATGGTTGATGATTTATTCCGGTGTACATCCGTTCGTTTGTATTCGTTTGAAAGAAAAGTGAACCAACTTTTGTTACAGAGATGTGCGAATGACATTTCCATATTTTCATGTTTCGTGCTGTTAAAGGAAACAAATTCAAAATAAACATTAAGTATACATTCCTGAGTTATTAATGAAATAAACAAAGTAACTTTAAAAATATCATTCGTCTAAATAGGAACTTGATAAAAATTGCTAAAACGGAAATTGACAAAAACGAACAGTAAATATTTATTACTAATATAGTCAATTTATCTAAATAATGCACATAAATGCTTATACAGTGTTAAAACTAAAAATATATGCATACAAATTTGATCCTAGGAGGCACAACATAAGTGAAGTGAAGGTAAAAAAAAAGAGTTCAGAGAATACAAAAACTGACAGGAAAACATTAACAAATAGATGGGGAACGGTTAGAATTTAAGAATAAATTTGCAAACAAAGAAATAACTTAATAAGTATGCAAAATATATCTAATTGATTTCTTGTGCTGGCAGTTCTTAATATCTGTCAACTATTTCCTCTCATCTGATTGTGTTTACATTTTCCTTTTTGAAGACCTCAATTTTCTGCTGGGCGCTAGTGTTTTTCGACCTACCCTATTCTGCTTGAAATGTGTCGGTATTTCATACTAACCGTTAATAAAAAAAGGAAACCTCCTGATACAGAAGTTGTACAAAGAGAACTAGAAGGCTATAGAAGATAATAAAAATATTTCAAATTAAAATGTGAATATACAGAATGAGTAAAATAATTGAATAAAAATTCAAAAAGAAAACCACAAAGAAATATAATAAACACAATGATGATAAATAAGCCTTAATAAAGTACGGTACCACGTGCATAATATTGTTTCAAATTATATGGGGGTGGTGTTTTTGTCTTATTTTCGAAACGCATCCATGTATCTAAATTCTTGAAGTTAATAGCCAAGAATAATTTGTTTAATAATTTTCAGAAAGCGTTATATAATTATTTAGTGTTAGTTTTGATTTTTTCTAAATTTTAATATTAATAAATATAACAGGGGATTCACATATTACAAAATACAGTTCGGCTGCCTTGTTAATTTTCAATATATGCAAAAGAAACGTTTGCAAAAAGTTAATTTTCTAAAACTGATTTCTATGCATTTTGTTCGGCAGTAATTGACTTTGGATAAGTAAACCGTTGCTTAATAACATCTGCTAAACGCGCTTCTTTCAGAATCTATCAAGCTATAAAAACTTACACTTTTATCTCACAATGAATAATATAAGAAATACGCTACTTTAGCATTCGCTTATCTTATGTTCATTTGCAATCGTTGTTTCTGACTATAATTAACATAATTGACTCTGATGAGGTCCTTCTCTTTTGCGGTTCTTTCATCTATTGGAATTACTCCTAGGTATGCAAATCTGCATTTCACTCTTGCTGTTCTCAAATTATCCACTTTTATTTCACTCTTGCTCTTTCTATGTTATCGAATTAGTAAAGTTAGCAGTAGTTTTATGGTATTAATTAGGATAGATCCTGGCCATTGAATTAGAACATTTCTTAGAATATGTGATAAATTTTATGAAATCAAAAGGAGATGGAAGAATGCACAGCATTTCATTTTATTTTTTTCTGATTTTTTGGGAATAACACCACATTTGCTAGAATGTCTGTATATTTCAAATAGTACAAACCTTTCAGTATGTAAATCACCCCCCTTTTTTTTCAATGGCAATAAACATTAATACAACTATTAAGTTCGCAATGACAAATTTGGCAATTCACAATTTGATATTAAATGTTTGACAATAAAACTGATTTAACTAAGAGACTTTATTGCTAATTTGATACATTCAGGGTAGCACAAAAAATTCTAATGATCATGTGAAATAACAAAGCCTTTTTCAAATTGGAAGAATTTGAAAGAGTTATGTTTAGAATTTCTTGTGACGCTCCTAGGTACGACTTTATTATAATTTTCCATTGAAGTCATAAGGGAAAACGTAGAAGAAACCTTATGAACCCTCACGATACAAGGTTGTTTAAAAGGATATTATCAGGAACAGCTGAATCGTACAGAAGTACTAGCGATATAATCGCTTTCATTTAATAAAATTAAAGCCGACTCTTTCAGCTTTAGTCTTGTATTGTAGCCTTCTTTATGTAATATGGTTCAATTTTAAAATTGTAAGTTATGTCCAATGTCCCAGTCATGTTCACAAATTTTTGACTTGCGAATTGTTTTGTCTATATAATCTTTGTGTTCATTTATTCGGACATTTATAGGTCTAGAGGTTTTTCCAATATAAAATTTGTTACATGGGATGTCTGGAACATCAGAATTTCTTTGAACACATTTTTGGCGAATAACAACGTGGTACTTAGGAGCGCCACATAAAATTCTGAAAGTAACTTTTTCAAATTCTTCCAATTTAAAAGAAGCTTTGTTATTTCACATGATCTTTAGAATTGTTTCGTGCTACCCTGTGTAAATCAAATTAGCAGTAAGTTCTCTTAGTTAAATCCGTTTTATTATCCAAAATTTTCAATTTTGTTAATCAGTTGTGTTAATTTTAACTGCCAGTGAAAATGGAATCTGATTTAGACCCTGAAAGGTTTGGACTATCTATATATAAATAGGCAAAGACAAAACGATTAGGTACCATTTTCTCCTCTGTTTCTCAACCGATTCTCTTCATTTTTGTTTTGTTTAGTAGCTACTGACGACCTTCAGTGCAGAATGCTAATCTTAATTTATAATATTGGTTCATTCATTAAATAAAATATAATAAAAATTCATTATTTACGTCAATAATGTCAATGCCAAACAACTGAATGTGCCGCCGCCGCCAGACTCAAAACATTGAGTAATTATATATAGAAAGACCAATGCTGTAATATACTTAGAGCATGTACTTCTGGAAGTGGCATGCAAGCGTTGTTATTGTTTAGTGGGTAAAGTAATCGTTGTATATTATAATTATACAGGGCGATTCCAGATAAGTTAGAAATCATTTTTTTCGTGGGTGGCACATAAGCAGTTGCATATATAGAGTGTTTAAAATATAGAGAAGAGTGCAATTATAACTAATAAAATTATTATATAGGGAAGCCCATTAGCGGTTGAATTTACAGGGTTCTTGGAATAGAAGGTGCAGTAGTATTACAATTATACAGGGTGGTGCAAAAAATGTTATACATAGATGCATATACAGGGTGGCGGAAATGGAAATGTAACCCATAAGCAGTTGTATATATAGTTAAGATGAAATATAGGGTGAAAGGAATTATAGATATACAGGATGGTGATAAAAAATGTTAGAAAAGGAAATGATTTATAGAGTAGACCACGAAGAGTTCCATATATATAATGATTGAAATATAGGTCAGAGTAGAATTATAGTTACAGAAGATAATTAAAAATTTCATAAACAAAAAGAGTAAATATGGTGGGTCATAGGCGGTGGCATATACAGAATGGTTTACCCGGTGGTTCAAAAATGTTAAAAAATATTATGCGTGGTCCATGAGCAGTTGCATATACAGGGTCGTGGAAATATATAATGAGATGGAATTATTATAATGATGATTTTAATAAATGTTAGAGAATTGAGTGCAATTATAGCTATACAGGGGGGTTAGAAAAAATAAATATGTAGGGTAGCCCATTAGCGGTTGAATTGTTGTCATATTAAATTAAGAATTACGAATTTGAACACAAATAAAGTTCTATGAATTATATCTGAAAAAAACTTGAATTTCGTTACTTATTTGTAGAAGCGAGATGTAAGACCGACATCTAGGATTTTCGAGGAAACTATCACACAGAGGTTCCGAATCTGGATCCGTTCTGTGTAATTGCTGTTCTCCCTAAAGTCCTAGGATAGAATGTCACGATAAAATTTTCAGGTTACTTCACCTGCCAGAGATATTGACACAATTGGTCGAATTTCGACCACTGGGTGACAGCTAGTTTGGAATAAACAGACTTTGCTTAGAGAGGCCACAACTATCTTTCAGAAAACAATTTCATTTTAAATTTCCATTTATTTAACAACTGGTGAACAGAATAATTTCCAATTCTGTTTATATTTGGTATATCTGCATATTTTGTATGTAATGTTTGTTAAAGAGGCTCTAACTATCCTCCATTTCCTATTAGCTTACGCGTTGACTCTCTATAGTGTATATGACCAATAATTCTTGATCTTACCGTTTGGTTATTTTGCATCTTCATATTTGGGATTTTCACTCCTCACAGTGATTTGTGAAAACTACAGATAAATCAAGTAATTGAAAATTAAGGTGTAGTATCTAAGAGCAGTTTGTGCACTAGTTGCCTTCTCATAGGAAAAACTCTCTCGCACAATTAACTATGAGAAAGTAGGTCTATGGATTTGTCAACTAGTTTTCCTGCTTAATATGTTAGGATGTACCTCGTGTTATACTTATCTGTTACTATGACGTTTTGATTCCTTATCAGGAATCATTGTCGAACAGTGTTTTTTGGAAATATTTCACAATATTTGTAGCTTGACTTTTTGGCAATGTCCATTCGATATTAGTTATAAAAATAATTGTGTTTGAAAATCTATAAGTGCCATGAACTAGTTTTTATTATGGGTTTCTTATAGTTTTCAGTAATATTATACATGTATACTTTTAGATTGTAGAGTTAATTATTTCGATTTACTGTTGTAATGTTTAGTCGTAAATGATATTGCCATTTATATTAATAGTCATTGGTTGGGCACAAGCCCTATGCCTGCGGAACCCCTTGTTACAACTCTATCTACCACCAGTACCTTCCTGTCACAGAGATATTACTGAAGCACATTCTGCATTCCTGCACTTAAACATCAAACTTATTTGTCCTTTCTATTATTCGGTCCCACCTGGTTGTATTGAATGCATTTACCCTTTGGATCCAGTACGAGTTCCTTTAACTATATATCTGTTGTCCCTTCCAACCGAATATCTGTAACCTATAGAAAAGATTATTTCTGTGATTATTTTAGAAATTGAGCAAACCTCAAGCGGCAGAAGAAGAAGTGCTGTTACAAAACTAAATATTACAAATTCAGTTCAACTAGCATTTTAGTCATGCTGGATTATCATTGTAGCTAGTCATGAGTGGCAAATAAGCTTTCCTGTAATTGCAGAATCATTCATTTACTTAGCTGCGATCTATTGACAGCCTTAGATTCTGCCTGAACGCAGTATGTAATCGTGTTAAACAGAGATTGAGGATCTGTATGCGGACAAGATAAATTGTATGTGCGTATCCCAACCGCGTTGGTTATTTTTTACAACATTGGATAGATGGATTCTAGAGTCGTGTTCAATTTCTATTTACGTGTCCTACTGTAAATGTAATGGAATGATTCTGAATTGTTTACGATCCAACATTTTGCAGATCTTTCAGAAAACATTTGACTTGGGCTGGAGTTGGAAGTACATATACACCCACTAAAAACTGTTGCCTCGGGAATAGCCTCTTGGTTGAGTATATCAAAACATGGTCTAAGTGCTTCTTGAGAAATAACACCACAGTTTAAAGAAAATTGTTGTCAATGGTTAAGAAACTACGGATTAAAAAGGCACAATTCTAAGATGTATTATTTGATTTTTGACGTCAAAAAACAAATAATACACATTGTCAAATATTTTAATTTACATCTTAGAATTGTGCCTTTTTAATCCGTAGTTTCTTAACCATTGACAACGGGGTCTGATCTAGACCTCGAAACGTTTGGAATATACAGCAATTTTCTTTAAACTGTGGTGTTATTTCCCAAGAAGCACTTAGACATTGATAAATATGGCACAAGTATCATTCAGAAAACAACTAGAAATCAGCTATATCAAAACACTTGGTCGATCAGCTGAAGAAAGCAACAGAGACAAGAATATATCTCTTACTCATTGTTTGTGATAGTGGTCCGTCTATGTCGGTATCAATTGTTTAAAAACTAGTTAATATAATGTATCCACTACTATCCACTACTGGGTTTTGGACCCCTATTATAGCTTCTTAAGTGTTTGCCTATTTTGATATGACTAATACAACTTTCTATTTCTATTTAGTATCCTTCCCATTGACCATTTCCAAAATTGTCATCAAATTAATTATTCCCTCGAAACGCCTTTTACATACTTCGCAATTTGAGAGTGATGCCTTAACTCGATAATTCACCCTCAACGGCTTTGTCCATTCATGAGTTCTTCTGCAGCAATACTGATACGACCTCTGGGCTTAACATCTACCCTATCTGTAATGTTCTTTAATAAATGCATCATTCGGTATAGCTCTAATTTATCGCATATATGCTCATTTTTTTCTGTAATCCCCTCAATCTTCACGGTAAGGTCTTCTCAACAGAACTTAGGTATGTTAAGTCGAGGCCAGTACAAGCCCGAATTCAAGGTGATACTCTTGCAAATTTTCTTGGTTGCTGTTTCTGGTAAACAATCGTTGCGGCAGGCTTTTTAAAAATAACTGGTTCGTCTGCAGCGGAAAGAATCCGCACTAGATGGCAGGAAATTTTAAATCTTAAATAGAAATTTGGAAAACATCTGGGATGTCCCTTTGCTCAACTGCAGCTTAACTTTACAATCCCTTCTAGTGAAATTTCTTAAATACTCTGCTTTGATAAATTAATTTTCGATATGGTATGTTTAAAAACCTTCATAATCTCAGACAACAACTCGGTAAACATGGTATTGATCTGTGTGGTGTCTTTTAGTATCTTTGCCCAAACAAGACTGGTCGCATATTTGGTTTAGGCATACTAACCTTTACTCTCAAAGGCGCGGCCAAGGGCTTTGTTGTTCTTTTTGAAACCACTGAATGGCAGACTTTCCTGACTTTCAAATTATCTAATGCTTCGGGTGGTAAACTGATCCCGAAACTAGTCGGACTATGTTCCCCAAACGTTTATTCTCGGCTCCGGCTTTTGAAGGTTTTATCTACATTTCTGTGCTTTTATTTTTTTATTCCTGGTCGTTAACTAGTTCATTGATACTTACTATAGCTTCTCTAATTGTTGGAATTGGACTGATAGAAATATTACTGAGTTTTATTGTTTTTTTTTGCCTTTTGTCATATAATATGTTGTTACTTGTTTCTTCTTTCATTTTCTCTTCTAATTTTTATTTAAAGGAACAAGGTGGTTTGTTTTGTAGTGCTTTTAGATATAATGGAGTTCTGTCTCTTCAAGCAAATAACAAGTTTTATGAACAATGTTTCCAAATTCAAGATCTTAACTTGGCTGATCCTATTTCGACTCGTTCTAGAAACCTGGAACATTCTCTATAATTTTCGCTTTATCTTTATTGTCAGCGAAAGTATCTTCCTAGAAAGACGCAATTTCGATTGCCGGTATTTAGGAATAATTAAAGCAATTACATTTCGTGATGATATAAATTACAAACTTTTTATTTTTAACCTAAATTTGTTAAATGAATTTAAAATCATTTTAGAAATTGCCAGGGCTGATCATATACTTTATAAAAGTAATGCTACCTCGGAATTTGAATTTACAGTTGGGATTTAAGGATTTATGAATTTGAAATATCCACAATAATGTTTTGAATCAGTAGTCAGTGTGAAGACCATCAACCTGTTCCTTTCTTTGCCACTCGGTATAAACAATTTTCCGGTTTTTGATACCGTCATCGATGATATTTTTAAAATAGCCTTGAATCTTGCAAATTCTCATCTCGTGTGACAAATAAGAAGAAATAAGAAAGAAGTGAGTACTTGTCAGCGTGAATGAAAGTTTGTAACGGGACGGTTAACTTATGCAATGTATTACAGTTATCCATCCAAGTTCGAAGACCTCTGAATCTCTTGGTGTTCCGCTTGCTCTTTCAGAAGGTCACGTAAGTTGGTCTTCGTCTTTGTTGTGGTATTCGCGCGTTCCGTGAATGTGGACCAATGCCTTGAATTGACCCTAGCGAAGAATAAGCGTACGCGCTCTGGTTGTGTGTTGTAGATCTGCGAAGAATTGAACTGTCGAAGAAAAACAAATTTACGTTCGTAAATAAATAATATTTAAATAAAAACAATTCATATTTATAGTTATTAATTTTATGTTTTTTTTGGGCAATAACACCACAATCGAAATAAAACGATGTATATTGAAGGAAAACCAAACGTTTCAAAGTCTATTCTGACTTCGTTGTCAATGGCTTTATATTTATTGATGTAAATTGCAAAATGAAAATTTGATTTATAACATTCAAATTGATATTAGAAAACTTATAGTTATGTCTTTTATTTTCGATTTGATATGCATGTTGTCTTCTGAATTTTCCGGTCTGACAATATGGCTGTAAGTCAGTTAACCAATGACATTACGAATAATAAGCGAATCAATAAAGAAAAGCAAATAGTAATTAATTTGATGTTACCTTGAATTATATAATATCGGCTAAAAAGTTATGACCCTTGAAAAAATATCATTACGCTACAAAATTTGAGTACAAGGGTATTCAGATGTAGAGGATAATTCACTTTGTTTCGAATATTCAGAAATTTTCAATTAGCCTTTCTATTGAACATAATACAATAGAAGGCTAATTGAAATATAATTCCATTTTATTTACTGACAAAGGCTGACGGAGAGAGACGAGAATAAAGATAATTAATGAGGGAAGGCAAATTTTCTGCAGTTTGAGGTATTATTGGTCAAATTTATGTTTACGTATATTAAAATTCCCATTTTCCTGTGTCTTGCAATAAAACTCGAAATTCGTAGATGTCGGTCTTACATCTCGCGTCTTCAAATTTAAGGATAATAGTTGTACGAGTGCTAGCTCATTATTGAAAATGCATACTCAATTGTTTCAGGCCGCCTAACTCAACTACTAGGAACATGCAGAGAAACAGAACTATATTCTCTATAAAATTCAACATGATATATTTAACTCTCTTTGAAGCTTATATTGGTAAGCAAAAACGTATGAACAGATTGGAGGTTTAAGTTAATTTTTCTTTTCGGTCTACTTTGAAGAATTGGGCGTTTTGGTTACAGAAATTTGAAATTAGTTCTCTCCAAAAAAGTCTACTGGACAACGTAAGAAAACTAGAATATATATTAGATTGCTAAGTATAAGCCTTCTACTAATTGATTGATTAATGTACAATGACAATTTTGCCAAATTAGGCTTATGTTTTAAACTTACCATCAATATTTGGTACTAATCGTCTGAGTATCGGTACAGAGATGGTGTCGTGATGGTATAAATCAGGTTGCTGAATGGAACACCCAATTGTATTTCTGACGAACTTAAGGTTTGTTCAGGATTTCATTGAGATTGTCTAAGAATTAAAATGGAGTGAACGACGTAATCGAGTATGTTCCGTACACATTGGGATATAAAAATTGCTAGAGCCCCTTGATATCCAGCATATTTACAGTGTGACCTCATATGGTCCTTATTCTATTGTTATACATCATAAAATGTGGTTAAATATGTCAAAAAAAAAACAATAACATATTCTTCTCAGCCAGAGATCTAAGAACAATTGGAACTTGAATTCTGAGATTTGATTCGCAATATATCGATTTATCAGTAAGATTCATATATGTAGTATTGTACCAATTGTCTTTTAAGGCTGCAATGGAGCGAAAATTGTATTGACATTTTCTGTAAGCCAGGACTATCATGAGTAGCACATTTTATTACTAACCCTCTGAGATTATCCATTAGGCTCGTTTTTCTAAGAAGTCGCTATTTAATTAGCGTTTAAATATCTTATTAAATTTTAGCTATTAATATCATTTTGGATAACAGAAGGTGAGAGTTGGCATTATCAGAACTTCAAATACCAATTAGCTTATTAAATACAATTAAAGTAGCCTTATCTATAAGCATACTGTGTGAATGTATGCTGCTTTCATGATTTTCGGAAATGATGGATATCTATTTATTGTTTTTGACTTCGATCTTAGATCGATAACAGCGATTACATGCTATCAAACAAAAAACGGAGTTTTTGTATTTCACAGATTTTAGAAATTGAAAAAATAAATGAAGAGTGACATATTAGATTAATTTATTACTACTCCACAGCATCAGTTACGCATTTGTAGGCTGAGATAGGGCATATAATACTAAGCTAAAGCTACATAACATACTTTTGGTAATACTGAATAAAAATGTTTACATAATTAAGGAAAACATTCTAAATCTGTTTATTTAGAATTTGAGAGTAGTTTTGGGTTAGGTAAAATATTGAAGACCAAAATATTAACTTATCAAGAAAGTTACAATTTTTTTTGGTATGTAACAGAGGAAACGAACGCAAAGTTTTTGCACCAATCATTTATTTACTCCAAGCAATTGAAGACTTATTGTTGGCTTATACGTCTTAGGAAACATTTATATTCGACATTTACTTAAAGCAAAATCATAATTTGCAAAAGATCGTGAATGTCAAAATTTATAACGCCGAGGGTGATAATCTTCTTCTTATTCTTCTAGAAGACTGGGATACCTTAATTTGGTTAGCCTTCTTTTTAGGACATTGAGATACAGGGGTCTTTTTCTATTTTTTTGGGTGGTGTTCCTAATGGTCGTTGTGCAGCTGGTTCTTCGACTTTCGCGAGTTAATCTTATCCATAGGGGTATGTCAATTTTCCACCTTGCAGGTTGATTTTATTTCACTTTCTGTCGCTAAGTGTCTTTGCGGAGATAGTTCTTTGAGTCTTCATCTCTGATATTCTTAAAATGTCTTTGTTTTTAACTGTATCAGCTCGATTGTTGCTGCCAAAAGTTGGCTCTGGTCTTATACAGGTTTTATCTATCTTCACTTTAAAGATCAATTCTCTTAGGCAGCCAGATATTGGTGAGGCTTGGTAACTTGTGATTTAATTACATTTATCAAAAAGCGAGAAGGTTAATACTTAATGGGTCCGCTCCTAAGAAACAAATGGTTACCTTGGAGAAATATTTGATTGATACAGCTTGACGTTGTGTTGTTAACTGGTCTGGTAATGGTGTATATTTTCCGTTTATTGTGTCTTCCTGTATTATCCCCTCAGTCTTGGAATATCGTTGATGCGTTCCCGCAATTGGTTTAGTGTATTGTTTAAATTTGATTGAATTACTTCATTGATTTTTAAACTTCTGCACCTTTTCCAAAACCTTCCGTCGCACTAAGACTAATTTTAAGTGTTTTTTGCGTGTAAAATAAAAGCAGTATTCGTGATTCCTGTATTGTATTCCGGGCTATTCGGACGCTTTTGATTCCGTCTTAAGACGGCCGCTTTTTGTTGTTATTGTGTTATGATTTCGCGAGTTATAGTTCCGGTCGTAACAACCGCTAAACCGCTTTCATTTTGTTTCTTTTGTGTTAACAAAAGCGCATCATTTGTTGTTAAACCCGCATTTTTGTTTGCTCAATCAATGAACATTACGTCGCTATTTTTTGTGTAACGTGTTGTCTAGACGAAGCTCTAAAATCAGTTCCTGCTGTAGCGGGGCTAGGCTCTGAACAAAGAAGAACCAAGAAAACACCACCTGCAGAGCTTCGACGTAAAAGGTCAGTGATTAACTTTTATTTGGTGATTCATTTACGCGACGGCACGTGTTTTATTGATTGTTCCGCTAAAGGTCCTTCGTCAATTACATACTTGCATTGAACCAGCATTGAACTAAAACCGCAACACCTAATTCATATATTTTTTTTGGATATTATATGTAATGTGCCATCGAAGACATTATAAACGTATTTGGTATTTGATTATCTGTTTTCGATTCGATAGCTATTTCATGAACACACCTTTAATTAGATTTTAGCTGTTTTTATTACATTTTCGTCTGTTAAGTGTTTCGATGCTAATTATCTGTTTCAGGTGTAGGTATCTAATGCAGTTGTTATCTAATGATTCTAAGTAGTACTGCTCATTCAATAGAGAGCTCTGTTTCATCGTCTTATGTTTTTGTATATTGGATGTTCCCACTGTAGATTATAATTAGTGCCTGTGTTAACTTAGGGCTGTACTTTTATGGTTTATTTCTGGCCTCTGGTTTTACTAAAAGTGTATTTGTACTCCAGTTTGTAAGGAAATTATGTGTGATTTTTTCACAGTTCACTCCTCACTAAAAAGTCGCTTAATTAGATTTTTGTTTTCATTTGAAATTGGTTTATTGAATCTACGTATATCTCTAGATATTTATTTTGGTTCCATTATGGCAAGTTCCAAACAATATTATTCTTTGAGTGTTGCCGATTTGGTCAATAGTGTTTCATTGTATTTGACACCGAGACGCTTACAAGGGTATAGTCCTTTGGGAAGTTAACTGTACTTATTAATATTCTATAATAATGTAAAAAATTCATTGCTTTTTTAATGCTAATAATAACAACAATTATAACTATTCGAAATAATAGTCGTATATATAGGAAACTTATTCCTTATTCTGTTCAATATAATTAAGAATTTATTGTTGATTGTGTAATTATTATTGTTTTTTAACAATTTGATGTTAAACACTAAAAAGAAATTCTGTCGAAAAATGTGGAATTGGAGAATACTGAAACAAGATTTCTTAAACTACCAAACCTCTGTTATTCTGAATCACCAAGTAATATTTGATTCCAATCATTGACTCAATAATATCAGAAGCCTTTGTAAAAGCAACCTCATTTATGACAGTAATTGAATCCACTAAACAAACAGATGTATGTTATAGTTTTAATGGTGTTATACGTACAAAGGAATAATTTGATTTTATAATTATTCAATTATACATTACAACTTACTTTCTAATGAGATTTTTGACATATCTCTTTCAATTTCTGCAAGTTTCTTTTTGCCAGTTTGCCAGTTTGCATTTCTAACGATTATAAAAACAACTAACTATATCAAAAATCGAAGGGAGAATAATATAAATATGTTTAAGTCTTAATATGATAAGGTGTATATTAATTTTATTATTTTAAAATAAGTCATCTTGTATTCTTAAAGGCAGTAAATTATGTCCTTCGTAATGAATAAATAAAAGATTATCCAACATTTAGAGCTGTTAACAAAGTTTAAAGCTCACACCATATATTTTATAAAAACTTTTCACAATATTTCTTTCACGTTTCGAAAAGCTGGCAACATCTTAGCTACTAGGTCTATAAACAATTAATCAATATTGAAGGTTTTGATAGCTGTAACAATAATTTTAAACATCTACTCTTCTAGAGTGTGAAACGATTGATATTAAATAGTATTTTACCGTTTTGAACATATTGTCTTTGTTTTATTCTTATGATATGATATACATTTTACATTTTCTCTATCTTTTTATAATTACCTAGTTAAAGGGACAAAAGTAACAGAGTTAGACTTAGTCAGCTATTCTATATTCAATTAAGAATAATGTATAACAATAATTTATTTCATCTCTTTAGTAACATTTAACAATATATTTATATTGGTTAGGTTGTAATCGTAATTAAATTTTTAACTGACTATCTTCTAGCTGGCAGATGCCTTTTATGGGCCATACCCTAGCCTATATTTCTCCCGTTATGTTTTACGGTTTTTAAGATCATTAGGAAACTAGATAAAATAACCAAAAGGGTTGAGTGCTATTGAATAACAGCTGATGTACCGTTAGGTTAGTGTATCGACAAATAAATCAATACAATAGGGTAGTATAACATTTGTAAGGTAGAACTTACTTCCTGGATTATAAGAGGTTTTATACTTTTTTGAGTTGTTACCAAACACTTAGTGTTTATTTATTTATTGTTATTGAGCTGTAATGTTCTGTTATTGTACAAGATTGTGTAATAGAGGGTATATTTTCCCTTTCTTGGTCAATCACAGCCCCTACTAGTCAGGTAAAAATATAATACAATATTGTATATGTATAATAAAATAATTTCAGAACTGTTTCTGATAATAAATCGTAGCAGTAGACCCTCTTGTTTTGATTATTAGCAAAAAATAATACCTCTCAGAAATATAATGCTTTTCTTACAAGTGAAATGAATGTGTCCTAAATATTTTTATAAAATTAGTAACCATTCAGTCCGTAGTAAAAAAACTTGTTTGCAAGACTCAATACTTGTTTTTGTCGTGGGTGTGCGATTCTTTAACTAGGGAAGTGATAAGCAGCTGAGATGGTAGGCTTTCTATATACAACAACAGTAACAAGTTTTATTTTAACATAAATGAACAAATTTACTACAAAAAATAATGTAATAATCACAATTTTGTCTTAATAATTCTTTAATACCTATTCGATAAAATATCAAAATGAACTAGTGAGAAGTAAACAACATTAATTCCTTTTGAGCTCTCAAAAAATTCAAAAAAGTTTTCAGCACCTATGTATTCTAGGCTGTTTACACTATTTTTTTATCGCTAACAATTTCAGCTGTTATAAATATACCTTAATTTACAATAGATTTGGCATTGTCATAAAACATTGAGGCAATGTAAATAAAAGTCGTTTTCAATAATAATATCCTAACCCTATTGGGGTAATTGCAACCTTAGAATTATTTGAATTGGTATCAGTTACTTGCCGCTGCGGGCACGCAGCCAAAATCCGTTGGCAGTATATGTATATAGATGGATTTCCCTAGATCACAACATACGTTCTATCAAAATATCATTTCTTGCTCTGGGGTCGAGAATTTTTTTTATTCTGAAGAATTCCATTCCTTCTCACATGGCAGTGAGAGGAAATCTAACTCTTTTAAAAACTTTCTATGGAAAACTCTTTGACGCCTCTTCATTTAGAGGTGATAAAAGCAAGTCGAAACTGGCAGTGACGAAGATTTACTGATTTGCACCTTTTGTAATTTGAATACACAGACTTTGGAAATCATTTTTGGACTTTCTCAAGTTCCTCACGTTAGATGTAATTTAATGATGCAAATGCATATTCATGTAACTGTAAACTTCACAGCTTTTGAGAGGACTATTTTTCTTTTTATGCAGGATTAAAGTTCTTAGCTGTTCTAGCTTTGTAATTGTTGCAAAGCCTATAGTTTGACTTAAAATCTAGTATACAATTTATCTTCCTACATTGGCAGAAACAGTAGATATAGCGAAAATACTTCTACGATGTTGGATAACAAACAAATTGCTTGTTGACTGCAACACTAGCGTACAACATAGCGTTTCTACTAGCGCTTCCACAGCATGTGAACAGAATAACGAAACATGGAGGAATATGAAAGACTAGCGTTAGCAGTGGTGGCGCACAGTGCGGCCGATTCCCAAAAAAGTGGCCAAAAGTAAAAAAAATAAATGTACTTATAGGAATTTTATGTTGTTGTGTTGGCATTAGTATATTCCAACTATCATAATTTCTTTTACTTGCCCCAAAATAGTTGTCACAATTATACTTTTGTTACAGCGCCATCAACAGTTATCTAAACTATTAAAAGATAGAGTGTTTTTCAAGGAAACTAAACAATTGCAATTTGTTCAAGAGTGATTTACCATCCATATATTTTTTTCTGATGCATTAATTAATTATTTAGTGTTAATACTTAAATTTTTACGCATTATTATGATAAAGTATTATTGCTCCGTGTTGCTCCGTTATATAAAATGATGGAGGTTGTTCTATAATGTGTTGACTTTCATAAAAAAATAGCTGTTCAAATTTGCTCGATTTTTTTTGTTGAAGTTTCAAAAAATTCACGTTAATCAAGAAAACAACTACTTAAGAAATGAGGTTCAAGTGTCTTGGTTTACTAATATTTCGAAAATATTAAATTCTTTTTGGTTAAATACTTTTTTTCAATAATAAATAAAGATCTACTATTGAATATAATCACTGAATCATGATTTTTTGATAGTTTCAATCTATGTGATGCATTGACAAGAAAAGAATTATTCCAGGCAGTTGCAAGCTATTTCGTGTAGTTATGATATAAATATTGAAAAGTTTAAAGCATACAATTTAGAAACAGCAAATTTTTTATTGAATTATACGGCTGGTACTGCATGCTATTTACAAGTTGTTAATTCATGGCCCTATAATAATAGCTCATTCGTTGCTACGTATTGGACAAACGTCTGAAGTGGCACAGGAATGGTGTAATGAATATTTCTAAGAATCTCGTGAAAATTTTTCTCGTAAGTGTTCGCGATCAAAAACAATGCAGGATATATTTTTTAGATTTTTTGTTACATCTGATCCTTATATATCAAGTTGTCGAAAATTATCAGCGAAACACTGAAATCTCTATCAAATGAAGTTGATAATTTACTGTTACCTCCAGATATAGCATCGACAAACAATTTACAAGATCTACAAAATAGTACAAAATGTTCAATATCAGAAGATACTGATGCATCTACTGAGGACGAAACTGACTTTTTTTGTAAAAATGATTATTAATCTTATTCATTAATATATAATAAAAAAAATGTTTACTGTGACTTTGCAATTATCCCCTTATAGTCCTGTGATAAATATTGAGTTTTTCCGTGTAATTAAACTAAAAAACTGTGACTTTTCAATTACCCACTTATACTCCTGTGATAAATATTGAGTTACAGTGTATTGAAGCTAATAGATGTCGGTGACATCTACCGTCAATTGAGTAATTTAAGTATATGAACGCATACTATGCTATAACATATACCATACTCTTGACAGATGGTTCGAGTGTTTTATATAAAAACACATAAGTAAATATATATACAGATATATATCCACATATTTAGAACTATATCATTCAACGTATGACGGTAGGTGTCACCGACATCTATTAGGTTCAATACACTGACTGTTGTCTTACTGATGTGTATAACATCCAAGTATTTCACTTTAGAACTTGTCATTCAAGGAAGCGTATCTGACGAGAACTCCTGGTTCGAAACAGCTGTCATACGTTGAATGATATAGTTCTAAATATGTGGATATATATCTGTATATATATTTACTTATGTGTTTTTATATAAAACACTCGAACCATCTGCCAAGAGTATGGTATATGTTATAGCATAGTATGCATACTTAAATTACTCAATTGACGGTAGATGTCACCGACATCTATTAGGTTGAATACACTGACTGTTGTCTTACTGATGTGTAAAACATCCAAGTATTTCACTTTAGAACTTGTCATTCAAGGAAGCGTATCTGACGAGAACTCCTGGTTCGAAACGGCTGTCATACGTTGAATGATATAGTTCTAAATATGTGGATATATATCTGTACATTTTTCCATGTAATTAAACTAAAAAAATCGAACTTACAGACCATATTATGTCTGCCATATTGAATCTCAATTAAAAAAAAGTTATACTGATATCAAACTCGTAATTAGTGACCCCAAACACACCCCGAGTTTACATTTTAGAGTGAATTACTCGAAATTTCGAATTTTGGGAATCGGCCGCACTGTGCGGCGTGTAGTGTGATATTTTTAGTGAAGTGAAAAAGAAAACGAAAGGTTAAGCAAAATCTTTATCAAAAGATAATGTTTAGTGAAATTCAGCTATTTAAATTACTAAAAAGACGATTTACATGACGGAAGTATAGAAATGGTAAAATATAAAATTCTGTACGATTGTCCATCACGGATATGGAGTGAATTTTGTGAGAAGTTGCCCCTAGAATTAAATTTGACGACCCCAATTATCGGCAAGCTATTTTTCCAGTTGAACGATTTTTTGCCAAAAAGTTGATTTTAGGAATCTTTTATGTATCAGGTTTGAAAAAAACAGTTCCATATGCCAAGTGGTTGAAAAAGGTAGAATATTTATACAGTGAATAAAAAAAACTTAAAAAATGTGTTAGGTAAGCAGTTAGGATCTTTGAATTATGTTCATAAGATACTATAGTTATAAAATGGGTTAAAGAAATGTTAGAAGCAGTTGTTTATAAAGGGTGTTTGAAATATAAGATGGAGTGGAATTATAGTTTATGTTGTGGTTAAAAACTTGTTTTTTATCCACAAGTAGTTACATATATAGGATGGATGAAATATTTTAAAGTAATGGTATGATCTACAAGGTGTTCCATTTACCGAATGGTTGAAATATAAGGTGGGGTAGGATTCTAAGGGTATAGGGTGGTACAAAAATGTTATACTGGGTGGCCGATAAGTAGTTGCAAATACACGGTGGTGGAAATAGCGGGTGGAGTAGATTTATAGTCAAACAGGTTGGATAATTTTTTTTAGGATAGAACATGAGCTGTTGCATATTTGCAATATCTGAAACATGGATCGAAGTAAAATTATAGTTCATACAGTGTGATTAGAGGTATTTAAAAATTTTATATTTGGTTGCCCCTAAGCAGATGTACATACAAGGTGGTTGAAATATTTGGTAGAGTAAAATTATGGTTATACAGGGTGGTTCAAAAATAAGTTGTAATGTTTGACACATTGGCAGCGGTGTATACAGGATGGTTTTAATGTAGATGGAAGTAGAGTCAGTTATACAAAGGGGTTAAAAATTTTTTTGAATAAAATTGTTATGCCAATAAGCAGTTGCAGTTTGGATGAGGGTTTAAATAAAAGTTTGGTGTTAGGGTGCAAAACTGTGTTTTTATAATTGTGACTCACGAAGGGTTCCACATCATTTCCATTAGGATGGATCAAAAAAGTTAAAAAAAAAGTTTTATAGGGTAGACCATAAACAGTTGCATTATACTATATGAAATATCTGTAAGCAGTTGCATAGCTGAAATATAGAGTAGAGAAAACTTATAGTCAGGTGTTCAAAAAATTATAACACAGCAGCATATACAGTATGGTTGCAATATAGGGTGAAGTAGAGTTACAGTTATTCAAGGTGATTCAAAACATGTCGAATAAGATAGTTATATAGGGAGGCCCATAATTACTTGCAGTTTGGCTGAAATATATTCGGGATTGGTGGATTTATGGTTAAGTAGGGTGGTTCAAACAAGTTAGTTTTTTTTATATAGGTTAGCCCATATGTTGCATAAGTTATTTCTTTTTGCGAAGGCTTGAACATTCCGTACGCGGGTGAAACCGCGGGTAACGGCTAGTAGAATATATATACGTTAGGGCATAGGCTTATCCAGGCCATTATTTGGGGGGGGGGTCCATGTTTAGAAAAAATGATTTTACTTAGTATTTATAATTTATTAATATCTTGTAAAATAGTTGTAAATACGTAAGAAATAGAATTATTTCTCTTCTTTATGACAACTTAGTAATAATTGTTAATGCCGATGTAGTGAATAATGTTTTGTTTAATTTCAGGGTGGGGGAGTTGAAATAATTTTGGTGACTAGTTTCCCCTTACCATTCACAGTGAATAATTGCCATTGAAAGTAACAACACAGTAATTTCTTCAAGTAAAAGCATAATTACTGTGATGCTGGAAATAATATTTTCTACATACTTCTCGGAACGAAATGCAAAGGACGCCGCAGTTTTCAAGTTATGATGAATTTTATATTTAATGCAGGGTACACTAGGATGAGATGAGTCAATATATATCAAAAACTACTAGGACTATTTATCTGAAAATTAGTAAACAGGGGGTTTTCGAGGAGCTGGTTTCAGTTAAAATGATTTCAGTTATCTACGACTTCCGGTTGTATGGGAAGTAGTCCCAAACTTTTATAAATGGAACACCCTATTTTTTAAACCTTTTTTTGAATCTACGATGAATTTCAATATAATTTTATTAAAAATATCATATGTCTGAAGGGCTCCAGTTGAAAGTTATTTAAACTTTTTGAAAATTTTGACAGACGCAGCTTTCTAAAAAAATATATTTTTTTGGAAACAAAGAGGGCCCGGTCAAAAATTACCAGAATTTGCCTGAATAAAACCTGAAACTTGCTAAATCTTTGGAAACTTTTCAAAAGAATATATGGAGTGTTAAGAAATCGTCCCCGAATTCGGCTATCTCGGACATAATTTTCAATTTTTTTTTTCAAATGGATTTTGTGTACCTAAATTAAAGGATTTTTGTGGTTAAGACAGATATCTGAATTTTCACTAGGCTTTTTTGAACGAATCGGCAATAAACAAATGCTGAAGTGTCAACAAACATTATTTGCTAATAATTTGGTGTTAAAGGACAATTATATGGAAAGCATTTATCATGTCCCGTTTAGGATTTAGTAACTAAGTTCCGTTCGCGATACTCGGATAGACCAACACCCACTCATGACACGCTGACGGGGCTCATTCACAATTGCAAAATAGATGGACAGTTTGTGAAAAAGCAAGAAAAAGGGAAACCTGTCTTAGATAATAAAGATAATTAAGTTACAGTCTTCGTATGCTTAAGAGCATATCCAGAAAATTCCTCAGTAGATGTTGAAAGAGATGTGGGAATATCTATGATTAGTTTTCAGAGGGTCCTAAAAAAACATAAGAACCATCCGTTTGCATTCTCATAAGTTAAGAATTTAAGAGCAGGTGATGCTCAAAGACGGAATGATCTTGCGAATTCATATTAATCAAAATTCAGGAAGACGGAAATTTTCTACATAAAATGATTTGGACGGATGAGGCAAAACTTATGGAATGGTCAACCACATTACTGGAGTGATACTAATCCACACATTATTTTTAGGTGAGAGATATCTCGAAATTTTAGAACATGGTTTACATCCATTAGTGTTGACTTAGAATCAGCTGTGGTCTCAACATGACCTCATAATATTGCACCTGTGAATAACTTTTTAGACAAACATTTGGAGATCGTTGGATAGAGAATAATGGACCTCATCGACGGCCCCCTATTCTCCCGATATCACTCCTTAGCTTTTTTTATTTGGGGTCGAGTAATAAATATTGTCAGTGCTGCACTGCTAACAACAAAGGTAGATTGCCAGGAAATGATGTGCGTCATGGTGTTATGAGTATGCTTTGGTCTATGCGGAGATCGCAATGGAAAGGTTTCACATACTTTTTTTATAACCATATCAAATTCTACATAAATGGTTAAAAAGTAAAGTAATGTATATACGTTTCTTGAAGGTTCCTTCAAAAAAGCCTACGAATAATTCATTTATCTCTAATAGCTACACGGAAATTTTAATTTTTCCAAGTGCATACAAAAACTGTTTCATTTAGTCTTGTAAGCATAAACTTCTACTTTTTGGCCTAGATTTCAATGGTTTTGAGGAAAAATGGAGTTGCCATTTTAAAAAAAAATGAGTTATACGATTTTCGGATTCAGTACCAATTTCTGAGCTCTAGAAAGCTTTAAGTTTTATTCAGGTAAATTCTGATAATTTTTTGTCTAGCCCTATTTACTTCCACAAAAATAATATTTTGTGAAGAGCTGGATCTGTCAAAATTTTCAAAAAGTTGAAATAACTTTTAACCGGACCCCTTCAGACATATGATGTTTCTAATAAAGTTATCTTAAAATTCATCATAGATTCTAAAAATGCTACAAAAAAACAGAATGTTCTATTTAAAAACAAAGTTTGGGTAACTGTAACTAAAACCGGCTCCTCGAAAAACCCTGTAAACTAATTTTCACATTAATACCCCCAGTAGTTCCTTATATATATATATATATATATATATATATATATATATATATATATATATATATATATATATATATGAACTAAGCTAGGTTCCGGGTGAGAACCGCGTCTGAATTTATTGAATACTCGACGTTTCGACTCCTGCTTCGGAGCCATTATCAAGAGACAAAAGTGAAAAAGAGTTTCAGAGTCTAGATCGAACTCGGGGCCTCAATCTGCCTACTCCCCAAGAGTCACTAGGTAACCAGTTACCTAGTGACTAGGTAACCAGTTACCTAGTGACTAGGTAACCAGCCTACTCCCCAAGAGTCACTAGGTAACTGGTTACCTAGTCACTAGGTAACTGGTTACCTAGTCACTAGGTAACTGGTTACCTAGTGACTCTTGGGGAGTAGGCAGATTGAGGCCCCGAGTTCGATCTAGACTCTGAAACTCTTTTTCACTTTTGTCTCTTGATAATGGCTCCGAAGCAGGAGTCGAAACGTCGAGTATTCAATAAATTCAGACGCGGTTCTCACCCGGAACCTAGCTTAGTTCATAATAATGACCGCGGAAGCCTCTCAGAACATATATATATATATATATATATATATATATATATTCAGCTCTTCGTGGTATACTCTGACCATAAATATAAAATTAACCATAACTTGAAAACCATCAGTCATCGGACTTTGCGGCCAAGAAGACATTTGTTTATTTTGTTAAGATCTATAAAAAATATATATAATTTCAGCCAAATCCACCGGTGGCCACTTTCCAGAAGGAATGTGCCGGGTCCTTTATGAATGTATACAAAATATCCTCTAATGTTGGATAACAGTTTCCACTGCAGGAACAACACACAAATTTTTCCTAATTGTTCAGATTTTCTGTTGAAGTTAACAACTCAGATTGGAAACCAGCGACAATAAGAAATAGTTGACATTTCTTGCCGAAAATACAGAAACTTTCAGAAAAGTTGTAAAACATTTTTCGGAAGAAGCAACAGCAACAGAAAAGTTATAAAATATTCCTGTAATGGGAATGTAACTTCACTCACTCAATGCACCCGTTTGCTCAATCCAAGGCTAGCTGCATCTGACATCTCTAGCTTGTTTCAGCTGAGCCCCTGCGTTTGCTATAATTCTAGTCATTTTGTTCCTCAGCCTGCTTTACATTCATCATTCGGCTGGTCCAAATGTCTATTTTATTGTTTACTAGCCGTTACTCGCGGTTTCACCCGCGTACGGAATGTTCAAGCCTTCGCGAAAAGAAATAACTTATGAAACATATGGGTTATCCTAAATAAAAAAATTTCTAATTGAACCACCCTACTTAACTATAAGCCCACCAATATCGAATATATTTCACCCTAACTGCAAGTACTTATTTTTGAATAAACTTGAATAACTGTAACTCTACTTCACCCTATATTGCAAACATCCTGTATATGCTGCTGTTTATTTGTCACCCATATTTAACTTTTTGAACACCTGACTATAACTTTTCTCTACCCTACATTTCAGCTATGCAACTGCTTATGGTCTACGCTGTGTAACAATTATTTCGGAACCGCCTTTTAAAGCAAAATTTCTCTATATTTTAATCAACCCTTGTATGCAGCTTTTTCTAACATTGTGTTAAACACACTCTAAAACTATAAAGTTGTTCTCCCCATATTTCAGATATTCCATATAGTAGAATGCAACTGTTTATGGTCTACCTTACATAACAATTTTTTTAAACTTTTTTGATCCATCCTAATGGAAATGCCTGTGGAACCTTTGGTGTGTCACAAATATAAAAACACAGTTTTGCACCATAACACCAAACTTTTATTTAAACCCACACCCAAACTGCAAGTGCTTATCGGCCACCCTATATAACAATTTTATTGAATATTTTTTAACTGCTTTGTATAACTCTACTTCCATCTACATTAAAACCATCCTGTAAACATCGCTGCCAATTTGTCAAACATTACAACTTATTTTTGAACCACCCTGTATAACCATAATTTTACAAAATATTTCAACCACCCTGTAGGTGCATCTGTTTAGGGGGCCATCAAATTTAAAATTATTAAACAGTTAACTATAACTCTGGTCCACTTACTATCTTATATATGCAACTGCTTATGGACTACGCTATATAACCATTTTTGATCCACCCTTGAAAGTATAATTAGTCTCCATCTTTTATTCCAACCACACCTTATATGCAGCTTTTTCTAACATTGTATTAATCACACTGTATGAACTATAATTTAAGTTCGATCCATGTTTCAGATATTGCATATATGCAACAGCTCATGTTCTATCCTACAAAAAAATATTGTCCAACCTGTTTAACTATAAATCTACTCCACCCGCTATTTCAATCAGCTTGTATTTGCAACTACTTATCGCCCACCCAATATAACATTTTTTGTACCACCATGTAAACTATAAATCCATCAATGCCAAATATATTTCACCAAAACCGCAACTGCTTATTAGGCACCGAATATAACAATTTTATTCAACATGTTTTTGAATCACCTTGTATGTATACGCTACTCCTTATTGGTCAACCAGTATAACATTTTTTAAATAATTATCATAACACATCTTCACCCTATGTTTCAACTATACTATCTTTGCAACTTATTATGAACTACGCTACTTCACAATTTTTCCTCATATCTTTTTAAGACATATTAAAGTATAATGTCTCTCCACACTTCAGTTAACCACCCTTCATTTACAACTTTTTCTAACTTTGTTTGAATGACACTGTATAACTATAACTTTACTGCGCACCATATTTCAAAGACTCCATATATGCAACTGCTATATAACAAAATTTTTCTAGCATTTTTTACTCACCTTGTATAATTATAACTGTACACTACCCTACGTTTCAACAACTTTTTATATACAACTACTTATTTACCACCAAATATAACATTTTTGTACCATCCTGTATCCCTAGAATCCTACCCCACCCTATATTTCAAGCATCCGGTAAATGGAACAGCTTGTAGATCATAACATTACTTTATAATGTATTTTAAACCCACTTGCACAGCTGTGATTATACTCCGCAACTACTTGTAGATATAAAACAAGTTTTTAGCCACAACATAAACTATAATTCCACTGCATCTTATATTTCAAACACCCTGTATAAACAACTGCTTCTAACATTTCTTCAACCCATTTCATAACTATAGTATCTTATGAACATAATTCAAAGATACTAACTGCTTACCTACCACATTTTTTAAAGATTTTTTATTCACTGTATAAATATTTCTACCCTTTTTCAACCACTTGGTATATGGAACTGTTTATGGCCCATTCAATATAACTTTTTTGGACCGTATAACTAATTCCACTCCCTCTTATTTCCACCACATTGTATATATCCAGCTGCTTATAGAACACGAAATAAAACTGTTTTTAGAATTTTTAAATCCATATAATTCTACTCCGCTCTAAGTTTCTTATATACAGAACACCCTGTAAAATTACGTTTGTTATATGCGTTGATTTTTGTTAAATCGAAACATGTTACATTTGCACATTCCGAATTTTGAATAAAAGCTAAGCTGATGCCAGTATCTAATATTTTGTGCGAGTGGTGGAACCAATTGAGTAATTGTATTACCCAACATGGTAGAAGTTTTTTTGCTATATCTACCGTTTCTGCCAATTTAGAGAGATAAAATTTCTTCGCAACAAAAAAAAAAAAGATTAAGCAAAATCAGTAAAGTAGTTCTTACGTGATGCCCGAACAAACAAACAAACAAACAAACAAACAAACAAACAACAAACAGACAAACTTACAATTTTATAATAGTATGGATGACTTCATCTTCATTCACTTTTGCAGTTAAGGAATTTCAATTCAATAATTATGTTTACTTGTAAAAAAATTCTAGTCACTTATGTATTCAGCTCATAGTATTGCTGGTACCAACTCAAAGATTTTAACAGGTCAGATAGGTTATAGGCTGTGATAGTCAATAAACTATATCCCAGAAGAAAACACTAACTAAAATGTATTAATAAAATAGTGAAGATGAAAAGCAATAAAAGTTTTAACCCAGCTCGAAGGAATATCAATGAGTTTTGGCCTATTTATAGTAATGACATAGAAAAAAGTAATATTAATAATTTGGGGACAACTAACACCTTTTAATTCATAATGAAACATGTTTTTTGGGGATAGGGATCTTCGAAGATTTAATAGTTCATTCGGGGTTTCTCTCCTCATTGTGATTTCTGAAAAACAAATTAATATCTACACACTACAGATGGTGTTCCAATTTCTTCATTATTTAAGAAGATACAGACAATTTCTTTAATTTTTAAAATTTTATTTTATTAGTGTGTATTTCTCTAAGTAATATATTCATATTGCCAATTTTATGTATACTATTATAAGTTGGTACATGGTTTGCCCATCTTGATCTGTCTATATGTCTTTTTACCATTGCATGGGTTTGATTTTTTCCTTATTTAGAGCAGTCTTGATGTTTCACCGGTATATGTGTTTCTGCACATTGTACACAGGAGTTTTTAACGTTTGTTGATGAAACTACTTTTGCTCTGTAGATTTAATTTCTCCTTTTTTAAGTTCAAAAGAAATTTGAAGAGAAATTCAAGTAGCTATTGGTATATATTGGTTTTCTGTAAACACTTGTAGTAAAGTTTTTGCTCGATGGTTTAACCAACACTTCCGAAAATGGAAGTTAAGCTTCATTCTTTATTTCAAGAGGAAATTTAATTCTGTATTCTCTAAAAAAGGGTATAAATCGTCAACGCTGTTCCCATATTGCAAAAATACCATCAACATAGTGCTACCATACTTTAGGTTTTACAGTAGAATTAAAGATTAAGGTTTCCTCAAAATATTTCATAAATATATTGCTTACTCTGGGTGACAAAGTAGCCATAGCAATGCCAATACCTTTCCCGTAGGCAATTTCTTCATATTGAAAAGTTGTTATTCTCAAAGTTTGAGAAGCTGCATTATTGTATTAACAGATACTTTTATTCTTATACTCTTTTCAAAGTGCAATTCTTTTGTACGCAATACATATTGTTTTTAGTCAGGGAATTCATCACTTGCGGTTCCCACAAGAGAATGTCCCCTCGAACACTTATTTATGTATTTGATACATATCAATAAATTTCTAGACGCAAGATGTAAAGACCGACGTATAGGATTTTCGGAGAAACTAGCACACAGAGGTTCCGAATCTGGAGTCGTTCCATGTAAGTGCTGTTATCCCGTAACGCCTAGGTTAGAATATCACGATCACATTTTCAAATTAATTTCACCTTTCAGAGAACCTCTGTTTGCTAATTTCTCCGAAAATTCTTGGTGTCGGTTTTTACATCTCGCAAATACAAATTTACCGACATGTATCAAATACATAAGTATTTGAAAGGACATTCTCTTGTGAGAAGCGCATTGATGAGGGTTCCCTGACTGCAAATATATATATATATATATATATATATATATATATTCTATATATTGTCTTGCTTACAAAAGAATAACACCTCGAAGAGAGTATTCAATGTTTCTGACAGGTAAAGTTAACCTGAGCATTTTATCGTGACAATTTAACCCAGAAGTTACGGGATAACAGCAATTACATGGAACGGCTCAAGTGCTAGTTTCTCCGAATATCCTAGATGTTAGTCTTTACATATTGCGTCTACAAATTTTATTCTTGTTTGAAGTGAGTTATCAAATTCAATATTTTTAAATAATTTATTTACAGCATTCTTCAATAAAGTGACAATATCAAAACTTATTAAAATTTGTATTTTTTAGTGTGCTGTGGTTGAATTTGTGGGGCTTAATAATTTCTCTTGGGTTTGTTATTTTCAAGAAGAACTCAATAGATTTTTGTAGACGCAAGATGTAAAGACCGACATCTAGGATTTTCGGGGAACCTAGAACTCAGAGGTTCCGAATCTGGAGCCGTTCCTTGTAATTGCTGTCCTCCCTGAACTCCTAGGTTAGAATGTCTCGATACAATTTTCAGGTTACTTTACCTGTCAGAGATATTGAATACCCTCTTCGAGGTGTCATTCTTTTGTGCGCAACACAATATATATGATATATATTGTTTCTGGTCGGGAACCTTCATCAGTTACGCTTCCCACACGCCCTCTCGAACACTTATGCATTTGATACATAACAGAAGAACAGCAATTACACGGAACAGCTCCAGATTCGGAACCTCTATGTGCTAATTGTCTTCTAAACTTTGTTTGTGGCATATTATTAATTATTTTTATGTTTTTTGGGCAATAACACCACAATCGAAATAAAACGACGTATATTGATGAAAAACCAAACGTTTCAAAGTCTATTCTGACTTCGTTGTCAATGCCATTGAAATTTATGAGTCCACAAATGGCGAGGTTTCATAAGAAAGTAATTAAGTTATACATTTTATCACGTTACAAAAAAAAAGAAGCACATGGAGAACTTCAACATCTTTCCAACGATATATCACACGTATTGGAAAGTAATCAATATCATAATAAAATTTGAGATTGCAACTTTCAAGGTGAGAACTACGAAAAATAAAACATGCACCAAATTGCAATAATTTGTTCAAACCGACTTCTACCGCTACGGATGCAATCGCGTCACCTTTTTCTGACTCCTACAGTGGTAGTCTCTAGTCGCATCTCATCTCATATTATTTCAAAAGCAACATTTATTATTGCTCTTAACGGCTCCTTGGTTTTTACTTCTCTCTCATAAATGAGTTGCTTGGCCGTCCCCATACAAAAAATCAAATGTAGTCAGGTCTGTCGACCTTGGAGGTCAGAGTATAGAACCAGTTCTCTCGATCCACGCGTTTGAAAATGAATTGTCCAGGAGCTCTCTGACAGGTCGCCTATAATCTGCTGGTCAGTCATCTTTTTTGAATATTATTGGTCTGCCTCCAATGGGATTTCATCTCATAAGATCGATCATCCCACATTATTTGGAACGCAACATTGATTCTTTCCCTTAACTGCTCCTTGGTTTCTATTTCTAACTCGTAAATGACTTGAATTGTTAATGAATGATTTATCGATCTTATTAGATGAAGTCCTATTGGAAGACAGACCAAAAATATTCAAAAAAGATGTCTGTTCAGCACATTATAGGCGAACTGTCAGAGAGCGCCTCGACAATTCATTCCCAAACGCGTGGATTGAGAGAATTGGCCCTATACTCTGGCCTCCAAGGTCGCCAGACCTGACTCTCTTTGATTTTTTTTGTATGGGGACGGGTCAAGCAACTCGTTTGTGAGAGAGAAATAAAAACGAAGGAGCAGTTAAGAGCAAGAATAAATGTTGCCTTTGAAATAATATGGGATGAGATGCGACTAGAGACTACCACGGTAGGAGTCAGAAAAATGTGTCGTGATTACATCTGTAGAGGTAGAAGCCGGTTTGAACACAATTTATAACAAATTATTGCAATTTGGTGTATGTTTTATTTTTTGTAGTTCTCACCTTGTAAGTTACAATCACAAATTTTATTATGATACTGATTACTTTCCAATACGTGGATATATCGTTGGATAGGGGTTGAAGTAGAGAAGTTTTGTAAGCAGTCGAAGTTCTCGATGTGCTTCTTATTTTTTTTTGTAACGTTATAAAATGTGTAACTTAATTTTTTTTATGGAACCTCGCCATTTGTGGACTCATATAAATTTTTCAACAAATCATTTGTGTCAAATATCGAATGCAGATGAGCAAACAGACATCATAGATTACATTTAAGTTTATTTAGTGAAGATACAGTGAAAAATAAAAAAGTAACAACCGTTTAAACGCAAAAGACTGAGATAAAGAAAAAAAAATTAAAAAAAGAGAAAGATATCTGCCCTCCATGTTTGGCGAACGTTCTACAAAACAGCCTGTATATGAATACTAAACAAATTATATTTATTAAACAAATATAAATAGTACTTTTGAATAAATTCGCCTGTGATCATAACTTTTTGTGCTACTCCGAACAAAAAATTCAGAATTGCAATTCTATAAAAAATTTCGGGGACATGTCTAGTTTTTCAAATTGATCTTACTGGAAAAATTTCATTGGGGGAGCTAAATGTAAAGAGGTTTTTCGCTTAATTTGCTCAAAAATTTTATACTTTTTTCCTTTCATGGGACAACGAAAATTTGAATAACGAATTTGGAATTAATAATTGCAAACAACTTCAACCATAATCCACTGTCAGTCAAGAAAATTACTGATAATCATCATGTAAGTACGACAGCTGGAAAGATTATCAACCGTTAATTTTGCGATAAGGCTTTTCGGGACTGGTCAGAATTGTTATTAATGTTCGTGGCGTTTTTTACGTTAAAGGTGTACGAATAATAAATTTAAGATTTTCAGAAGAAATTACTATGGTAAAATTATGGCTTAATGTAATTGTTTGAAATATCATCTTTTAGAACTTAATAAAAACCATGCCTAATTAGGTTCACAACCACCTGGGGCTGTTAACCGGGCACTTTCTTGGTTATTATCTATGCAAAATAATATGTAAAGATGTAAAATTTGTTTATTTGTTTAGTCCTTATAGGTTATATTTTATTTTCAGAAAATATTCAAATGTGGAGTAGACTTGTGTTTTTAAAGAAACTCAATTTCTCGGAAACAGTGATATAAGCCTGAAAATTGGCATACTGGGTGTCAACCCTATCGTTTAGCAATGTCACATCCGTTTGCTGTCAATGCATAAATTTGAAATTTTGTTTTGCGATATGAGGTGAAAGGACCTACAATTTTGACAAAAAAAATTGAAGATCGCTTCCGGCTTTCCGGAAGATGACTATGTCTAGTATTTTCAATACGATCCTTTACATTTTAATTGACATTTTGATCGATACTAATATTCTATTTTCAATTATGTCAGAAGGTAACGACATTGTTTAAAATTGTGGTATATGAGAGAGCTTTTGCCAACTTCAGTATGGCGAAATTTGTTAAATCACAATACATTGACCTATCCTCATGATTTGTTGCAATAGATTTAATTAAATTTGGAAAACTTTGAACTTACCTTTTATATACCAAGAGATTTCGTTCTTTGATTAATCTGTCAAATTGTTATTGAAATTACTAAACATTCGGGGTAGTAATTCATATTAAAAAAAGAGTGAGTAAATATCTATATACAGAAAAATGACAAACGTAATGTTTTTTTCGGTTTATTTCGGTAAATTCCGAATTCGAACTTTTCTACTGGATTATACAAATGATTGTTAATGAATCAAATTAACAAATAAAAGAGAAAGAATACATTATACTAGTTCGGAAGATTCATTTCAAATGTTACAAAATAAATATACAGATCTCACTCAATTTTCTTTTAATGAGACTTAAAGAATTTTGAAATGGCGTATTTTAACGAAATATTTAGTACATGAGCATGACAGAGTATGATTGGAAATAAAAAATAATAATTTCGACTCCAAAGAAATTCATAACAAATATTTACGCAATTTTAGATTCAGATTGAAATAATATTTGCGGATTTCTAGTATATAATTTTTTCATTTAGTTAATAAAGAACATTTTACAAAATGTTTAAAGGAATATCCTCAAACTTTAAATAAGAATCTTCTATTAACATATGGCGGCTTATTTATGGAAATTCTTTAAAAGATATTGTTACGAAATTTACCTAGATCGATCCTGTTTCATTTCAGTACGACATCGATCGCTTCTAGGACAAAAAATGTTCTCGAAATGGCTCGGCGGCTGTGGTGTTGATGATTGATTATACAAGAATTTTGGACGCTGGTTTTAAAAGGACCGACCCAAAATCGCTGCAGTTGTTAGTACAGCGAAGAGGTTATATGTAGAATTGTTATTGTGATTTGAATCAGCTCTTCTGTACAATCTGATGTAAATAAAAGTTCTAGAAAAGTGAAAGTGAATATTAGTTGGATAATGTTAATGGGACCCACGAAATTTATAACAATTTGGTAATCAGAAGTGCAGGATTAAGTGCAGTTAAAATCAAAATTGCAATTTGATTTATGGAAACCCGTAGCATGGAAAAAATGGATGAAACTACCAAAAAATAGTCAAGCAGGTTACGGAGGGACTAGACGAAAAAATAGCTCAGATTCTAGAAAAACGTGACAAGAAGGAGAAACATCAAGAAGAAATTCAACAAAGGTTAGTAAAATCTTTTGATGAAAAACGTAAAATAGAATTAGAAAATCTTGTCACTACGATGACAAGCGAACAACAAAATCTTGTTTCCACGATGGAAGAAAAACAACAAAATCTAGTTTCCACGATGAAAAGTGAACAACATAATTTAATTGAAGGATTGTTCTCGGAATTTGAAGAAAAAAAAGGCAAAACGGAAGAAAAAAGACAACTGCAATTTGACCAAAAATGCAAATAGTATCGCAAGATAATGAAACAATTAATGAAAGAATGCAGATAGTTGAATCAGACATAAAATAAATAAATGACGACATAAAGATCCTAAAAAGTAAAGTGGACACTCTTGAAATAAAAGTAGATGACATCGATTCCATCCAGAGCCAGGTGAAATTTGAAATCAGTTCCATTAAAAACACGGTACAAAGTGAAGTAAGTGAAGTACAAGATAAAATCAGTGCCATCCAAAACAAGGTAGAAACAGAAATAAAAAAAATGCAACAGGACTTGCAGCACACCGTGAGTACCAAAGGTTCCCTTAGTAAACCACCAACATTCGACGGCAGTTCATCTTCGCCCATGTACAAACGGCAATTTGAGACCGTGGCTACAGCTAATGGATGGGATATTCCAGAAAAATCTACTTCTCTGGTAATTTCGTTAAGAGGTCCGGCCCCAAAACTCCTCCAAAGCATTCCAGTCGATGAACAAGGCAATTTCGACAAGAGCATCGCCATCCTGGACAAACGATACTACAATCAATCTTTGAGCCAGGTATACCAAGTCCAACTGAGTGGAAAAACGCAAAAATCCGGTGAAAGCCTCGAAGAATTCGAAGCAGAGATTAGCCGTTTAGTGCACTTGTCCTACCCAGACCTGCCAGAGGAAACCAAGGACCAATTGGCCACGCAGAACTTCATAAACGGTATCAGAGATTTGGAAGTACAAAGAAACCTAAGACTTAGCTCAAGAAGAGTAACGAAGCTTTGCTCCGGGCTTTGGAGGTAGAGGCCGTCATGAACATGTCCAAGCCGAGGGTGCGAGTAGTTTCCTTCAACCAGGAAGATCCAGAGTCACCATTTCAAGCGCTGTTGGCTGGTATGAACAAACTATTAGAACGGTCACAAAGAACTGGCACCAGAGGGGCATGTTACCGTTGTGGACGGACAGGGCTCTTTCAACGTGGTTGTAGAGTGAGGCTACCTGAACGATCATCGACCAGGGGTAGCCAAAAAACCGACCTTACCAACCAGGGAAACTCCAATCAGTCAGCATAAGGGGGCGAATGCTGACTAACCCTCCACCAGCCCCCAGGACAGTATCCATCCGGGGATTTTGCCGAGATAGCAGCAGCCTAGTCATACGGGGCACCATCAATGGCCGAGCAATTACCATCACCATCGACACTGGCGCCGCTGTGTCCATCGCCAAGTCGACGGTCTTGAGGGTTTCTGAAATTAGGCCAGTTACCAATAACATCCATCACAGAACAGTCACCGGCGAGTCCATGTCAATACAGGACGATTATATACTGGGTATGGACCTAATTAGCCAGCACGGATTTATGTTCGACCCGAGATATGATGTTCTTCGGTTCCTAAATGATGAATTTGTATTGACACGGCCCTGCAACAGCTCAGCGACCTCCATAGAAATTGTTGCAAAATCCTCAGCCAGAATTCCCGGTCGAACGGAACAAATTATTCATGGGCAGCTAGCAAGCAATCCTGGGAGCTCCGTTGGAATGGTGGAGCCCGTACACTCAGCTCATGACTACTTAGTTGGACGGGCTATAGTTAAAACCGGACGAGAAATACCAATTAGAGTCCTTAATTTGTCCTACAACGACATCAGACTTGCCAATGTTCAAGAAATAGCTTGTTTCAAGCCAGTGAAGACCATCGAAGAAGAGTTCGGTGAGGACAAGGGCCCAGTAAAGAGTTCGCAACAGATGTTGGGAACCCACCAGTGTCACCGGATAATATCATTCAGAAATAGACGCGATACGCCTAGACGACTACCAAGGCCAATTTAGTCGGGTTCCAGGAGAGAGACAAAGTCTAGCTGTATAACCCCCAACGGAGCAAGGATAAATCCCCAAAGCTTACACCCGCCTGGGATGGTCCCTACGAGGTGGCTTAATGACGTCGTCTACCGGATCTGTCGAAACCCCAAGGCTAAGTTGAAGGTCCATGGAGAAGATGTTTCTGACCGGGACGATCAGAATTAAAGGGGGGGCAGTGTTACAAAATTTACCTAAGCCGACCCTGTTTCATTTCAGTACGACACCGATCGCATCTAGGACAAAAAATGTACTCGAAATGGCTTGGCGGCTGTGGAGTTGATGATTGATTATAAGAGAATTTTCTATGCTGGTTTTAAAAGGACCGACCCAAAATCGCGGCAGTTAGTTAGTACAGCGAAGAGCTTATGTGTAGAATTGTTATTGTGATTTGAATCAGCTGTTCTGTATAATAGAAGTTCTGGAAAAGTGAAAGTGAATATTAGTTGTATAATTTTAACTGGAGCCACGAAAATTATAACAATATTTATAAAAATGAAGGCATATTTGAAAATAGTAAGATGTCTTAGAAATGCTTATCTTTATTTATAATAATGATTTAATGACCTGCATCCCAGAATCTTACAAATTACTTTGTGTAGTGGTAACTATATCGGTAACTTCTGCATACGTAGAATATTCATTTTATGCACATAAACGTATTAAGAATTATTTAAAGTGCAATGTGCCAAGAGTGAATAAAAAATATTTGTTTGATTTCAATCAAAATCAGTTAGTTTTAAAGAAGATAAATGATTTTTTTAAGACGAAATAATAAATGATTTTGCGGAATCCTAAAGACCGAAGATTGCCTTGAGCGTACAAAAACGTATAGTTATTTCCCGTAGTTTTTTTTTATTTAGCTAGATTTCATTTAAGTAGAAAATACTATTATTTTTAGGGATTTGACGGGCTAAAATATGATTTTAGTAACAGCTGTTGAATTTAATATAATTCCATATTATCACATATTAGCTCTCTAGAGAATATGTTTTTAATTTTGTATTTTGAAGAAAATAAGCATTTTATTTTTGTTTTCAACATATCAACGCAAGAGCTGAACTTTTTTTACATTTTTTATTTCTGCCAAATTAGCAGTTGTTTTGTTAACTGTGGGCATACAAGGCTACTGACAAATCCCCACATTAAAAAAGGTAACGCGCCTTATAGCAATAACTCTGAGGTAGTATAGAAATTTATTTTATTTTAATTTAATCCCTGGGAAGAATAATTTTCACCCTTGTCTTAACTAATGCGGTTCTAAGTTCATTTTATTTCTTCTACTTTCAGAAAGTACATTTTGAATATAATTCCCTTAGGGGTTATATATAGCTCTTCTAATTCGTTTTTCCAAAATTTTAAAAGATGATCCCAATTGCAAAATCCTGTGGAGATTGCAGAAATATTAAATATACGCTATTATATTGCAGCAGTACGATATATCTGTGATATTCCTGCGATATTAAATATTACCGCAATATTGAAGAAATATTATTTATATATCGCCATGTAATATTTCTGCAATATCAAGAAATATTACTTATTTATATATCACCATTATATATTTCTGCAATATCATCAGTATTGTAATATTTTTGCAATATATTTTGCTACGTGTGGTGGGCCGACTATGTCCCACTACGCCCAACTAAACGTTCACAGTAAAACGTTCGAGAAAAGCTTCTCTACTAACTGGTATCATATTTTCTTTAGCCCCATAACGTATATTGTTATCTATTAAATCTACATTGGTGAATTTGGATTCGTTGCAAAATAAAATCGTATGATGAAGCCACCCTTAAAAATCATTTTCATGTAAATTTAATACTGATTCATATAAATTTAATAATGATTTAATCCCGTGTTTCTTTACACTTTTTCTGACACTTTCGTGGGAGCTATTAGGGTCTGTAGCTTCAAGACGAAAGGAAGCAATACGATAATATTGGGCGTATGCTAAAAAAATTGTTTTAGTTTCCTCGCTTATATGAAATTTTCAATATTAGAGTTCACTATTTTTATTCTTAAAACATTGAACCACCCAAGGAAATTATTGATATGAGGGAGCATCAAGATTTGAAGAGGCGTTCTTGGTACTACCTTATTACACGTCTAGAATTTACTTTTTCTCCTTTATGTTTAACTCCATAATCAGTATTTTCTATTCTATCTATTTCATGACGTAGTGATACTAATTGCATTAATTGTACAAATTGTTCCCTTTTTGATCTTAATTTATCTTACATTTTTAGTTCAAATTTATCTACTGAACATAATAACTGCTGTACGTCAGCCTGTTTTTTAATGTTTATATTTCTTTTCCTTGAACAGGTTGAAAATTTCGATAATAAATTTTATCATCCTTAGTGCCTTTAGAATATAGTTTTTGTGGGGTTAGTTTATGCCAGATCGATGGTTTTGCTACTGATGATTAATTTGGAGAGGAATTCATTTTTTACTAGCCTAAATTAAATGTTATAACAATATTAAATAATGTAATTAAGAGAATATACTGATATTTAATATACGCGTATACAGAGTAGAACAAGAAAATTCTAAAGATTATATAAATTGAACAAAGCCCCTTTCAAATTTGGCTATAATGGAATACAATAAAAGCGGACTGAGATTGTACTGTCTTGTGTGATATATTCGAATTCTAAATTGTATTTTACGGTCAAGGTCCCAGGCAAGTTCACAATTCTGGACTTTTCGATTTAGCGTTCTTTTATGTAATTTTTGTTTCAATATATATATATATATATATATATATATATATATATATATATATATAGGTGGTTTCCGGGAATTCATCCGCGTAGTTGATAACTGGTCCCGTTTCGGCAGAGTCACATCTGCCCTCTTCAGGTCGGTTCGCATAATTCTCGTAGCCTTCTGCTTTCGCGATACATCGTCATTGGGTCAGTAAAACTGCAAATCTTTCCCAATTTAACCATTGCTCTATCTCCGCTAGTTCCCGAGATCCCTATACTGATTATAAAAAAACTTACCCTGTATATTATATATATATATATATATATATATATATATATATATATATATATTATGATATTTGTTTTTAAGTTTTCGCGGGCACTAAATGTTTTAGGTGGTTTCCGGGAATTCATCCGCGTAGTTGATAACTGATCCCTGTCGGGATCGATGGTAAAATGACGACGTTTCGCGAAAGCAGAAGGCTACGAGAATTATGCGAACCGACCTGAAGAGGGCAGATGTGACTCTGCCGAAACGGGACCAGTTATCAACTACGCGGATGAATTCCCGGAAACCAACTAAAACATTTAGTGCCCGCGAAAACTTAAAAACAACACTTAGATAATATCTATCCAAACTCTTGGATAGAAAGAACTGGCCCACGCGAATGGCTACCCCGGTATCCCGATTTGGCAGTTATAGACTTCTATTTATGGGGTACGCTAAAAAACAAAGTATACAAAAGAAAGTATGAGACAGTTGGTGACCTCAGGGAGGCGGTATTACAAGCAATTGAAGAAATTGATAGGTGGTCTGTGAGGAAAGCGGTAATGTCAATCTTAAAAATATGCAATTTTTGTCTAAATAACAATGGTGGACTTACTTACTTATTTAGTTTTTTCGTTATATCTGATATACCTAATAAAAAATCGTTCAATATTTTTTTGGAATAGTTATTAATAAATCAATCTATTTCATGGCTAACTACGTTAAAAGTGAAAATAAGAGAGAAAAGCATCCATAACTCCTTTATTTTTATGAATAACTATATCGAGTATTATATCGTTGAAAAGCTCTAAAAATGTCCGATTTTTTGAGGTCATAGCCAACTATGGTTTCCATTCAAAAATAGATAAGTTTGTGTCATATCTCGAAAACGAGAGCTGTCACGCAAACGAGGACATGACAATCATATTCGGGATACAATTCCCTTCAATTTTGATAATTACACTTTTTTATAAAATCAAAAACAAAGGAGCTAGAGGGACTTAACTAAGTGGACAGAATTTCGTTTTTTTCAAAATATCTAGTAAGCCATGACTTTTTACAAAAATCCGAAAGTGTCATTAAATTGGGCCAGTAAAACTGCAAATCTTTCCCAATTTAACCATTGCTCTATAGATCCCCATACTGATCATAAAAAAAACTCACCATGTATATTATATATATAATACTTCTGACACCTGTTTGTAACAAGTCATTTGAAAAGTTACAAAATCTGATATCAAGAATATATTAAAATAATAGATTACGCTTAGGAGAATTCCGAAAAAAGTGATTAGTAGTAAAATGTATTAGAGTTTCAACTGTCACATTAATAATCTGCAATAATAAAGTTTCAATATTCTATTTTATTTATACACTGCCGACTGCAACTTCAATTGAACTTATCGAATATTCTAGTTTAAAAGTGTTCACCACTAACCTGTTGGGAGTAGTAAAATTCATTTTTTGTGGATTATGATTTCTTCACTAGTACTGATATATCGTTTTACAATTCTCTTGCGCAACTCAAATAATGTGTGGTTTTGTCGTCCAACTCCAACTAAATAATTACGTACCCTAAGAGCAATTTTTATTAATAAAATTCTTATTGGTTACTCGTATTTTCCCCATTTAAATTTTCGTCCATGAATCTTGAGCCAAGAAGATAATTAGCCAATATATTTGCTCATACGTTTAACTTCTCTGGATAATGGTATATGGTATTTACGAAACAACCTTGGATTTGTCGGGGAAACTGAATATTCAAATAAGATGTAGGTTCATAACTCAAGCAAATATGTTTCAAATAGTTAGGATTTTGTCAAAGATTTGTAGTCTGGATAATCCCCTGTGAGATTGCCTTTGTATCGATGGAATTTTTTCTTGTAATGGATTTTACTATTCATCATCGCCATCGCTAGCTACATTTCTGCTTGATGTAGATGAATTTTGCAACAAATTGTGCCAAGACATTTACAAGGCCATCGAGGTTCGAGAAATCAAAACGTTCCACCCCCGAAACTTGGGATTGAAGATTCAATTTAAAAAAATCAGGGGGCTGCTGTTAAATACAGTGCAATTGGAAGTTTGAAAATCGATGTGAAGAGCTTTTTCTTTCTAAATCTTCTCTCTATTGATTGAGTAACGGCTGAATTGGCTAATACAATGTAAGAAAGGTTTCGGGAAGCAGCCTTTTATGAGCGATTTTATAAAGAAGTGAAATACACTTTTACTTTGCGAAAGCTTTCGAAATACTTTAATTTCTTCGTCAGTCTTTTGACTACAAACAAAATTTATAATTATAATATGTGAGATAAATTTTTAAATACTTACAGTAAATTGTGATTGTAATTTGAAAAAGAGCACAAACATAGGAATTATGAAATTAATAAATTTGATGTAACAAAATTTTTTTGAGTGACATTGATAGCAAAACTGGAAATGAAGTTATAAACAAAATTAACATTACTATGGTGAGTAGAATAATGTATTGTTACTATGAAAAGAATGACGAAGAAATTAAAGTATTTCGAAAGCTTTCGCAAAGTAAAAGTGTATTTCACTTCTTTATAAAATCGCTCATAAAAGGCTGCTTCCGAAACCTTTCTTACATTGTATATATATGTATATATATATATATATATATATATATATATATATATATATATATATATTTGTCCCGAATCCGTTCGAAATTTGAATTATTGAATTATTGTACAAATTTATTTATCCACATCCATAGACAACTATTTATACAACATTTAGACGCATGTGTAATCTTCTTCAGAAATTACCCCGAGAATTTAAAACTGTAGTTTTTCTGGCTTGCTTGCTGTTTCAAATCCTTTCTTGAACTAAATGAAAAAGACAGAAAGACTGTTGCCGATTCTTAAGATTACCCATCCTTTTCTTCATTGAATGCCGTAGTCAATATCGATTCAGCTCTTAATAATTTCAACCGTCCACTGAAGGTATAAATTCAATAGTTTACCGTGAACGCTTTGGGAATACACATGTTAACTGTACCTTCTTGTTAAAATCCCATAGATTTTGCTTCTCATATCGTGTTTTCATCCTATCGCAGGAAGCTAGCACATGAGTTCTTGCCAATTTTTGATTTGACAATATGCGCTGCCGTAGCCTTAGAGCATATAACTCTAGAGGTAGCCTGCAATGCACAACTATCGTGAAGAGGCTAGAAAAGGAGGACAACAGAGACACTCACAGACTATTTCACTTGCTGCTGAATGCATTTCATTGGACGCAGTTCCCATAGCCTTTAGCTCTCTCCCGCTTGTCCTCTCTTTTAAGTCTTGGCACGATATTTGTGCATTGCAGGCTCCCCCAGAAGTATAGTCTTTAAGGCCGTACTGGGTCAGCATAATCCTTAATTTTATTCTCTCAAAATTATATATAAAATCAAAAAATTTGTTGTGATTTATTGGATTAGAGGATGTTAGCAAACTTACATGAAGCGCTAATATATTTCTTTCAGATCGGAAAAGATTAAATTGCTTTAACATACCTGGAACCATAAGTAAAATTCCATTATTTTACATTCCTTATACTCCACATCTTACAATAAATTAATTTAAGGGGATTTATACTCAGGTAGAAGATATTCAAGTTCATTAATAAAAAGTGCAATTCACTCTCACAAAAAAATCGAAACGAGAAGCTCTCCGATATATCAATTTACCGCTAGAACGTGGGATAAGAAAATCGAACTAAAAAACTCAAACATTCAAAATACATTTACGGTCCTTTCCGCATTTGATTTCGTCTTTTTCTACCTACCGGCCACCTGACACCCGGTCCGAACACGATACTTAAAGTTCGAACCCTTAAAAGAACATTAAGAGAGGCAGTGATTGTTGAATCAAGACCTAACGGTGTCTTGATGTATAAAAAATTGAAAACGGACAAAGCTCTTGGATTTTTTGTTGTACCTTAAGAGTACTATTCCCTTTTCAGTTTGTCGATAAAATTATACTGTTATAATTTGTGGTACTTCCTAATAGCTAAAAATAAATGCCGAATTTTTAGCGTCCTCTGTATTCTTTGAGTATGTGTTTCCCCAGACACAATGCACACTTTACACAATTTTTGAAACTTTGAAACTCCAAGCAAAATAAAAAAATTATACCAATACAACTTCTCGAGACGATATATATGGAGATTTGCAAACCATGTACTAATTGATAATGGCATCCACAAAATGGGTACCGACAAGACTTAAAATATTACTTAAAGAAGATCACACTAAGAAAAGAAAAAATGAAAGCAGCTGTGTAAGAGATAGATGTATTCAAAATTAATTAGTAAATAACGGAACAATAAAAAGCGAACTCTATATTACCTACAAATTGATTCAGAAAAACTGATCGGCAAAGTTTCTTGAGAAGAAATGGAAATTTTTCATTTAACACATAAGTAAATTGAAATATACATTTAGACCCACTACACACGAACTAGATATTCACATAATTCAAGGCTACAAAATTTCAGCGAAGTAGTAAACAAACCTTTTTTGTGGAAAGTGTACGTCATTTCTGAGTAATATTAAAATACATAAGTTTTCCTAAGTCAAATCTAGTGATACCGGGTTGCAAGAGGCGTTTATCCAGAAATTGAGATCCGTTCTCAGTACCTCCGTCCAGCGAATAGATCCTAGGTTAAACAAATTACAACATCTCGTAACCCCGGACCCTGATCATTTTCTATTGGATACTTGCCCACCAAATAAACCCTAAAGTATTCAAAGTCGTCTTAATCATACCATTAAAGATGTAATTGCCACTATTCAAGTGTCTGACTTCTCAGGAGCCAAACAGCATATTTATCGTGAATAATTTAAAATCATGCAGTTGTATACCACTATTTCCATATTCTGTATTGCATTTGAAGTTTTTATACTATCTAAAGGTTTTTCTTTCGCAAGATGATAGGTAGTCCAATCCAAACTTATATTGGAGGGTGATGTAAAATTAAACATATATTCTGAATTTTTTCGCCGTTTTTGATAGTATGTGTGAAACTCATTTATGTGTTTTGTAGCATTAGATATAACATCATGTTTGTCTTTCCAGTTACTTAAGTGTATGTGAGTTTTAAATGGGGGTATATTTTTTCCCTTATTCAGTTTTTTGAGTTTGATTTTATTGATGTCTTCCACCTTAGTTTATCCCAGTGTCTATCCACTCCAATGTAATATTTGGAACATATTCTGAGATAGTTCTCAATCATTTCCACCCATATACACACAGTCCCTGGTCATATGAATGTGACACTAAACCATAAATTCGATTATTTCTCCGAAACGTGGAATTGATCTCAACATATGTCTTCATGGCCGCAAAGTTATTGTTAATTTTATATTTATGGTAATGTTATTTTAAAGAAAATTCGAAAATAAAATTTTAAAATTCAAGACAGGCAAATTTTAATATTTCTGTGGTTCTTTTAAAAACGTATTGCAATAAACTCCGTGTGTTCAAATTAAAACTTTTAATTACTGATATTCACTTCACTTTCTAGAACTTTAATTACACGTAAAACGCAAATATTTACAATAGCTGATTCTGAATAATAACACTATCTAACCGGTACAAACTAAACCATGAACTCTTACAATTGCTTATTGTATGGGTATGACATTTGTTCGCCCAGCGTCGATGGCAGTAATTTTTGCCCAATTCGAAGATTCCAGTTCTTTTTTCTATTCTCCTAGAGATTGATGTTTTAACGGAATGAATAACATTTTCTTCAGTGGCGACGAATAAATTTTATAACACTGTCCTCTCCATAGTAGTCATTACCTCTTGACCACCTAGTATGGACCATTCCAGGTGGGTGTAAGCTTTGGAGATTTACCCTTAATCCTCGGGGGGTTGGACAGACAGACCTTGTCCATTTCTTGGAACTCGACTGAACTGACCTTGAGGTCATATCGTGTCTTCATCCGGTCATTGGTAGCTAACATCTGCGTTAGGGCTAGTTCGTGTATTGCCAGCATGTTATGTTCTTTGGGACTACCAGTTGGGACTTGGTTTCTCGGCCGTCAGTGCTTTCCCAAATTCTTTTGAGCATTCCATTCTCTACCCTTAGGGAGTCCCATTGGATCCATAACGATTTTAGGATTCCCGAGTATCTAGCTAACTCGTCCCATCGTGGCCTGGGTGCTCTTCTGTTTTAAAGTGACAGGATTGGTTCAATGTCTCTAGATCAGCCATTTGGTTCTGGATGCACTGTTTCGTTGACCAATCTTCATTGGCTTGTACTCGGATCTGTCGGATGGAGATACCCTCTCGTGGTTCCGTCTTTAGAAAATGTCCGCATTTTTCCCTACAAGGTCTTCTTGACAGGGCATCGGCATTATTATGCAAAACGACCGGCACGGTGTTCACTTTGAAATCATATTGCTGCAATTTCTCCAACCACCTGGCCAGTTGTCCTTCAGGTGTCTTCATTTTCAGCAGCCATTTGAGGGCGGCATGATCTGTTCAGATGAGGAAATGACGACCATAGAGGTATTTGTGGAAATGGTCTACAGCTCTCATTATTTTAAGAACTTCTTTTCTGGTGACACAATAATTTCTTTCCGGTTTCGAGAATCCACGGCTGTAGTACTCGATCAGCATCTTAGACCTGGGATAGGATGGCCCCCAAACCTGTGTTGCTGGCGTCGGTGTTTAAGATGAACTTGACGGTCTGTGAGGAAAATGCTAGGATTGGGCTGGAACATAGTGCCGCCTTCAATCATCTGAATGATGTTTCGCAAGCCTGATTCCAATGGAAGGCCTCTTTCTCAGTGGTCTGCCGATGTAGAGGCGCGGCGATGGTGGCAAATCCCTCAACGAATCATCTGTAGTAGGAACAGAGCCCCAAAAAGCTACGAAGTTCATGCTTGTCTCTCGAGACCGGCCAATCACGGATGGCTGCTATCTTGTCTCCGTTGGTGCGGATTCCTGACTCGGAAACGACGTGGCCCAAAAACTCTACTTCTTTTTGGAACATGGAATATTTCTTCGGGTTGAGTCTAAGGTTGGCCTTCTTAATTCTGGAGAATTCTTTGCCCAGGTTCTTCCGATGGTGGTCGAATGTCTGACCCATGAACAGAATGTCGTCGAGGTATACTAAGCATGTATTCCATGTCAACCCGCTCAATACATATTCCATTAGCCTCTCAAATGTAGCGGGAGCATTACATAACCCAAAGGGCATGACCGTGAACTGAAACAGCCCTTTACTAGTGGAGAACGTTGTCTTCTCTCTGTTGTTTTCGTGTAGATCAACCTGCCAATATCCGGTCTATAGGTCTAATGTGGAGAACCAACGGGAGCCTGCTAGTGTGGTCAGAGTGACATCGAGAGTAATGGATAGCTGTCTTTCCTCTTAACGTCATTCAGTTTCCTGCAATCCACGCAAAATCAGGTGGTTCCATCCTTCTTTTTAACTAGCACAACGCTTTATTTTTGTTTCGTTTAGTAGCTACAAATGACCTTCAGGGCAGAATGCTAAAATTTATTTATTATATTGGTTCATTCATTAATTAAATCACAATAAAAAAATAGTTATTTACGTTCATACTGTCAGTGCCCGTCCCTAAAGATATTCTACATCGGCATGCGATTGAACTAGAACCCAGATGAAATTTATATTACACAATAATCACCATTTATTGGACTCCCGCAAATCGGAATTATGTTGCAATTGATCAGTTTATTTCTAATAGTTCATTCTTTTAATATTATACTACTAATTTTGATTCGTTTTGTTTTTACAGGATAAGTTTCGTATTATTTGACTAACAACAAAAAACGTGAAATTATGCACAGATCGTAAGATTTAAGATAAATAGTAAGATGTGGGAGAACTGATATCAATGGCCATCTTTGTTGTAGCGACTGTTGATTTTGGTATTTCATAATATTGTATGCTGTTCGGTTATTGTAACAAGGTGGTAAAGGTAAGTTTTGAATTCAAGTAAAGTTCAGGAGTTCAGCTTCATTCATTGAGAAAAGTGTTCAACATATTATTATTATTTCACATAAATTAACAGCAATTATATTTTCCATACAAAACAGAAATAAAGTTCATTAATATGTATTTATGTGTGTAAGTATATCACCTTCTTACTAGCTTTTGAGTTGGTTGCATGGATTTTCTGCTTACGAGTTGAAATCATTAAGTGTGAAATGTCTGAATATTGATTTTGATTTGTTTTAGAACTACCCATTTTAAGACTATTGAAAATTTTGTGTCTCAAATACCAAAATATTTTTGCAAAAATGTTGGTATCGACTAATATTTAAAATTATTATCTATTATTAAATATAAAGTCAATATTTTTATAGAGCTTTGACATTTTTTATGCTGAAAATTATAACTGCATATTTCAATATATTGAAAGGCTGAATCTTTCAATTATTTGTAGACAGGTTGTATCAGTATTTTATCCTATAAATAATTTATTTTACATTACATGGCCGCATTCCTGTAAAATCCTTGCTTTTATTACAAAGTAACTGACTTTTACTTAAAATTAAAATTCATTGACATTTGAAATATATGTAGGTATTTAAAATATAAAAAAAATTAATGCATCTACTGATTTGTTGTGGTAACTTAGGAATCTACAGATATTCTAGATTAAAATATATTTTGACTGAACATATTTTTCCTTGGCAATCTTGTATAGCTGGCTTTAACGGTCAAAACATATATGGGGCTTTAACGGTCAAAACATATATGGAAGGCTCGTTAGATGCTGTTACATTGGTTGACAGTGACAGGCTAACGCTCTTTCAAACAATCATGTCAATTGCAGTAACTTAGGTGTTATTTTTTCCGTAAGCTTTTGTGGTGAATTTACTTATCTATATATAAATAGGCAAAGACAAAACGATTAGGTACCACTTTCTCCTCTGTTTCTCAACCGATTTTCTTCATTTTTGTTTTGTTTAGTAGCTACTGACGACCTTCAGTGTAGAATGCTAATCTTAATTTATAATATTGGTTCATTCATTAAATAAAATATAATAAAAATTCATTATTTACGTCCATAATGTCAATGCCAAACAACTGAATGTGCCGTCGCCGCCAGACTCAAAACATTCAATAATTATATATAGAGAGACCAATGCTGTTATATACTTAGAGCATGTACGTCAGGAAGTGGCATGCAAGCCTTATTATTGTTTAGTGGTAAAGTAATTGTTGTACATTATAGTTATACAGGGCGATTCCAGATATGTTAGAAATCAATCTATTGTGGGTGGCACATAAGCAGTTGCATATATGGGGTGTTTAAAATATAGAGTGCAATTATAACTAATAAAATAATTATATAGGGAGTCCATTACCGGTTCTTGGAATAGAAGGTGCAGTAGAATTACAGTTAAAAACGGTGATGCAAAAAATATTATACATAGATGCATATACAGGGTGGCGGAAATGGAAATGCAACATTTCGTAACCCATAAGCAGTTGTATATATAGGGAAGATAAAATATAGGGTGAGAGGAATTATAGATATACAGGATGATGATAAAAAATGTTAGAAAAGGAAATGATTTATAGAGTAGCCCACGAAGAGTTCCATATATATAATGATTGAAATATAGGTCGGAGTAGAATTATAGTTACACAATATAATTAAAAATTTCATAAACAAAAAGAGTAAATATGGTGGGTCATAGGCTGTGGCATATACAGAATGGTTTACCCGGTGGTTCAAAAATGTTAAAAAATACTATGCGTGGTCCATGAGCAGAGTTATGCATCCCGTTCCGATAAGAGAACAACAACAAAAAGAAACAGAATATCAGCAACACGTGCAGCCAATTCAGCATAGTGAATTCTCATATTATGATGCATTTGTTTTACGATTAGAATAGACGTAAACTTTATAGCAATTAGACGTATAATTTTGTATTCAGTAATAAAGTTAAAACTTGTAATATTTTTCCAGTCAATTAAACTTTTAATTTTTTAAAAAGTTATTTTTGCAAACCAAAAATATTACTGGCGCAGTCATTCGGATCTGAACAAATTTCTTCGAGAAAAACGTCAGGTTTCCAACTGTTGATTCAGTGAGCCGAACTCCACAAAGAAGAGAAAAATCCAAGTGAAGAAAAGAAAATCCACAACGATCCACTACAGACCAAAGAAATCCAATGAAGATCCTCTCCGTGGTACTGTGAGTAGAGAAAAGTTGCTTTCCTTGTTTTATACATATTATTTCCTTATATTCACATTATTTACCCAGTTTATGTCTGTCTCGTCGAATTTGTCTGATTCATTAAGAGAAAACAGTGCAAACGAGTTAATTTTAAGATAACAAATTTTTGAATTTGATTTAAGTACATTATTTTCCGATTTAAACATTTCAAATGGTCCAGTTAACGATTCAAATATTTTAAATATAATGAATCCGAACAGACAAGCAGCTAACGTTCCAGTTTTTGAACCCAAGTTACTATAAATAATTCCACAATTCGATGGAAACCCATTAGAACTGTCATCATTTTTGATACTGCTAATACTATTATTAATCAGTATTGGGAACCAAACTCAGAAAATATACAAAGCGTACAAAACATAACAATTATATACGGCATTTATACTAAACTAATAAGTAAAGCTAGAGAAGCTTACAGTAGTTGCATTGCTAAAGATTGGCACACTATGAAACGCGCGTTAATAGCACATTTTGGAGATCAGCGCGATGAGAATGGTTTACTTTTTGATTTAGATCAATTAAGACAATTTCAAAATGAACCTTCTTTACAATTTTATACAAGAGTTATGTCCAATTTAAGCGCATTACATAACTATGTTGACATTTACGAAAATCGTATTCAAAATAGAACAATTAAAAAGACATTTTATAACACCCACGCTTTAAAAATATTTTTAGCAGGACTACAAGAGCCCTTAAGTTGTACTATTAGAGCTATGAAACCCAGCACATTAGCTGAAGCCAGACAATACATTATTGCCGAAAATAATCGACACTTACAAAGACCTTCCAATTTTGAAAACAATCATCACAAAAACAATTTCCAACATCAAAAACAACATAATCACAACCAACATTTTAAACAAAACCCAAATCAATTTCAAATGCAAAATCAATTTCAATCTTTGAATAGAAATCAAATTCCAAGTCAATTTCTATGAAATAATTTTCAAGATCAACAACCACAATTTCTTAGAGGACCAATACAAATTCAACAAAGACCAGTTCCTCAACAACAAATTTTCACAAACAGACCAATTTTCTCTCAACAGAAAAGAAACTCAGTTAACGTGTGGTAACCAAGAAGTAATATCCCATAACAAACTCCTGTTCCTATGAGTGGTGTTTCATCAATAAAACCCTATTCACAAGATCCTAGAAATCAAAGATTTTACCAAAAACCATATGAAGTCCACATCTTGAACAAATTTTCAAAATGAAAATATTCATGAAAACTATACTGACATCAGCTTACAAGAACCAGAACAAAGTTCAGAAGAAGCAAATTTTCCAACAACTGCCTCAACGAAAAACCCTACATTCTATCTATGACAAAAAGGACCTACCTTATATAAAAATATCCAACCCTCCATTGAAACTTTTAAGACACGGGTGCAACAAAATCATTTTTGAATCCCGAAGTAGCAGAAAATTATTTTTCAGATTTCATAAAGAAAGAACCCTTTACAATTTCTTCAATTTTTCAGACAACTACAAAAAATTATTGCATCGAAATCCCAGCGTTTTCAGAATTTAATTCTAAGAAAAATATTAAATTTTATTTATTTAAGTTTCACAATTTCTTTGACGACTTAATAGGCTATGAAACAATGAAAGACCTCAATTTTCAAATTGATATAAGAAATTTGACTTTGAAAACTCCAACTTCCAAAATTAATCTAGATCATTATGAAACAAGAACAAACTTTTATTTTTTATCCGATTAGAACACCATACAATTGAAACCCTTAAAGTTCCAGTTAACATTCAAAATGACGAAATTGAGATAAATACAATTCAAATAGGTAATTGTTTTATCCCAGGATGTATAAAAACCCCAATAAATGGTTATGCCAAAGTCGTGGTGTTCTCACACTTCGTCTACCTGCATTAATATTTTTCGCAGAAAAAGATCCAGTTTCTGAAAGACGTCTGTGAATATTAGAGAAGATCCGATGACCAGGCATCACTCTATTGGGATAGCGTTCCATGTAAAGACTCTTAGCTTCTCTTGAATTACCATTTGCAAGACCATACATGAAATGCATGTCAGCCATTTCGGAATTCGTAAAATTCGGCATGTTTTGATATTAAAATGCAACCATCTTTAATTTTCAAAACACAGGAGTTTAATTTGATGTGTCAAAACTAACAATAAATTTATTCATTCACCACAGCCTACTAGGTAGGTAACTAGATTTCTATGACAATTCGGAATTTTCTGAGGATTTCAAGAGAATCATTCAATTTTTTTTTCTCGAAACCGGTTGTAGATATGACAAAACTACAAGAGAACATAAAGTTTGGTATAACAACCAAGCTTTTCTTTACAATTTTTGAAAGTACCAGTGGCTCACCAAAAAAAAGTTCTGAAGGACAACAGTGGACAGTGTTCCCGAAAAAATATCACCCTGTAGATTTGCAATCGAAATTGGCATGTCACAAGGCGTAAACTCTTAATTGTAATATCTATGCCAAATTTCATTTGAATATCTTGTGAAGTGCAGATACTATGGGAAAAAAACTTGAAAAAAATTCAAACTTTAACACTCTGCATCTTGAAAACGAAACGTTTGCGGACCCATGTTTATGGGACTTTTTCTTCCTAAAACTATTCAAGGAATCTCCCCTTTTCGTATGTACCTCCAATTTAGGAACACCCTGTATAAACCTGAACATATTCTACAAAATACGAATTTAACAGTAACGACATCACAAACAAATATTTAAACCTCCTCGAAAAATTATTGACAAAAACTTGTTAAAGGTTGATGACACTACACCTGACGATGAGTCAGAAAGTTCAAATTCGGAATCTCAAAACTAATCCCAGAGTCCTTCCCTTTAAACTTGGAAGTTCCCGACTAAAAATCGCATCTCACAAATGTCCGAATTATGTCCGAATTAACCCAATCAAATCACAAATTTTATCAATCATCAATATTTATGATAACTTCGAACATCTAATACGTAACGTCACGTATGTTCAAAAAGAACCACTTCTTAGTTGTTATAAACACTTAGAATATGAAGTCAGATTATTAAATCAAAAAATGAATTCACTATTCCCAAATACTAGAAATAAAAGAGGATTAATTAACCCCTTAGGATCTGTAATAAAATATTGCACAGGAAATATGGACGCCCAAGATACTCAAGAAATAAACAAATATCATTAACTACAGTACTTATCAAAAATATTAATGAAGCAATTACTAAAATATCAAATAATCAAAATTTAATTGAAAATAAAATTGAACAATTAAGAATAGGTTTGAACGAAATAAATTTTAATTATGCTCATTACTTAGAGATCCAAGAAATTTTGAATCATATTAAATTAAATTCAGACTCTTTATTGAATTTTCTTTCAGACATGGAAAATGCTATAAGATTTGCTAACTTAAAAGTTTTACATCATAGTATCATTTCACTAAATGAATTACAAAAAATGTTGATCAATTGCAAGAATCACACAGGTATTCACAATTGTTATTTTCTGTACATGATTATCTCAAATATTATGAAGTAGTTGAAACAAATGTAATCATTTCACAAGATAAAATAATATTTTCTCTTGATTTTCCATTGGTCCATCCTGATACCTTTGATTATTATCACCTTTATGCCATACCAAATGAAAATTAATCAATAATTATCCCACCATCTTTCCATAAGCAACAATGAGTACCAATATCAAGATATAAAATGCAAAAACTTATGGTCAAATTATTTGTGCAAGAAAAATCGCCTGTTGCCACTGCTTCAAAATCTCGATTGTATAACGTCACTTTGTTCAGTCGAAAAGAAGTGAGAGAATTGCCAATAAATTCCAATCAAAAATGCCCAGCAGATAATTGAAGAATGATCAATGAAGCTCATTACATTGAAGTTTTCCCGAAACAACAAAAAGTTTAAACCACATGTCAAGAAAGCGACGTAGCTGTCCTTCAAGGGACACTTTTGTTCATTGTTCCGCCAAAATGTTCAATCAAAACCACATCGTTCATCTACAAAAACGAAAAAGGTACAATCAAAGGTCATCCAGTTGCCTTAGACGAAATAAAAGCAATCAGTCTACCAGTTTTACCAGTTCAAAAGCTCAACCTAGAAAAAGTGTCACTAGACAAGTTACATGAACTTCAAATTCAGGAATCAGCTGAAGAGCCCTTAGAAGAAATCAAAATACAGTCTAGACGCTCAACATGGTTCCTATATTTCACAATTTTCCTGATTAATGCAGTAATCCTGTTTTTCATTGTCAGAAAGCGAGATCTTATAATGAAATTGTTCCAGTCCAGCCAACCAGGCCCAGACCGGAAGTTAGTCCGTCTCAGATGGTTCCACCCTTGACGAACCTTTAGGGGTGGAGGAGTTATGCATCTCGTTCCGATAAGAGAACAGCAACAAAAAGAAACGGAATATCAGCAACATGTGCAGCCCATTCAGCATAGTGAATTCTCATATTACGATGCATTTGTTTTACGATTAGTATAGATGTAAACTTTATAGCGATTAAACGTATAATTTTGTATTCAGTAATAAATTTAAAACTTGTAATATTTTTCCAGTCACTGAAATTTTTAATTTTTTAAAAAGTTATTTTTGCAAACCAAAAATATTACTGCAGTTGCATATACAGGGTGGTGGAAATATATAATGAGATGGAATTATTATAATGAGGATTTTAATAAATGTTAGAGAATTGAGTGCAATTATAGCTATTCAGGGAGGTTAGAAAAATAAATATGTAGGGTAGGCCATTAGCGGTTGAATTTTGTCATATTAAATTAAGAATTACGAATTTGAACATAAATAAAGTCCTATGAATTATATCTGAAAAAATCTTGAATTTGGTTACTTATTTGTAGAAGCGAGATGTAAGACCGACATCTAGGATTTTCGAGGAAACTATCACACAGAGGTTCCGAATCTGGATTATTTAACCTGCCAGAAATATTGACACAATTGGTCGAATTTCGACAACTGGGCGACAGCTAGTTTTATTAATTGGTTATTATCACAATCACAAGGTGGTGTATAAAAAATTGCCAATCAGCGAACAATAGAGAATATATTAACGATTGGAGTTTTCAGAGGATTGTTGCTCATCTCTTTTTTTTTAATTTATGAACTCGATTAGAACTGCAAATGACAGAAAGTTGTAGGTTTCAAAGAACAATATTCCAATTATCATAACGAAGATTTTACTAGGACCGGCCCCAGGATGGGGGGAGTCACGCATTTTTTACAAAATTATTTTGAATACTTATATTTGATTAAATTCTCATGTGTATATTTCTCATAAACTTTATTTATTCTAGAAATATACTTTCCACAAAATAACCTTAATTTTATTCATTATTTGATTAAATAGAATTGAATTTCGACCACTGGGCGAGCACTAGTTCAAAAAAAATACAAATCAATGATGGTAATAGTTTCTGCAAATCTACAGTCCACCGGAAGGTAGTGAAGGGTTTAGGGCAATTGGCTCTGGTAGTTTGCCAACGCTGACTCGCCAGTGCAGTTTTGCCGCCAGAAATTTGAACTTAAAGAAGTGTTCAACTATTTTGGCATCAACTTCAAAATAAGTTTTTAATTGTTACTAACAAATTTTAATTTTTGGCTTTAAACACTTTTGTGTTTTATAAGTCGGTTTTTATGCAATGATCCGTTGTATTTACCGTTACTATCCCTATCGCCCTCTCAGGAGTATATGCTCTAAGTTAACAACCCTAACCTAACCTAACCCTTTCAATTTTGATAATATTAAAAAAGTCTAAATATTATTTCTATGCAAAATTTCATTTTTATTCAGAATTTTTTTTGCTCTTACCCATTCTGTACTATGTTAAAAAATGTACTCACTAACAAAGAAATCGCAACGCCCAGAGATTTTTCAATTTACCGAATATTGCACGAAGAGAAATCCAACTACTGTTATGAGATGTTATTAAGTGTAGTTTGATACCCAAAATTTGAGAAGAGTAGGCACCGGAGTCAAAGGTGCACAAATGAAGTTCAAGAATGACGTCTAAAAGTTACGGCCTTTAGAGACCGATTTTCAACAACTGGAAGTTTGGCTGATGAGTAGTTAGGAGCACAAAGTGATCTTCAAGGTCTTCACTGATGAATCTTGATTCTGCTTAGGTGGTCATGATTGGCGAAGAAGGACGTTGAGGAGAAAGATGTCACCCTCTTTTACTTTACTTTAACATATCTTTATTTTCAGAGCTAAAATTACAAAAATTTCCTTACTCCTATCCTCTAATTCTAATTCTAATTAATTCCCTAACGTTTTTTTTTCCTATGTTGATATAATGATAATTCCCTCAGATTACCATTACCTAATATATCGTATATCCTATTCCTTAATTTCTTATCCTATTCCCACTCTTCTTCTCTTTCTTCTCTTCACCACTGTTTCGTCCTCTTGTAGTAGCGCTTGCCGTGGTCTTTTCATCCTGTGTCTCTCATGTTCATCGTAGTTGGTTGCCTCTTTCATCAGTGGGTTCCTATGCTGTATGCTTTCCTGGCTATGGTTTTCTTCGTTCTCTTCGTTATTTCTCTTTTGATTGTCGTTATCTCTAGATCTCTTCTTAGTTGGTTGTTTCTCAGGTACCATGGAGTCATCCTCCTTATTATGTTGTTCGGTACTGCTTCTAATTTCTTGATGTGCGTTGCTGCAGCTTGTCCCCAAATGCTGGCTCCATATGTGATCATTGGCTTCACTGATGCTTCGTAGATGTTTCTCTTCGTCCTCAGTTGTAGCCTGTTTCTTCTTCCTATCATCGGGTTGAGTTGGCTGATCCTTGATTTGGCTTTCTTCACTGTCTCTCCTATATGTTTCTTCCACGTGAGTTTCCTGTCTATGTGTATTTGACGACTTGGCTCTATTCGATGTGATTTCCTCCTACCGTAAGTCTTCTAGTTGGTTGGTTCGGCGTCCTCCTCCTTCCTATGTCTATTGCCTGCGTTTTTCTCGCTTTGATCTTGATTTTCCATTTCTTCGCCCATTGCTCCATGTCCTCGATTTCTTGTTGCAGGTAGTTTACCGCTTGGTCCGCCTTCCATGATGTTGCCGCCTTTGCTGTGTCGTCTGCGTAGATGTATGTCCTTGTGTGTCTTGGTTCTCTTGGTATGTCCCTGGTATAGATGCTGTACAGTGTCGGTGATAGTGCTGATCCCTGGGACGTTCCACCCCGTATCCCCCTTTCCGTCCATGTGGTGTCCTTAATCCTGATGCTGCATGTCCGTCCGGTTGAGTAGTCCTGTATTATAGTGATGATCTTCCTGCTGAATCCCTGTCCTTCCATTTTTGCTAATAGTCCGCTTTGCCATATCTTGTCGAAAGCTCGCTCCAAGTATATGATGCACATTGTCTTCTTGTTCTTGATGTTGGTCATTGCGTCTTCTACCATCCTCATTACCTCGCCGTCTGTGGAATGTCCTTCTCTGAATCCGCTCTGTTCGTCTGGGATGATGTTTAGCTGTTCCTCTTGCTCCTTGAGTCTTCTCAAAATGATCCTGTCCATTATCTTGCTGGTGTAGCTTAGTAGGCTAATCGGTCTGTAGTTCCCTGGTAGTTACTTGCTCTGTCCTGGTTTTGGGATCATCACTATCTCCTCCCTCTTCCATTCTTCTGGGTATTTTTGCTGAAACAGAATATGATTATATAATGTTTTCAGCCTCTTATCTATGTACACGTTTGGTAGTTCCTTTAGCATCCTTTTTGATATTTTATCCCATCCTGGTGCTTTTCTAACTTTCAGCATTCCTATGATGTCGTTTACCTCTTCCCTTGTCGTTTCATTAATTGGATCCTCGTTGGGGCGTCGTGTTCTAATCTCTTGACTTTTTCTTCTATTTCTTCCACGAATTGCCTGTCGTCTCCTTGATCTGTGTTAAACTGTTCCTCCATTGCGTCTGTGAATATTTCTATATTGTACTTTGTTCTGTACTTTAGTCCTTCTCTCCCTTGTAGTGGTGTTGTAGTTTGCGTGTCCTTGTTCATCCTTATTCTTTTCATTATTTGCCAGTGTGTGTCTGTGTCCAGTCCTTGTAAGTAGTGGTCCCATTTCTCACTTCTGTGCTCCTTCAATCCTTCTCTTATTTCGCTGCTCAGTCTGTTGATTGTTTGTTTTATCCTGGGATCGAGGTTATATAGTATTTTCTCTTGTTACTGTTCCTTTCACTGATCTTCTGCTTCACTTCTCGGGATAAGTAGATTGGTCTCTTGGTCGTCGTAGTGTTTGTTTCGTACGCTGCTGTAGGAGATTTCTCTGATTACCCTTGCCTCTTCATCAATCCCGTCTATTATTGGTGTTATCCTTGCTCTTCCTGTCAGTGTTGTCCTGAATACTTCCTATAGTTCCCTGCCACTTGTTGTGGTTATTCTTGAGTTCCAATTTGAGTGCTTCGAATTTAGGTAACCCCCGAGGATCTTTGGCTTCCTGTTGTTTCTGAAAAATAAATTTAGATCATTACTGTTCACCTCTTTGATTGGTGCTCGATACGCGCTGATTAATTGTATCAGTTGACCGTCCCTCATCTCCACTTCTGTTGCCGCATTCACGATGTTTTCCGCAGGGTATGGCTCATCTTCCTGGTGCATAATTCTGTTCTTCACTGCTAATAGTACTCCTCCGCCAGGTCTTCTGTTTGGTCTGTCTCTTCTGTATATTATGTAGTTTCTTATTCTGAAGTCGTCCTCTTTCTTCTAAAAATGTTTCTTGGACTAGCGCCACGTCTACGTTGTTTTCTTCTCAGTATACTTCTAGCTCATTCTTCCTATTTTTAATACTGTTGACGTTCCAGCTCATTATTTTCAGTCCTGTTGGGGTCGTCTTATCCATTCAGGTTCGGAGTTAGTTTCGTTGCCACCTCCATGAATGATGGATACAATTTCTTCATTTCCTCCATCACAGTGAGGAAGTTCTGTCCTGCTGTTACTATGTTGTTACTTCTGTTCGCTTCTGCTGCTACATAGTTGAGCCTTGCCTTCCCTGTTGTTTCTGGTGTTTTATGTTCTTTCTTCTTTGGGAATTCTTTCCATTCGCTGTAGCTGGCTTGATGCGCACCTCCGCAGTTTGCACACCTCACTTCATGTTCCCTCGGTCGCCTGCAGTCTCTTTGACTCGTTGTTTCCTCCGCATTTCACGCAGCGAGGTGGAGCCGTGCATCGTGCTTTTCCATGAACGAAGCAACGGTAGCATTGCCCTATTTGGTCCCTCGACTCTGGGACTCTACCCTGATACGGACACCTCCCATATCTCTCACTCGGTAGATTTTCTTGTTTGCTTCGTTCTTCTCAACTTGCACAATAACCATCGCCGTTGGCAGTTTCTTTGTTGTTTCCCTCTCGTTTCTGATTGTGCGAATCATCCTCGTTATCTTGATGGCCTCTATTCCTTTTTCCCTTAGCTCTTCCTTGATGTCTTCTTCTTCAACGTATTATGGTACTCCCTTGTGTACTACTCTCACCATCCTTTTTTCCTCTACTGCGTACGTGTGGTACGCAATCTTCTTGTTGTCCATCATTCTTCTCTTTCCGAAGCCTCCTGACTTCCGTCCATCTTTGCTTATCCCGAACTTATCCCTAACTACTATGGTATTTCACCCTCTATTTGATATTGAGTGTATCAGGGAGTGGCAACTCTCGTAGGGAAAATTGTTCAAATGTTTGAGAGTCATCTAGTGAGACTTAGCAACACTATGCTTCATCAAATTCCCTTGTGAGGGCGCCATGATAGGCGCAATTATCAATCGATAATATGCAACGGTGTTTACATGCCGTTGTCAAACCCAATAGACAATAAGATAAATAAGATCTGCCATTTGATCTCTGTATGATATGTGATGCTGCCGGCCATTCATTTTTTGTATTTTTTCTATGAACGTAGTAGCCATTAATCGCTTATAAGTTTTCTGGAGTATATAAAATAAGGAATATCAAACCAGTAAAATCATTTCAATATACAGAATAGATAATGGATACTCAGAATTGTAGAGTTCGTAGTTGTTTTAATAGGTCTAAAAGGTAATGATTTATGACATTTTTTGATATTAATTTAATGAGTGTTTTTAGGTATTATTTTACAAAAACCACAAAATGCTAGGAAATATGGGCTTAAGATATAATCAGTGACGAGCTGTTTACTGCAAATCTAAACAGTTAGGTAAACTGTGAAATGCATTTTGAAATGGAATGTATTGGAAGGAATGGCGAATTACTAAGATTGTTTGTCCATATTTACATGGTATGCTCATGTTTTTATCTTATGCTGTCACTTGATTTAGATATATTGCCTTATTTTAAGTTACACAAGAAATGCAGGAGACAATTTTGTACAAATTATAGAATTAAAAAAAATTAAAATAAAAAAAATTCCTAGACTACAGAAAAACATGCCAGTGAATATGTTGCCTGCCCAATAATAAGAGGAAAGACAATGAATATTGTTAAACTTTTATAACTAAGATGTTATGATTTTGTAGAAGCTCTTGAGAATCAGGAAAACTAGTAATATTTTATATCAAGTAGTTATAGGAAAAATATGAAAAAAATCCTCCAAACGGAAAATAAATTATTAGGAAACCCCAAGTTTAGTTTACAAATATATCATATTTTTAAATCATTTGAGAATATAGAAAGTAGAAAAATATATTTTATTTATATTTTTAAATAATTTGAATAACAGATTTAATAATTTATAATTTAAACTTTGAAGAAGAAACTTCTGAAAGTTTATTAGTAAAAAAAACAGTATGTAAATTGAAGAGTAATGCTTATATTTTTTATAAATTTAAAACGCGTGAACCTGGTCATTTATATCAGGAAATTTAAACATACAAAAGGGTAAGCATTTTTATAGAGGTTGTTTCATATTTCACAATATTTCAATGAGTTTATTTGTCATACAAGCAATTTGTTGTATATAATTAGAGTCATTGGCATGTACATGATTTATAAATTGATCTTTTTGTCAACAAATAAATTACTTTTATATTTTTTCTTGTGAAAATATTAAATTTAGTGATTGAATCAAAATTTTAATACTTGAAAGAAAATAACGTTATTATTAAGTTAAACTTTCTGTTGATTACTCAATAAAATGGATGTGTACTTAGAAAACACATAACAGACTAAATAGGTTAGTTCTAAACATGTGTTACTCGTAAAATATTTCTTCATATATTACATTTATTTGTTATTTATATATAATATTTGTTATTTTCAGCCTTTTTTAGTTTTTTAACAATGAATCTTTCCATGTTATTATATTAAATTGTATATGTTTAATTGTTTTTTTACAAATAAAAAAATAATTTTCAATTACTAGTTTTATTTCTAAAGTACAGACATGTAGTGGTAATTTTTTGAAACGAGGATTATGGGTAATGTTGGTCCCTTTTTATTTTTGGTAAAACATAATTATACGTATACTCGTTTTATTTTCAAGAAAAGAGTAGGTAACAATGTTCCTATACCATAGAAGAGTTTCGCTGGATCCCGTAGTGGTGCTAGTCGTAATTTTTTCAACACAATTTTTATCATTGAGTTTCCCATCTATTCTCTTTGTATAATCTGTAGACATATATACCGAACAGTAGGCGTTATGGTATGGGGTGCTATTGACAATAGAAGTAGGTCACCTTTAGTCTCTGTTCGAGGTAACATGACAACGCAATGTTATCTTCAGGAAGTAGTGGAGCCGTATGTTTTCCCTTAACTTTATCGGCTCCATGGATCCAATATTTCAACAACATAATGCTCGGCCTCATGTTGCTCGAATTAGCATAATTTTTTTCAGGACACCCATGTGAATCTGTTGCCATGGCCGCCCAGATCCCCGATTTTTCGTTTGTTTGGGATTTGATGGACAGAAGGCTCGGAAATTTACCCCTGCCCTTACGGACTTTGGAGATTCTAAGACATGAAATACAGGTAGCTTGGGGTAGTATTCCTCGAGAAGAAATAGACCACATTACTGAATCAATGACAAGACGTGTTGCGGAGTATTTAGATAACAAACTTAATTTAAAAAAATTAAACTCCTTTGAATTTATTATTCAAATTTTAATTATTTACTCCTTACTATAGCCTCTATATTTTAACAAAACAATATTAAATTTAAAAATTTAATTCTGGGTCTTGCGATTTCATTAGCCGTTTTCAAGTACTTCAAAGTAACTTCAAAAACTGATTTGACTGGAACTGACAAAACAATAAAACATCTGAATTACCAGCCTGGGGTATAACAGATAAAAGAAACAGTTATAAAGTAGTAAAAGTGTATTTTGGGAATATTCACAATTACGGTTATAGTACTTTCTGAATAAAGTGAACCCAGTAAGTTTACAGATTAATTATAAAATAATAAATATTTTTGGACAACAAATTCTAGTAATTAACTTTTACTTTGAAGATCTAGCCACAATCTTCGTCAGGAGAATGGCAATTTCACGCTTAAAAAAGTTGACGGTATGACAAAACATTCGTGTTGATAACATTATTTTTCTGTTGAAAGTATAATCAAGATCAACAACACCAACGTCAGAGCGAGTCAATGCACTCCTGAAGAAGACAATAGGTGCGAGCGTCGATTTACAGTTATTAGACTTGAGTAGGTCCCGAATCTTGTATGTCAAACGTAACGTTGTACCGCTACACGAGTTTACTTTCATCCTAAGTAACGGGATGTCGGAGTAACAGTAAGAATTGCCTAACTAACACTTTTCATGTAACTGTAATGGTAATCGAACTGAGTTTAATAGTCTCGTAGAGGAGGGACGAAACGCCGTTCTTATGTTGGTGGTGATACTTGGTTGGTGGCTGTCTGTTTTGATGTCTTACCAGTATTTTTTGGTTTGCTGGCATTTGTGGAACACTACCCACGACTCACACGTCAAAAGGTTGATGACGTGAATATCAACGACAGCTTTTTAACGGGTCACGATTTAAAATATACCTCCTAGCTAGAACATCAAGTAATTTCATGGCGTTTAAAATGTGTCTTATTTGAAATAATATCATGCGTGGCACTGCTTGAACTTTAATTATCACATTTTAAGGTTCCGTATATCCCATATGTGGAAACCCTTATAAGATCACTACCTGATTTATCCGTCTTTCACATGACAATAATTTTCTCCGAAACTGCTGGACAAAAAAGTTGAAATTCCCTATCAGTGTTTAGTTTGGTTACCCGACCAGGTGCACAAATATTAATTTTTATTTAAGGGGTATATCTGGAGAGAAAACTTACAAAAATCAACCATTCCCCCCTCTTGGCTTTGAAACTATTTGGCCAAAATTTCGGAAAAATAGCTAATATAAGACGTTGCTCAAAGATTAGAGGAAAAATAAGGAGAAACCCGTAATATTAATTTTGGGGGCCAAATTATAGAATTACATTGAAAATATAAAATTAAAATTTTTACATGACGAAAACAAAAATATTTTTAAAAACATTACGGGTATAGGGTCTCACTTGAACTTTTCAGGAAAAATAAGGAGAAAAACCTAATATTAATTTTTGTGTGTGGGGAGGTAATGTAATGTAATATATATATTAACAAAAATATAAAAAATACCAATTCCCCCTACACCTTATTTTCGAAGCTTTAAGACCTAAAATTAAAAAAAAATAGAAATATAGGACCTTACTTGATCTTCACAGGAAAATTAAGAAGAAAACCCAAATATTCATTTTGGGGGGCAAATTTTAGAATTAAACAGAAAATAAAAAAATAAACTTTCAACCGCATCTTGTAATATATCAAATAATAGGGCACTACAAAAATATAAATAAACGACTTGTTTCCTCCTTTATCTCAGAAAGTATACGATTCAAAAAAGTTGAAAGAAAAATGAAATATAGGGGCTCACTTGAACTTTATATTAAAAGTAACGAAAAAACGCGGGGTCAATTTACAGAAATAAATGAAAAATAAAAAAAATTTCAAACGCATCATGTAATATATCAAGTAAAAAAACTCATTATGAATACAATAACATTTTTTCCCTATTTTAAAAATAATTTGTTAAAAAGTTATTAAAAATATATACAAAATTCGACCCATTTCCTCCTATATCTATTCAGGATAAACCTTGGTATAAAATTTACAAGAAAAATAAAACACAAATTCTAACATTAATTTATAAACTTTATTTTGTTAAAGTACACCCGTTACGTAACATCAAATCAAATCAAACTTATCATAAAAATACAAATATATTTTAGTTGTATTTTAAAAATATTTGTTTAAAAGATTTAATTATTTATTATTTATAATTTGACCCATTCTTCCATTTATCATCCAAAACGCTGAACCTAAATTCAGACAAAATACTATATAGAGCTTCACTGAAAGTTTATTGGTGAATAAAGCGAAAATCTTAATCTTAATTTTTGGAACCAAATTAGAAAATTAAATAAATATTTTTATAAAAATCAATGGCATTATGTAGCATCTAAAATTAATTTCTCGTGGTGAGAAATAAAAGGGTATATATCTTATAAATTTAAAACGTTTAGTTTAAAGAAAATTAAGGAAAATATAAGAAAAAATATACATTTTGATTTACGTACAATTGAATCATATCGCAAAGGTAGTACGGAACTCTTAGTATGAGAGTCCAACTCGCACTTGACCAAATGATTTTATTGTCAGTAAAATGCACAAATTTGACAATAAGAAGAAATATTTCTAATGATAAAATTTAAATAACTAGTTAAATATTATATAAAATAAAAAATGTGTTACTGTTGAGCAGTAGGTCAGTGTACTATCTGAATTCAAATGATGTTAGAATGTTCTTAAATAAATAAATAAGAATTGTAAGAGCAGGGCGAGATGGTTGAACTTGAAAATTTGAAATACTAAATTTATATAGAATATAATTTTGTTCTATATTGGTGTGTGACGGACCGGGCGGAGTGGTAAATGCAAATAAAAGCTCATTACTCTGGTTTTGGTTAACTGACTATAGTAAACTTGTAATGTTCATACATTCTATCCATTCTAATTAATAACCTATACTCTAAAGGGCGCTATATAAACTTTTGTAGACATCATATTTTTTCTCTATATGTTTAGTAGTTTTAACAACCGCTTAAATAACTAAAATAAATTACCACCTAAAAATATTTCCAACAAAGCAGCGAAAATCGGGTATAGATATCAGTTACAAAATATGTCAAGGAATACTTAAATAGGGAAATTTTTTATTCACGTATCAGTTACTTCGGCTTTCCCCAACATAATTAAAAAAATTTGATTTCGTTCGTAAATCTGTAATTGTCACCTCTAGATAGCGTTATCTAACTTTCAATACACATATTTCTGGAATTCGATTATCTATTTGGTAATAATTGGTGAAAATAATGACTATCTATTAATGCATTAAAACTAATAATTTTTTGACAAAAATGCAAATATTCTACAAACTAATATTATTATTTATTTCCAGAATACAATCTCTGACGAGTGGATACATCAGAATTTTCAATTTTTGTAGCTGCGAGAGTTTGAATAACATATTCTCGCTCTTTTAAATAACAATCTAGACAAAAAGAAGTCTGGACATCTGGGTGAAAATGCCTAATATCTATACAAGCTGGCCACATTTCTGTAGAGAAATCTTCGCTGTCTTAGGCTTGCTTAAGCAAGCGTTTACATTCACAAACCGCTGTCTTGAGAAAAACTTTGATCTTTGCGAAGACATCTGTTGAGATATATATTAATAAACGTTGCTTAATAATAAGATAATCTTATAAAGAGACCTTAACCTTACCTTTCATTAAAAAGGAGAGTTTTTTTTAAGTCAACATTTTAGTTGACTTGAAACAGTCTTATATTTATTGGTAGTAGGTTTATAAAGTAGTAAAAATAAAGGATTTTTTGGGGATATATAGTATTGATTTTGTGGATAATATTGATATAGCATATATTCCTAAACGCTACATTCGAAATGTGCAAGATCCTTTTGATTTTAATTCACAAATCTAATACAAATCAGTGATAAATTTGGAATATTGCCATTAATACAACAGAATTTGGCTAAAATCAATAATCGAGGATAACCAATTCTACTAGTGTTTCATTTACTAATAGCTACTGCAAGTTTTCAGTTAATTACAAACGTTATAATAGGTTTGTTCATAGTAGCTAATTGCCAACGATCCCAACGGTTTGAGATATTCTACGCCAATCAGCGAGCTCTGTAGTTGACTCGGCGAACGCCCAATTGGAGTAGAATTTCTCAAACCGTTCTAATCGTTGGCAACTGGCTACTATGAACAAGCCTAATATATTCGTTATTTATTGTTAAAAACTGACGACAAGAGCACTAAATGCTGTTTCTACTTTAAATAGAAATACGTTTTAATAGTACGCAAAAATATATATTTTTACAGCACATTTTGGGTGATACTATGACACTATCACAACCAACAGTTTCCAAAACTGTACATTAAAGTTAAGTAAGTGAATATAAAATTATTTGAGTATACATTTGAGTTTAAATTTAAAGAAGAATATTTAAATAAACGCAGAAAGTATAATTTTTGTTGTACAATAGATATTAAATATTATTGAAAAAAATACGGTGTGGTTAATGAAAATAGTATTTTACTGTTTATTGTAGGGACAGCAATGGAGAGAATTTGAAAGCATTAAGTAAGTATATATTTATATGTATTACTTTTCCATTTTCTTTGTTTCAGATCAACAAAAAATATATTGATGCATTTTCACTTAAATTGAACTATTCTGTCATTTAAATTTTGACACTGATTTTGAATTTTCTTGAAAGCCTTACTTTTGTCCTGACTCAGCAGAGGCGCTGAAACTTGTATACTTCAATTTTAAATTAGCTCTTATGGGGTTTTCCCTCTCTATTTTATACTCTTTGGTCTTAAGTTTTGAATTACATAAAATAAGATCATTCTTAAAACTTTCATCCTACCAAAGTTCAGCTTAAGGTCTATCTATGAATAAATCAAGACTTAATACCGATAAGGCAGTTTTTATGAAGGCACACTTAAGCACCAACTTAAGACCGTCCTTAGAGATGTGTCAATTAGTTAAGAAAATTATTATTTAGAAATATATTTTAAATAAATACATTAAAAAAAACAAATCCGACTTTAAAACAGGAACTTATCTAAAATGCGAAAAAAAATTTCTGCAACTAAATACTTTTTTTGAAGTCGGCAAAGTTGCAAAGTACAACTCATTATTGTACTTTCCTAATTATTTTCAATTTAACTTGGCACTGATTTCAGGAAAAGTATTTAATTGCTGAAGGAAAAAAATATGTTTTTGCTATTTAGTTAAGTTCCTTTTTTGAAGTAGGTTTTTGGTTTTCTTAAATGTACTTATTTTACAATTTTTAGTGATGTAATGAGTAATAATTAACGTTTTCTGCATTGCCAAAAATGAGGTATAACATTCATCATCTTGTTTTCTGTTAAATAGCATAGAGTAACTTTTTTTATAATCATTTGTATGTATAAACAAAGTTTTGAATACGATTCTAACTTGGTAGACCAACGGTGTTTCAGACGATTTGAAAATCTTCAACTCTTTTATGTCTGTTAATTAGAGTCCACAGTGAGTCCGATAGTCCGATACAGAATCCATGCTGTGGATGTAAGCTAAAAGATTGTGACAAATAAATAGTTTAACTTTTTATTATGATTATTACTCAGAAATGACTCAGTGTTGTTGAGAACAGTCTTTCAACTATTTTTTTAAGATAGGCAACACGCTTTCAGGATACCGATTGCAAAACTATTCCGATATTACCACGGATTTCGGTATTACCACGGATATCGGTATTCCCAAGGTTTTCGGTGGATTATTATTAGTGAAGACAGGTCCCTCTCCCCATATTTCATACATATTTTAATTATAATGATCAAGTTAGTACCAATCATTATTGTACTAATATGTGGATTCAATTCACATTTCTTACACACATTTTGCTCTGTATCGAGCTCTATCTTTCCATCGATACATAGAATGGTACACGTAGAAGAAGTGTTAGCAGATCTTGAGTGATATCGCCTTTAAGGTTACTCTATTAGATGTTACACATCAATTGCATTCTTCCTCCACATCAAAAGAAATATGACACTGTACGAAACTCCTGAAATTTAACTATTCAAATTTACTTGATATCCCCTAAAGTGACGATATCAGGAAAAACATACCCACACGAAACCAAACATATTCAATGACAATGTTTTTGGTTGTCTTCAATTTCCTCTGCTGTAAGGTATGCCCGCCTTTTAGTTATATTGGTGACTGTTTATTCCAATGTTTTTGGTTGTCTTACAGATGTTTGCTAGTCATTGTTTATCTATGTCTTAATATCAGATCCTATATCGCCCTTAGAAACTTCGTTTCTAAATTATATATTTTCTATTTGTTGTTTCTGCTGCGTATGTTAAAATTGGTAGTCCTGTTGTCTTGTATACCTCTTACATCCAATTTACTTCCATGTTGCTCCTTGCTAATGTGGCATTGAATGTAATTATTAGTACTGCGTCATCGGCGCAACATGCAATAGCAATTTTATGGATACCCATTCTATATCCTCATTTTTTACTCTGTGGATTATTTGATTCATTATCATATTGAACAATGTCCGCCTGGCTAAACCTCCCAGACGTATTTCTTCTTTTAGGTTTATATATTGTGTTTCTTCTATTGCCTCCTGATTTTTCTTTTGTTATTTGTGTTTATATCATTAATCAATCTTATGAGCGTATGTTCTGGTTCGTATAATCTTAGGATATCTTTTCGTTGTACTTTATTGAAGGCATTTTTCAGGTCGACTAAGCATATATAGAGCGGTTTGTTGTATTCGTTACAACGACTTCTGACAAACAGATAACGTAAATAAAATTGGAAATAAAAGTGTAGTAAGGCAATTTGTGAATATTGGCCGTAACACTAGTTGCACTTTTATAGAAAAACTCTCTCGCGGGTTTCAGTGAAAGTAAGCTAATCTATGGACTTGCCAACTAGTTTTTTTTATATTATGTGTGAATGTATATATCAATATAATTATCTGTTTAGTGAGTTGACAAATTCATAATAAAGCTCTCTCTCAGTTAATCCTGTGAGAGAGTTCTCTATGAGAAAACTATATGTACAATTTTTGGGAATCAGTTATGCCAACTCACTGTAAATAATTTTCAAGTTACACTGGCTGCTACTTTATTAGTTTCAATTTCCCCCAGAAGTTATACTATATGCCCTTATTAGAATATCACCTAGAGCCGTGTTTATTTATCGACCCGGTTCATTGAGAATATCTGCTAAAAATCTTCCTGCCTCCTACGTAAATAAAAAAAAATCTGCTGATTGAAATATAATATAAAGCTAGTTACACCAAAAAGAATCATAAAAATAAAATAATTATTTACAAAAATTACAATATCTAAAAAAGAATGTATCCAGTGGCTCGGTTCACTCTGGAATAATTTTCATAAGTATTAGTTGTAATTTGTAATTCGCCTCTTGGAATTGTAGTATACTTTCGATGGCATAGACGTTTCTTGGGTTCAGGTTAATGCCTTTTCGATGTATTTTACTAATATGATTTTTTTGTTTCTTAACTACCATATTATGAGGGAGGTTCAATACTACAATTTTAATTTTAAACTAGAAACTTTTGAGTTACTTAATCATATAGCACTGGTGCTTACAAAAATACAGGCTTGCCAGCATTATGGTGTTATTCCCAAGAAATCATAAAAATACATCTCATTTTTTCTTTGAATAGTTTCGAACATAAATGAAAATATTTATTTTAGGTATGTTTTAACGTTACAATTATTGGATGGAATACAATATTGTATCATTAATGTTTTGCTTTACTTGTTCAAATTTCTCATGTTTGTTGCAGAAATTTCCAAAGAAGAATCAGGAGCTGTTAAAACAAGCCAATGATCAATATGCATTATATCTGATGCTGTATATAAATGGTTGCCCATCCGACTAAAACCATATATTCTCTAAGTGTAATTTCTTTACTTGTTACTTCAAAATTTTTGAAGTAGGTACATTTCGATAGCTCTAACACAAAAATTGTCATATTCATTTTTAAGTCGCAATATCTAGTTGCTTTAAACTGTAAAGCTGCAGTGACTGGTGGTTAGGAATTTTGCAAAGGGCTGTTAAAGGCAAATCTTTTGTCAATATGGTACTTACCGAGAATTGGTGAATATCGAATTGGTGCTAACAACGTCATGTCTAGTAGAAGTATTAAGTTTTCTCCTACATTTGTGTGAACTCTATTTAAGTTTCCTGGTGTGCAAACAGTTCAATCACTACCACGTTGTCAATTTTTAACACTTACATAAATTTTGCGACTCTCTGATGAATTGTGTTGATACTTAAAGCTTGCCTTGACGTACCCACAGTTGTAATCGTAGACGATTTACTTTCATCATAACTTTTGAAAAGTATGACACGTTGCTGAACGTATTAAAAATTCACCAATTTAGATATTTTCTAAATGATAATAAACACTATATTTATATAACAACTTTTATTTTTCTGGTAATCTTGTATGCTATTTTCATTGAGTTTAATAAATTTTCATGGCTGGTGCAATTGAATAAACTATGACTTTTCTGCCTATATTGGAAGTGTTTAGTAGACAAATTTGGGAAATACTGTCATAAGAGAATGTTAGGAACAACGCTTTAAATTATAACCTTATAGAAAATAAATTTTTTAGAGTTTTCTAAAATATTAATTTAGAAAGTGATGATTTCCATCATGGTAAAATTGTGGACAATTTTTCCAATTGACAACTTCCATACCGTTTGTGATATTGTTGTTTCTATTAACATCTGCAAGATACTTCCTCTTTCTGCTTGAGACATTCACCTTGACAGATAAAGAAACTACAAGCAATGCGATGTGCATTCTATTTTCGCAAATTACGTTGCATTGCACATAGCAAACTAGTTGTAAAGCATTCACAGACGAAGTTCAATGCTACCTTCGACACAGCTAGGTATACTTGCCATTACCAAGAGTAAAGTAGTAAAATAAGAATTGCTAGTATTAGTGGGGTAGACCGTGTGTAGGTAAGTATGTCGATGGCCGGTATTGACCCTCAGCGAAGAACATAACACTATTACATTCGAGTTCGCGTTCTTGCAACTTTTTGATGCCGTCATACGCGGTCTGATTTTTCGATAAAAAAATCGATTTATGTGAAATACATTTTAGCAACGAATTTCTGACAATCTGCATTCATAATAAAAAGTTACAACTACATGACAACAAATGGTTTTATTTATTACAATCCTGGCATTAAGCACTTTGGTAGATTCCGAGCCTTTGTCAGATAGTCTAAAGATGTCATCCATTAATTTAATATACGGAAACCCTTATAATAGCCCATAGCCAATTATTTCCGAAACTGGTGGAAGGAAAAAGTTGAAATTTGATTTTAGTGAATAGTTTGGTGACCCGCTCAGGAGTACATGTCATAAACGAAGAACTTCTAATTTTGATAGAATATGCGACGTTGCCGAAAGTTTACAGAATCGAAACTATAAAACCCAAAATTTTCAGAAAAATTACAAATACCTCTCTTAAATTTTACAGCAAAAATAAGATTATTTCAAAAGCATGTAGTAATATATCACATAAAAGGGTTCATTATGAGGAATACAAATATCTATCTTCAAAATAATTTGTTAAAGATATATACAAAACTATGCAAAATCGACTGATTCCCCCCCTTTTATCTGCGAAGCTATAAACCTAACATTTTGAAAAAATGGAAATATAGAAACCTACTTTAACTTTATAGGCAAAATAAGAGGAAAACCCTTACATTAATTTTAGGGCCAAATTACACATTTTTCAAAAGCGTCAAGTAACATATCAAATGAAAGGGTTCATTATAAAGAATACAAATATATTTTTTTATATTAAAAACAGCTTTAAAAGATATTACCAGAAATATACAAAACTGAATCCATAAAACTTACAATTTAGAAAATAATTTAAAAATATGAAACCTCATTTGAAATTTACAGGTAAAAATAAGGAGAAAACTCTAACGTAATTTTGGAGGGCAAATTGTAGATTGAAATAAAAAATAAAAAGCTACATTTTGCATCATATTTTAAAATTAATTTGTGAAATGAAGAAGATCAAATGAAAAGGCTCGTTGTGAGAAATAAAGTTGTATATTTTTTATAAATTTAAAACGCATAGTTTAAAAGATATTCCTTGTTTGTCTGAATATCACTTCTACAAGTTTACATACAAATGTGTATCATGTGTTACCTCTTTTTAATGGCCTCTTTTCTGCCAATCTTTTGACACATCATTTTTTTAAATCAGATTATTTTTACAGAGTAATGACCTAGAAACCGTAAAAAAATTAATTTTTGATAATAATTGCCAATTACACCAAAACTGGGTTAGAGCGGTTTTAAGGGTGTCTGATCACGAATCCGAGGTCAGATTTTCAAATTTTGATGGTTTTACCAAATTTAAAAAATCAGCCGTTTTGCACCAAACTTATATATAGCCGAGCATGAATCTGAGACAAAATTCAAGATGAGGGATTCACTTTGGACGATGAAAATAACCCACGAGACGAAAATTTCGTCCTCCATCTTGAATTTTGTAATTTCCGGACTTAATGTCAGAAACCCCAAAAACTCTTATATACTATTGTTGGCGTATATCGGTTGATTTTCAAAATTTTCAGTCCCCATCTTGGATCCGCCATTATGAATTTTGCAAATCGGATTCCTGTTCAGAGACCCTAAAAACCACCCTAACCCAATTTTGGTGTAATTGCCAATTATTTTCAAAAATTTACGGTTTCTAGGTCATTACTCTGTAAAAAATAATCTGATTTAAAAAACTGATGTGTCAAATGATTGGCAAAAAAAGAACTTTATAAAGAGGTGTCACATCTTTACCCATTGTATTTAAACTTGTAGAAGTGATATTCACAACCGCTTAGTGGTTGAAACTGCAGGGTGACCGATTCGTGTAAAATGTGTCCCCCTGTAAATGTAAATTAACGTGTTTTTCTGTCTTGATATATTAAAAGTTATTTTGGTTGCCTAGTTTTGAAATGTAAGCCCTGTATATTATTTACTTAAGTACATTATAATAAATCTCAAAGTCTCAAAGTAGGTACAGAACCCTTAGTATGCGAGTCCAACTCGTACTTGACCAAATTCTTTTAATATTAACTGTAAATACATATTTGTTAAAATGTTTACAATTGGAAGCCATAGACTGTTTTTCGTAAAAGAACAGTAAACAATACAATTTTATGGATCACTTAAATATTTTATTCAAATGAATCAAATATTACTCTCTCTAAGTTAGCAATCGTTACGATTGATTTGGTTCAGCACTTTTAGTTTCCATTGAATCCTGTCCACTATTAGTCCTTTCATTTACACGTAGGTGTTGCAGTCAACGTCTTCCATTGTCTGTTTAACTTCTTGTATTCTAGGTCTTCCCGGTGCGTTTTTACCTTCTATGGTTCTTTCAACAAGTGTTTTCCATTAATATATCTTTTCGAACTATTATATGTTCCATTAATGTCATATAAAATCCTCAGACAGAAAGATATTTTACTAGCTTTTACGGACTTTACATAGTTTTGAATGCAAGGCAATATATTGTTTTTGGTATGTTTTTGGAACATATTTTATAAAACATTGTGAACGTTCTATTTAAGTGGAATATTCACTAGTAGAATTAAATTTCTCTGAATTTAAAAAAAGAGGCATTTATTAATAAATTTCAAAGAACAGCAAAAACTTATGAAAAATGAGAAGGAACAATAAAATAAACTAGTACAAAATATTAAAAATTTGTAAAAAATATAAAAATCGAATCAAATGTGGTCAAAACTACACCTATTTCAACTATAGTTAAAAAATACTAACATTTCGAGATTTTTTAATCCACTGACCGCAAGACAATATATTGTTTCTAATCGTGAACCTTTATCAGTTGCGCTCCTCTTAACTGACTGAATTCTCGAATAATTATTTATGTATATAGTACATATAACCGAATTTAATATTTTATCTCGAAATGAATTTCGACAGTCGTACTGGGTGTAACGCCGTTTCTCTCTGTGATTCCTAGGATAGAAATCACACGGAAAAATTAGTAAACCCTCGAAGTTTTTCGGGTGATTTCTATCCTAGAAATCATAGGGAAACGACGTTACAAACAGTACGACTTCCGATTAGGAGCCCCTGTGATTTGGAATCTCTGTGATTTAGATTCTTCTGAAACTCCTGGATGTGGAAATTCATTTCTCGATAAAATATACTTAAAAAAGACAAAAATATCTATACCAATTAGTTCCTGAATATCACCAATAGTTGTGCAGAACTTGATAGAGACAACCAAGTATCATTAAAAGAACAGGAACTGTGATCCAGGATAACGATATAAGATCCAGCAAAATTCAGAACTAAATGGAAATAGCAGGTTTATCAAAACAAATAAATACTGGTAAACTAAAATAGGGAGCGACTCCGTGGGAGGTCGGAAACAGAAAAGAAGCATATAGTGTCATTAAGAAAAACAGCAAAACAATACAAATATTTGTATTAACAGAAGGAAAACATTTAAGTAGCCTACAAAACTAAAAATATGAATCCCAGAAATAAGAGCATTTTTAGGCCACCCACACTACAATGTTAACTGAACACAAGACATCAGCGACTCGACATTACATGGATCCGGAGTACATATTTGATTTGATGAAACACTATGTTTTGGCCTTAATGTATATGAGTATTTGGACACCTCCAATAAAAACGGAAAATTGAGCAGCTAATGTGATATTAGAACAGAATATGTCATGATGAAAGACGCAGTTAATGCTCGAAAAAATATAGGCTGCAATTAACACATTCACCTCCGGCAACGCGCCTGGCCTAGAACAATTAAATAATTAAAATGTACTTTATTTAGTTTATTACTATTGTATTAGTATTGTTTATGTTCGATATTTTATTTTATTTTTTCATTTATCTTAACATTATTAGATATTTGTGAATTTCAGTTTAGGTAATGTGTTTCATATATAGTAGATATAGCAAAATAAAATTTTCTGATATGTATAATAATCAATTCAATCCAGTTAGTCATTTAATATATATTTGTTGTTTGGTGGGCTTGACCTCGTTGGGGGGGAACTTAACCGGACTGAGGTTAGGTTTTAGCGCAATAAACACAAAAAAGCATACAACTCAGATAATTTTTGGAGGGGCTTGAGCCCCCTTGCTCTCCCTACCCCCTTGCATCCGCCAATGATACACATTTTTGCACACTTCACTTCGACGTAGTGTAAAACTAGACCTAAACGCACCAGGTGCGTTGCTGGCACATAGGGTTACTATTAATGAAATTCTGTACCATATGTCAGCAACGCGCTAGGTGTGTGCATGTTTTATTTTTAGTTTTGTACTAAAAAAGTAGCAGGCTCTGGTTCAGTAGACTTCAAATAACGTGTACATAATAATAATTTCAAAATAACTTTTAAAAACCTATACGGCACCTGGCTATACGTCAAAGTTTCTATCGGAGATGAACGTGTTAAAGACATTAAAAGTGAACTCAATTCTTGGTTTTGATAATCGCTCTAAAAAATTTTCCTCTAACATAAAGCTGGATGATACCGAACAAATTCACAATAACAACAAACTATATCGATGATAAAATTATTAAAGCTCATCAGAGTTTACAGACTTTTACTTATAACAGAGAACGATAAATACAGAAAACGAAATGTATGATTGACTTCAATGTTATTTAAATGAAAATACATTTCTAATCGATTGCCTGTCAAAATATGAGCCTAAGTATTTCCATTTAATTTTTCTAAATAAACTTTTTCTATTCATTGTTAAGGTTCCTTAAATACAATATACGAATACCCTTATAATATCACTCTGGATTTCTCAGTCTTTCACATTACAGCAATTTTCCCCGAAACTACCAGGCGGAAAAAGTTGAAATTTTGTATCAGTATATCGTTTAGTGACTCGATCAGGAGAACATATCGTAAATGAAGAAATTTTGATTTTAGGGGTACTTCTGGGGAAAAACTATCCCCTTATCTCCAAAACTACTGAGCTTAAAATTTTGAAAAAAATAGAGAATATAGAAAGTTGCCCGAAGTTTACAGGAAAAAATAAGGACAAAGCATTAATTTAAAGTTTGGGGAGCATATTATAAAATTAAATAAAAAATTAAAATTAAAAATTAAATACATCAAATGAAAGTGCTCATTCTGAGGAACACAAATATATATTTTTTGATATTTTAAATATACCTCCGAAATAATAAGACGTAAAATTTTGAAAAAAATTGGATGTATAGGGACTCATATGAATCAATGAGGAGAAACATCTACTAATGATCTTGGAGGGCAAATTAAAGAACTAAATGAAAAATATAAAATTAAAATTGTTTTTAACTCATCATGTAATATATCAAACGAAGGGGCTCATTATGACGAAACCATTCTTTTTCTTATTTTTAAAATAAATTGTTTAAAATATATTAACAAAAATATAAAAAAATACCCATTCCCTCCCCTTAACTCCAAAACTATAAGATTTACGATAATACGTAAAAATCTAAAAATACATAGAGATATAGGGCCTCACCTGAACTTTACTGGAAAAATAAGGAGAAACCCCTAATATTAATTTTGGGGAGCAAATTACAGAATGGAAAATATAAAATTAAAATTATTTTTAACGCATCATTTAGTATATGAAATCAAAGGGCTCATATGACGAAAACAAATATATTTTTTAAATATTTTAAAAACAAAAATATAAAAAATACTCATTCCCCCTTTATTTCCGAAACTTTAAAGGAAAAATCTGCGGAAATCCCTAATATTAAGTTTGGGGGACAAATTACAGAGTTAAAAGGAAAATAAAAACATATTGTTTTAAAACGCTTCATGCAATACATCAAATGAGAGGGCTTATTATGTTATATACACATGTATTTTTTTCCATATTTTTAATGTTTAAGGTTTAAAAGATATTAACGAAAATAGAAATAAATACTCATTCCCCCTTTTATTTCCGATCTGTATATTTAGAAAAAAAATAGGCTCTACTTGAAGTTTACATGAAAAATAAGGAAACACTCCTAATATTAATTTTGGGGGCAAATTATAGAATTAAACGGAAAATAAAAAATAACTTTTTTTAAACGCATGAAAATAATTAGGGGTTCAGTGCCTCACTTGAACTTTATAAGAAACATTAGTTGAAAACCCCAATATTAATTTTGGGGGCCAAATTATTGAATCAAACGGAAAATAATATATTTTTTCAAACATATCATGTAATATATCGAATAAAATGGCTCATTGTGAGAAATACAAATATTTTTTTGTATTTTTAAAATTATTTGTTTAAAAGATATAAACAAAAATATTAAACATCGACTTATTCCAGAAACTACACGATCTAAAACTTATTATATTTTATTTGTTTTTTTTTTAAATAATTTTTCTAAAAGATTTAATAATTTATTATTTAATACTTGACCCATTTCCCCTTTATCTACTGAGCCTAAAATTTAGACAACAGATTATATAAGGCTTCACTGAGACTCAGTTAAAACTCTTAGTTTTAAGATCTTTGGGTAATTATAAGAAAATGCACTCATTCCCTGATTGTCTGAAACTGGAATATTAGAAAAATATATAATTTGATTCACCTACAAATTTTAAAGGTGACGGAACCCTTAGTATGTGAGTCCAACTCGCACTTGACCAAACTATTTAAATACATACTCTGATTTAAAACGTGGTTTAATAAATCATTTATCAAATTATGGCCAATTTTGTTCTGTATATGTATTTAAAAGTAATCACAAATAGGTTTTGCTGATAGTAAAATGTAAAACAAAGTAAAATGTTGCGACCCCACCTAAATATCACCTGTACGTCAATGCAGCTTTGAGAGGTACTCATTGGAGCTGTCTCTATCATAGCTACAATCTTCATTTTTGGAAAACCGTTAATAGTCCATTCAGTGATAGTTCCGAATTATTTCAAATCAGACAGATTGAGAGAAATTAGGAAATCGCTTAAGGAACAAAAACTGTATAGTGCCGACGGGCGCTTTGGCTCCTGAGGGTGGATGCCTTCTTCTAAGAGGACATAACCACAGAAAGAGGCATAAATTCTAAGCAATAAGTTTACTTGTAAGTTATTTTACGTCTTGGCAGAACTTTTTGAAAAACTGTTTTAAACATGGAAATTGGATATTAAATAATTTGGTCACGTGCCAGTTTGCCATGCATACCAAGAGTTCCGTATCACGTTTGACATTCGGTACAATGTAGATAAATCAAAGTATATATTTTTCTAATGACTCAGTTTCTGGGAAGCAGGGAATGTGTGGATTTCATATACGTCTTTTCCTTAATATCTTTTAAACCAAACGTTTTATATTTATAACAAATATACACTTTAATTTATCACACGGGGCCTTTTTATTTTATCTGCATAATAGGCTTGATTTTTATAGAAATAATTAATTTTCTAATTTGACTATGAAGATTAACATTAGGATTTATTTTACCAATAAACTTTGACTGAAGCCCTATATAATCTTTTACCTGTACTTTTGGCTCAGTAGTTTGGTTGAAAGTTAAAGGGGATAATGGGTGAAATTTTAAATAATAAATTATTAAATATTTTAAACAAATTGTTTTAGAAATACAAATAAAATATATTTGTATTTTTATGATGATTGTTTTTATTACGTCACGGGTGCACTTTAAAAAACAACATTTTATGTCCCATTTAAGATTATTAATTACTGTTAGAATTTATGTTATACTTTTTTTAATGTATGAGTGTAATTTTGTATATATTTTTAAATAACTTCTTAGCAAATTATTTTAAATATATAAAAAAATATATCGGTATTCCTCTTCTTGATATACTATAAGATGAGTTAGAAAAAAACAAATTTTTCATTTTTCATTTAATTCTGTAATTTGAACACCAAACTTAATATCAAGGCTTTTTCCTGTGAAGTTCAAGGGAAACCCGTATTTCTAAATTTACAAAAATTAAAATTATCCTATAAAATTCAAATGAGGCCCTATATCCCTAATTTTCATTAAAATTTTAGGTCCTCTGAATTCAGAAATAAAGTGAGTTCAGATACGCCTATTTTTTTCCATAATTTTAGGTCTTATGGTTTCAGAAGTAAAGGGAGGATTTGTAATTTTTGCCGATTTTCATTCCATACTATTTGCGCAACATGCGATATCTAGCGTTATTGCTTTCACAACGTAAAAGTTGTTATCGCATAACTTTACCAATAACAGAGATATGTACAAGTAGCCTAAATAGAAAACTTAAGCTTCTGTTTATATCTCAAAAACAAAAGGCTACAAGTATGCTTTTGTTTTCAACATTGGATGTATTTAAAGAAAGACATTGGGAATATATATTTTACACTTATCGAATTCTCGTATATAAACATGGATATTTTGGCCACCCTGTACTTATAATGTCACGGTTACCTTTTATCGGGATTAAATTTCTTTATGTTCCTTATTAGACAGTTTTTGTTACAGGAGTGACAATATGATTCCAATCTATTGTTAACCATTTTGGGCATTGTTTTTTCGATAATTATGAATGTGAATTTTTTTAGCATTTATAATTTTTTTCGAAAATGGGATTATTAGGTGAAAGGATCTCAACCAAAAATTTAAGAAATCGGCATGTTTTTATTTATGGTTTTCTTTAGATGATTGTTTTCTAATCGAAAAATTTAAATCCATTTTACCAATATGTCCAATACTCTGAAATTTCGTTGAAATCCTCCTGATCTATGTTGGGCAAATTTGTAAGATGGATTTTGTTAAAAAACACAACAAGGAAGAGTTTTGGCAGTGATACTTGTTTCGAGCTTATAACCCATAAACAAGAAAAAAAATACCTAACAACTAAAAAAGAAAGCTCACAATGCAAAAAGACCAAATAGAATAAAAAATAACATTTACTAAGCGATTTTTTCACTAATAAATCTATGCGGCTTGCTTTCTACTGTTAAAATATTAAAACTTAACGACCATCACTTCGCTGTTTACGAGGTGCTTTACCTCGTTAAAAACTACAGAGCTACTTCGTTTTTTACTATTTGCTTAAATATCAAATGATATATAAAGCCATAAATATGTTTACAGAAAAATGTATTAATCAAAAATGTTTTTTAATCAATTTTTCGTTTTCTAACATTTCTTATTTATTATTTCATGAATTTATCTTTTGTGGGTATATTATGTTACAGATGCCATTCAGCGCCCGGATTTTCATTTGACTAGACAAAGAATGATGTTTATCTTGAATAAGCTTTGGTACAGAGCTTGGGAAGCTATAAATTCTAGTTCTTACGTTTTTAATAAAACACCACTAATGAGCCTTTTGCTGTATCTGACTATTTCTTTAATCATCCGCAAAAGCTTTTTGGGGAAGCATGACACCAATACCATCTTTTGAGGAGTGGTTCGTAGTGGACAATAAAACAAAATCCATCACAAAAGTGCTTTTGTCATTTTTTAACAATAAAAACAAAAATAGGCATTTTATTTGTTTTTCCTATATAACTAAAAACTATTGAGTAAATCATAATACTGCGTTTGTAAAGAACTAAAAAGCCTACAAAATGAATTTTTGTTAAGCTGATATTATAAAATGTAGAAACACTGCTGGAATTTGCTATTTTTGAAAAATTCATAACATACAATTTTGAATTTGAGGAACACTCTGTATCGAAATAATATATGTTCTTTAATCATGCTACAGGTAGACCCAGTCAGAGAGTAGTTTTAGGTGATCCTATTATATACAATTTGCGGTGATTTCTTTTAACACTCGGCGTATTAGTAACTGCGCGAGGGACCGAGTATAATTTAGCAAACGGATTCTGAAATCAGATGGGATATACCAACTACAAATTGTCCATCCTCCATTTTCATATGGAGTTCGAGAAATGTGTTAAAATCAGTTCTAAACACCACAAACAGACCGATTTTGTATTTAGAGAGTAATGGTGAGAACAACAAAGAAGCAACGGAAAACTTTATTGTCCAACTGAAATTTCCTATCAATATTCAAATTGAAATGTAATAGTTTGGAATTTAGTGACCCTAAAACCCCGAAATCCCTGACCTGAAAAATGCAAATGTATTAGTTGTGGGGCAGAATACTGAAACATCCCCAAAGTGCATTTCGATCAAATTTTAGTTTGTCCTTGACGCTTGAACTCAATTTTGAGAAAAAATGGTAACTGCAGCTCTATATTGCCATTTGATTTCTACATACACTGACAAAAAATATGAAATTATGATTCCGCATGATGTCCATAAATTCATAGTTTACGCAAGCCTGTCGAAATCAAAGTATTTTTGTTAAATAAATTGTGCTAAGGAATTTTTGTTAATGTTTACGAGGAGTTGAATTTATTTTATATTGGTTGAACTTATTTAGTGACGGAACAATATATAATACGAGTATGTATTCCGCAAAAACAAAAAATACGAATTTTATCAGAATTTCAACTGTAAAATTTTTTCAGAAGAAGCTGAACTCTTTTTTAACCGACTTCCAAAAAGGAGGAGGTTATAAATTCGTCTACAACTTTTGTAATTTTTTATGTATGACGAGCGATTATTCACTAACGGCTTGGCAATTTTGATGATTAGACTACATTATATTAAGGGACATTACAGAAAGGTTCCATATAATATTTATAACATGAGATTTACGGTTTTCTAGAAAAAAGTAAATAAGGGACTAGATTTCAGCGATTTTCACTGTTTTCTCGCGCAATTTGAATATTATAAGTTGTTTATTTTTATGTTTCTTTGGGGAATAACACCACAATAGAAATAAAACTACGTATATTGCAGGAATACCAAACGTTTCAAAGTCTATTCTGACTTCGTTGTCAATGGCTTTATATTTATTGATGTAGATTGCAAAATGAAAATTTGATTTATGACATTTAAAATTGACATTAGAAAATTTGTTGTTTTTGGATATACAGGTAGCACAAAAAATTCTAAAGATCATGAATTATAGTTAACCAGCTTTCAAATTAGAAGAATTTGAAAGAGTTGTCTTTAGAATTTATAAGTGGCGTTCCTAGGTACGACTTTGTTAAAAGATAGCGCATTCGCCAAAAATGCGATCAAAGAATTCTATTGTTTCAGTGATCCCATTAACGTCATAAGGGAAAACCTAGGAAAAACCTTATGAATTATGAACTATCCCGATACTGGGTTGTTCAAAAGGAGGTTACCATCAATAATTTCTTCCTTAATTGTCGGTAACCAGATACGATTAAATTCTACAGAAGTAGAAGCGATGCAATCGTCTTCATTCAAAAGAATTAAGGCAGACTCTTTTATTTTTCGTTTTGTGTTGTGTTGTTCTTTGTGAAGTATAGTTGAATTGTCAAATTGTATTTTATGGCCTAGGTCCCAAGCATGTTTACAAATTTTTGATTTTTCAAATTGTCGTTTCGTTATGTAATTCTTGTGTTCATTTATTCGTACGTTTAATGGTCTCGATGTTTCTCCAATATAAAATTTATTGCATTCGCAAGGAATCTTATATATGCAGTTTTTTGAGTTCTGGGTTTTGTTTGTTGGTCTTGTTTTCGATATTAAAGATTTTAGTGTATTTCTTGTTTGGAATGTTGTTTTAACATTAAATCTGTTGCCCACTCTTTTCAATCTTTCTGACAGATTTAATGTTAAAACAACATTCCAAACAAGAAATACACTAAAATCTTTAATATCGAAAACAAGACCAACAAACAAAACCCAGAACTCAAAAAACTGCATATATAAGATTCCTTGCGAATGCAATAAATTTTATATTGGAGAAACATCGAGACCATTAAACGTACGAATAAATGAACACAAGAATTACATAACGAAACGACAATTTGAAAAATCAAAAATTTGTGAACATGCTTGGGACCTAGGCCATAAAATACAATTTGACAATTCAACTATACTTCACAAAGAACAACACAACACAAAACGAAAAATAAAAGAGTCTGCCTTAATTCTTTTGAATGAAGACGATTGCATCGCTTCTACTTCTGTAGAATTTAATCGTATCTGGTTACCGACAATTAAGGAAGAAATTATTAATGGTAACCTCCTTTTGAACAACCCAATATCGGGATAGTTCATAAGGTTTTTCCTAGGTTTTCCCTTATGACGTTAATGGGATCACTGAAACAATAGAATTCTTTGATCGCATTTTTGGCGAATGCGCTATCTTTTAACAAAGTCGTACCTAGGAACGCCACTTATAAATTCTAAAGACAACTCTTTCAAATTCTTCTAATTTGAAAGCTGGTTAACTATAATTCATGATCTTTAGAATTTTTTGTGCTACCTGTATATCTAAAAACAACAAATTTTCTAATGCCAATTTTAAATGTCATAAATCAAATTTTCATTTTGCAATCTACATCAATAAATATAAAGCCATTGACAACGAAGTCAGAATAGACTTTGAAACGTTTGGTATTCCTGCAATATACGTAGTTTTATTTCTATTGTGGTGTTATTCCCCAAAGAAACATAAAAATAATCAAGAACATGCCACAAACAACGTTTAGAAGACAATTATAAGTTGTATTATAGAAAGATATGTTCCAGCTTGATTTCGTATATTTATCTATAACATAAAACATACCATTTTTCTGAAAATCGGAAAAATATATACACAAAAACTGTAAACATCATGGTAAAAGTCAAATTTTCAACATAAATATGTAGTTTAAATGTAAGGATATGCCATGAAAGTATGTCGTACAGGATGTTTGTAATGATTTTCATTTTGATGCTTTTGAAGTCAGCTTATTTTAGATACGAAGTTAAGTTACAGTCGCGTGAAATTGCAGAAAACATTCCATCATCTTATTAAAACGAAAATTTGTTATTCGGCGGTTTCTTCTGTGTGGAATACGGTTGAAGGTGTGTGTGTGCCGGTGCATGTAATATTAGGTAGTACATAAGCAGTTGTGTACATAGGATGGTTGAAATATAAGTTGGACTTGAATTAGTTATACAGGGTGGTTATAAAAATATTGTATTGGGTAGCACATAAGTAGTTGCGAACACAAGGTGGTTAAAATAAGAGTAGAGCAAAACTATAATTATACAGAGTGGATATTTGCGTTATAGAACGGAGAATAATTACACTTATACAAAAGGCTTATACAGGGCGGTTTAAAAAAGTTATATAGTTTGGAACATAAATAGTTGCTTAGACAATGTGTTTGAAGTAAGGGTTGGGTAAAATTAATGTTATTGACGGTGTATTTGTTATATAAGCAATTAGCAGTTAGGATATTTGAATTATAGGACATAGGATAGATTATAATTATAGACGTGGATTAAAAAATATATAGAAACAGCTACATATACCGGGTGATTGAAATAAATGGTGGAGTAAATTTATAGTCATAAAATGTGGTTCAAACAGGTCAATTTTGTTATATAGGGTAGACCATGAGCTTATACAGGGTGGTTTTAAAGATGTCAGGACGTTGTAATATTGTGTTGAGTTGAATTATAGTTGTACAGGGATTCAGAAAATGATAGATAAGTTATATAGGAGTGACCTGTACACAGAAACATATAGAGTGTGGATGCAATATCGAGTGAATTATTACATTTATAGAAAGTGGTCCAATTAATAAAACAAATAAAAAAGTTAAAAGATATTTGGAAAATATAGACAAAGGATAAAAATTAGAGAAGGAGAAATAGAGAGGGAGAAAAAGAGAGAGAGAAATAGGAATACGCTAAAATTTTCAATTGAATTGCACACACAAAAAGAATGTCTGAAAATAGTGATTGATTGCACACTGTATCTAAACTGTTTTTATTTTAAGTCAGCTGAAAGTCGGTTCTTTTTTACATATAAATTATTAGTCATACAGTAATACTATCATGGATTGAATCCCTTTTATGTCATTTTTCAGGAAGTTTACTGTTTGTTTTTCTCACAAATTGTTTATGGTTAATAAATATAAGAACAACTGAACAACTTGTTTTTATATCAAGGAGGAGATAATAATAGTGAAAAATTAGATGTGTTAATAGTAGAATTTATTAAAACGGGAACTACTAAAAGTAAGAACCAATACGCTAGTAAAGTATCTTTGACACGACACCTTTGCGCCACCTCGTGTGTTATTTTTGGAACTCTGGTTGTGTCAAAGTGGTAATTTACGTTTGTCGTGTATTAGAATAAAGATTAGTTATTCCATAAAATGGAAAGAAAAACATCAAACCTAAAGTGAGGTGTAGTTGATTGTGAAAACGCACTAAGAAAAAACCCAAAATTATCATTATATCACTTTCCTGGATTTCAATATCAATTAGAGATGAAGTAAAAATGGATTGCAGCAATTTGACATCATCTATCTATACTATTATAAAATTGTAAGTTTTTCTGTTTGTTTGTTTGTTTGATTGTTTGTTCGGGGATCACGTAAGAACTACTGAACTGATTTTGCTGAATCTTTTTTGTTGCAAAGCCTATAGTTTGACTTAAAATCTGGTAGACATTTTATTTCCCTAAATTGACAGAAACGGTAGATATAGCGAAAAAACTGCTACCATGATGGGTAATACAATTACTCAATTGGTTCCACCGCACGCACAAAATATTAGATACTGGCATCAGCCTAGCTTTTATTGAAAATTTAGAATGTGCCAATGCAACATGTTTCGATTTAATACAAATCAACTGAGATACCGAGCGTAATTTCGCAGGGTGTTCTATATTATAGGAAACTTAGGCCGGAGTAGAATTAAATGGGTTTCAAAAATCTAAAAAAAGTTATATTTGGTGTCCTATAAGCAGCTGCATATATACAATGTTGTTGAAATAAGGGAGAGTGGAATTAGTTATACGCGGTGGTCTAAAAAGTTATATTGATTAGGCCATAAGCAGTTCCATATACCAAGTGGGTGAAAAAGAGTAGAATATTTATACAGTTTGGATAAAAAAGCTGAGAAAAAAATGTGTTATGTAAGCAGTTAGGATCTTTGAATTATATTCATAATAAGCTGTTAGTTAGAAGGAGCTGTTGATACAGTGTGTTTGAAATAAAAGATGGAGTGAAATTACAGTTTGTGTTGTGGTTATAAACTTGTTTTATATGCACATTTAAGATGGGTGAAATATGTCGCGGAGTATAATTACTGCTATACAGGTGGGTTTAAAAAATAAGTAATCTAATGATCTACAAGCTGTTCCATTTACCAGATGGTTGAAGTATAGTTGCATATAAAAGGTTGTTGAAGTAGAGGGTGGTGTAGAATTATAATTATACAGGGTGGATAAAATGTGCTAGAAAAATTTTCTTATATTGCAGTTGCATATGTGGAGTACCTGAAACATGGGGTGCAGTAAAGTTATAGTTCAACAATGCAATTCAAACAAGGTTAGAAAAACTTGTGAATGAAGGGTGGTTTAAATGAAGTGTGGAGAGAAATTATACTTTATAATGTCGTTAAAAAAATTGAGGAAAATTTGTGAATTAGCGTAGTTCATAGTAAGTTGCAAAGATAGGATAGTTGAAATATAGGGTGGAAAAGCGTTATGGTCAATTATTTAAAAAATGTTATATTGGTTAACCAATAAGCAGTAGTGTATACAGGGTAGTTGTAATAAATACAAGGTCATTCAAAAACATGCCGTAAAAAATTGTTATATACGATGCCCAATAAGCAGTTGCGGTTTTGGTGAAATATATTAGGCATTAATGGATTTATAGTTATACAGGGTGGTACAAAAAATGTTATGTTGGGTAGCCGATAAGTAGTTGCACATACAAGGTTGTTGAAATAGCGGGTGGAATAGAATTATAATTAAACAGGTTATGTATCTACATTGTTTGAATTTTCTCTTCCAACAAAATGAGCACAGCAAATCATTGAATTTGTTCCTGATTGCCATGGCTTTTCACCCCTCTTGTGATTAAAAAGTTGTTTTTTGTCTTTATTCTTAAAAGAAAATATTAATTAAAAAATTAAGAATTATGTTCACCTTAAATTCCAATTTATTTTGGAAAGAAAAGTGTTTACATGATTAACTTTTCTGATTACAAGAGTTATTGACTCTTATTTTTGTTAACAGAACAACAATTGTGATTAATTTTATGTATTTATCACTGAAAAACGTGGAAATTTAATTTAATTGTCCTTAACGACGAACTGCCGGAATCCATTTTTTCTTTCTCTCTGATTCATATAGAAATCCAGGAAAACGGTATAATTGTAATTTTAGATTTGTCCTTGATGTATTTACACAATCAACTACACGGCACTTTCGGTTTGATGAAATAACAAATTTTTAGTCTATAAAACAGCAAACATAAATTACGGTTTTGATACAACCAGAGTTCCAAAAATATAATACGAGATGGCGCAAATGCCTATTATCAAAGATACTTTCCTAATCAAATAATACTGAAGAATAAAAATATTCCTTAAGATTATTATACCCAGAGAACAAAAAATATTAAGGCCCGGGTAGCTCAGTCGGTAGAGCATTGGACTTTTAATCCAAGGGTCCAGGGTTCAAGTCCCTGCTCGGGCGCATTTTTTTTATTTTACAAATATGTTAAAAATCATATATTGGTAATTAACTGTAGTTGAATTACCAGTTGATTCTAGAAAAAAATGGTTATTGTCCCACCTTATCTTTATTGTTAATCTGGTAATCTATTACTGGAATCCTATTCGGCTGTCTTTTTTTATTTTACAGAATTAATTCTGTTAACAATCATATATTGGTAATTACGGTATATGAATTAGGTGTATATTTTATAAAATGGTTAGTTCTCCAGGTTTATATTTTCTTGTAATATTAGGTATTCGGGCGACTTTTTTATTTTAAATGTTAAATTCTGTTAAAAATCATATATTGGGAATTAACTTTGAATTAGCTGTTTGGTTTAGAAAATGAATAGTCCTCCACGTTTATCTTTTTTGCTAATCTACTATTGGGTTATTCAAAATTATATTTAATTGCCTTCTCGTTTCTCCAGTGTAATCTGTCTTTTACTTAAGAATTCTATTTCTGTAGCACTTTGTACCAATTTCCGTTTATAACTTTCGAATTTTTTCGTATTGATATTACTTTAATGTTCAAATACTTCTTGGAAAATAACACCACAGTTACGAAAATTGCTGTATATTCCAAACGTTTCGGGGTCTAGGTCAGACCCCGTTGTCAATGGTTAAGAAACTATGAATAAAAAAGGCACATTGATAACGGGGTCTGACCTAGACCCAGAAACGTTTGGAATATACAGCAATTTTCGTAACTGTGGTGTTATTTCACAAGAAGTACTTAAAGATTGAGAAATATGCCACAAATATCATTCAGAAAACAACTGATATTACTTTTGTTTAAGTAATGATGTTTTCATCACATTTGCTGGTATGTTATTGTGATACTTCGAGAAAATGTCAATATCCATAGTTTTGGTAATGAATGTATTAATATGTATGCAAATATCTAATTAAATTGAAAATATTTAAACATGGAATTTAATAGAAATTCTAAATTTTCAAAGCGAACAATCAAAAAAAGGGAGAAACTTACTATTTCAATAGAAAATGTCTGTCCTGTGTATACTATACAATATACTTCCTATTACTTAAAAATTACAGACAAAATAAGGCTGAACATTGAATGAACTGCTAAAGGAAAAGGTAACTATATAAGAAGCTGTGAGAGAGGTCAAAGTAGACAAGCAACACTAATATTCCAGGGAAGTTGGTATTTTCATTTGCAAAAAAATTCCACAGCTGTTTTATTAGTTTTCCTTGAAGAATGTATACAGCGTAACACCTAAAAACTGTTATTAACAATTTTTTGTCCCTTAGTTAATTATACGGGTTGTTTAAAGTTGCAAAAATCGCAGTTTTGACAGTTTTTGTAACTTTTCAGCAAATGAATGAATAGTTTTGGTGTCAAAAGTAAATTTATTTTCTACGTATTTTGAACAGCTATTAAATGATGGGTTTATCTAGATGATTGGGTAATTAGTTATTGAGTTATTTGGAAAAATGCGCATTTTTTATTCGTTCATAGTTATTGTTTAAAATGCTAACACCAAACACTTATTTAAAAGACTCAACGCTGTTTTAACAAATTAAGTTGTTGTCTTCATGGAGTAAACCAAAGTAACCTTAAAACTTTTCATTCAATTGCTTAAGAGTTACATAAACTGCCACAATTGAGATTTTTGCAAATTTAAACACCTCCTATAATTAATTGCGGAATAAAAATTTGTTATCAATACTTTTGTGTGTTATGCTGTAAACTTTCTTCAAGAAAAACCAATCATACATATATAGTTTTTTTTGCAAAAATAGGCTTAAATAATTCTAAGTTCTCTAGTCTATAAGGAAATGATTGTAGCAAAGGGGAAGGAGAAGAAAATGCATCATAATAGATAAGAAATTACTGAATCAGAGATAGTTATGCAGCCAAGACTCCGAAGATAGAAGAGTGTATGCAAGATCCAGGGCGGAAGCTAAACATTATATGAATAATGCAAAAATCGAAAAAACAGCTTAAAGTATTTGAAAAGATAGAGAAATCATTTAATGGAAGTAGTAGACAAAGGAGAGATTAGAAGGTAATATCAAAGAAGACAAAGTATCCAATGAAATTGCAATATATGATTAATTAAAACAGATGAGTGGAAAAAGAATTGGTTTCAAGGAACCAGAGACCAGTATCAGAGGCCAATTAACAAAGATGAAAAATTGATTGCGGAAGAGAAGCAGAACACTGATAATATAACCACAGAGGGTTTAAAAGGTATGAAAAACAAGAAGGCTCTACGCGACATACCAATAATTCGATAATAGTCTATTACAAGAAGAAGTGAACTGAAATGAGCATATACACACCATGTAAAAATTACAAAAATTACAAGGTGTCAAGTTTAATTGATAGACTTTTATAACGAATATTAAAGGCAACAATAGGTGAAGGAACCTTATTAATCAAATCAGTTGAAGTAAAGGTTATATAAGTATAATTCTGAATTTATGTGACATACATAATGAAGAACCAAAATGGATGTGGAAACAAGTATTTAAAGAGATATGGGAGAACAGACAAAATCCGGGAAAGAAAAGAAAAACGATTTATATTTACATGAGGCCTCCCGGTGGCGCACTATGGATCAAATGGAATTTTTTAAACGGAAACCTAATATCTTGAGCAAAAATAGAGATATCGAAACATTTTTTTAAATTGAACCTTGGGTTATGTAGATTAAGGGCAAATTGTTTAAATTGTCATCATCCACCATTATTGGGGTGGAAATGAGGGTTGAAATTTCAAAATTCGATCTATTTTTTCTTTTGTTAATGGTATATCTCAAAGACGAATAGAGGTGTATACGGTTTTTCTTAAAATTGTAGGGCTCTTAATATATATCAGAAAAATATTTATTGCAAAGCTATCGTTATGACTTTTCTCAAAAGGCATTAAAAGTGGTTGTGTGATTCATTCTAATCTCTCAAAATGCAATAACAAAAAATTCTTTAACAACAACATAATTATATTGGTTTTTGTTAATAGGAAGGTACCCAAAGAATGTCGGATCATCAAAAAAGTTGAAAGATAAAAAGTATGAATGTGACACATTCCTCTGATCATTTAGCACATACTTCTAAAACCATAATGCCTTAAAATGGCAAAAATAAATAATTATTGATCTAACTAAACATTGTCGAAAAATAATTGACTGAAAACTAACTTACCGGATGCATCAACGATTTTTTGTGGTTGTTTCACTCCCATATCCCCGTTTTCATTCCTATAATGAAAAATTATAACAATAAATGATCTCCACAGTGGAAAATGAAAACGAAAAGGTTTTTAGAACCGTGGTCAGCGTTAGTAGGGGAGCCCAAGCGGGGATTTCGTAAGTGACTCGAGCTGAGCAGTTTAATATTAAGAGAGGATCTTTGTACTATGTTAAGTACTTTTACCAAGTAGGGTCCCTCGATATAGTGACGTGTGTCTAGGGCAGTCGATCAGATTAGTAAAAAAAATCAATCCTGAAAAAAAGTCGAGCGCATCAGATTTAAACAATATAAGTTAATTACATGCAGAAAACAAAATCCCTTTAATAATCTGACGGTTTAAGTGTGACTTAAACATTTTGAGCGAATCACTAAACTGCAAAAAAATCGTTACTTTGAAATACTCGAGCGCATTTTTTTTATTTCAAAAGAAATAGTGTGAAATTTATAGAAATAGCATAATCTGCTGGTTTTCATGAGCCTAAGCATCTAAAATTATCAAAAGAGTGTCGTATGTACAACCGCTAAGAATTATGTATTTCCCGCTAGACGCCTCTCTTGCCTTCTCACTTTTTCTCTACGTCTTACTCTGTCGCACTACCCCACACTACTTTGTGCAGCCATATTGATGTCCCAGCTGATCACAACAACTCGTCTGGTGTTTATCTGCGTACAACGCTCTAGTTTGTTTATTGTATTTTTACAAGTGCTTCATGAAATAAATGTAGTGAATTTGATCTAATTTTTGCGAAAATGGTGATGATAAGGAAAATAAAAAAATATATTTATTTTATTATTATTTATTTATTTATTTATACGATCTAAGAAAATTATCTGATGTTAATAGAGCTAGAAGTGAAATTTTCAACAGGACATATAAAGTTACTGATACTACACAACCTTTCTCATTAGATGTCCGTAATTACGATGCTTGTAACTTACCACCTTGTCAATCAGAGCTTCGACAGCATTTATTACGAACAAAATATATAGCATGTCTGTGGAGAAATGCTCACTATCGTGTTATCAGTGACATGTCACCACCAGACTTTGGGTGGAAAAATGTTGAAGGGAAATTAGAGATTGTTTGGTTTACTGGGAATCAGCTACCAGAGGCTTATGAAGATATTGTTGATACACCTGAGATTTTAGGAAATATTCCGGCTTCTGTCGATTCTGGTAAGTTTTTAACGCTGTAATAATATCATGAAAAATAAATAAAAGATTTTTAAGGACATAAATATTTATTGTTACAGATATGCAAGATGTCGATGAAAATGATCAACCTGATTTAAACTTCGGATAAGAGGATAATTCAACGGATGACGAAGATTGAATATAAAACCATATGAATATATTTTTTATAACATATTGCCTCTGATTAATGATCTAATTTATAATACATAAAAAAATTTAAAATTTAAAAAAATTGTTTATTTTTGTCAGATTAAAAAAAATTCCTCCACCAAATCATCAGATTAAGAGTTTACACTGCTAGAATGTCGAGCTGAACCACCTGTAAAAAATTCTGACGCGCACGAGTATTTCAAGGCCATGATTTTTTTATGCATTTTGAAAAATCGATATATACTTTTGGTCACGTCCAAATCGTCAGTCTAGTAATAGGATACTTTTTATAGTTAACTTAACCCCTCTTTTAAATAGCTGACGAATCCAAGAAAAAACATTTTTTCCCCAACTTCTACCTCGTAAGACGGCTACCTGCAACTAGCAATTTGTCAGACTAATATTTCTCTGTAATCAGGAGTTCGTAGACCGTACACGCTATTGAATTCTGACGCGCTTGACAATTTTTTTGTAACGATTTTTTTTACATTTTTAAAAATTTATTCACGCTTCCCCCACCACTAAACAGGTATACATCACATAAACTTTTCATTTCTTTAGCATATAATCTTCGCGATCTGGTAGGTCTATAATGCGCTGGAGTAACAACGCATTTTGCCCTCTGGGCTCCCTTACTACGTCCAATGAATCACTAAAGAGTATTTTTTGGGATTTTTACGTTTTCACCTTCTCACCCCTTTTTTGCCTATACTTTTAGGATGATAGCTTTGCAATAAATATTTTTCTAATTTGTATTAATAACCTTACGATTAAAAAATACATCCGTATCAATATCTGTATTTGTCTTTGAGATATACCATAAACAAAAGAAAAAAGATAGAATTTTGAAATGTACACCATTTCAACCTTCATTTCCACCCCTATAATAGCGGATGATAGCATTCTAAATAATTTTCCCATAATCTACATAACTCAAGGCTCAATTTCAAAAAAAATGTTTCTCTACTTTTGCTCAAGATATTAGGTTTCCGTTAAAAAAATGCCATTTGACCTGTAGTATGGCGTAAAGTAAGTGATCCTCGAATTTCAGTATTGTCTAAAAATTAGAGATTGATAAGATGTTTATATAATTGGCAAGAATTGATAAAAATTTACCATATGTATAACTTAATTCTAGTCGGCTATATAATTCAAATATCCCAGCTGCTTATGTTTATATAACCGTTTTGATTTACCCACTATAACTAACTCTACCCGCAGTGAGGTAGCACGGTAAGGTACGCCCAGGTATGCCTCATATTCTGTCTTTCAATTCTACTTCTTTATTTCAACCCTTTAAAGACATTGAGTCCGTAAACTTTCACTAATTTTTAATACAATACCTCAGTTCTTCTCAAGGAATTTGAGCTATTATCTTTGGTTCTAGACAAGACTTTAAGTTCTTTAGCGCATTTGAAATATAGTTAGAACATAGCCGCATATGTTGATGAGGTATTATGAATTTTATTTTCTATCTCATCAGTGTACAAGTTTGTCACCTTTATTTTATTATGCACCATGATTAGTCTTTTTTGTTTGTGCAACATTGCAAGAGGTTGAAATGTTTCAATCATCAATACCTAAGATATGCCTATTCGCTGTGTGCGCGACTATAACGCTCGAACGTCTGTAAACTAATGGAGGCTCTGAGCAGTTGTCAAATAGTTGAACGGGTTTGTTTATTAGTTGGTTTTGAAAATAATTAGAAGGGAGTTCATTTGGAAACAGTTGGGGTAAAATAAAAGATATAATAAATATAGTTGACAAATCATGTAATGTAAAGTACTTTTAATTTGTTAACGATAACTTAATAATCAAATATAGTTATCCTTATTACGGATATGTACAAGTCCAATGACAGTGTATGAACTTGAGTATTTGCCAGTGCAAAATGGTAGTTGTTTGCTAGAACTACAACGAGAAGAATAATTTATAAGAACAGTTATTCTAAAAGGTGAAAAAAAAACTTACTGCTTTATGTATAGGTAAGGTACTGAATGCCGATAGAATGAATTTTTTTTTCGAAAATTACAATAATACGAAGTAGGATGATACTGATGTTAAAAAAATGTATTACTATATTAGCTATATATTTAGTTATACTTTAGATACTGATGTTAAAAAAATGTATTACTATATTAGCTATATATTTAGAAAATAATATTGTATAACATTTTATCCACTCCGTCCCTGGCGAAAGAACATAAAAACATCAAAATGAGCAAGAAGTATCAATCTGGACGCTGTGCGAACAAAGGTAGAACTACCAGAAAATTCTTCGTACGCTATATAAAGCAATATTAATTTCAGTAGATTAAGGCTGTGTCCCACGTAAGCGCGATTTGCGCGGTGCGGGCGGTGCGATACGTCAATCTGACAATTATAAACATCAACTGAAGGCTAAAACTAACCAATTGAACGATGCGACAACACAAAATTGCTACAATTGCACGAATTTTATTTTCCACTAAGGAACAAAATGAATTAATTTTATGTTTTTGATAGTTTGCAGCTGTCACTTTGACGCATCGCATCGCACCGCCCGCACCGCATAAATCGCGTTTACACGGCGTTAGTTAGTTTATTGCGTTCGTTGACGTTCTTGCCTTGCAAATTTTGTTATTATTTCCAAAAATGGTGGAATAAACATTTTCATTTTTACTACTTGCAGCAATGACCTTTGACAGCCAAAACAATGTTCCCATTTTCTAATAAATCCAGCAAGCGTATTGTTAGGTAATTGAAAATCTAATTTTCCTCCTCCATCTACTTAAAAAAATAAAATCCCCAGGAGTAATACCAACAAGAACTTTTTTTATATTGAGAATATGTGAAAACGAGGTTGGCGACACTCGTAGGAATTTCAATGCTAAATTATAACTGTGATGTTGAGGTATTTTTTAGGATCATTATGTTTATAATACATTATTAGAGTTTTTATTATCATATAGTTATTTTTTTATTTTCTCATATTTTCAATTTGAATTATTGATATTGTCGCTTTCACAATTTATTTTATTCATTAAAAATTATATATTTTTCACATATATGTATTTACCTGTAAACTGCTAAATATTTATTCAGGAGATTTGTATGTTGGAGGGAATATAGTATGAATGTACCTAGAATCATAAAGCTTAAGAATCTATAGTGATATATCAACACTTAAAAAAATACACAACGACTAATAAATTGTTTTTATAATATGAAAACACATGAATTTACTAATAGTAATACTAAATGTAACAAACATCTTTTTTATTTCCAATAATTGAAACAACTACAAAATATTTTTTTTATATTTTTCATTTAAAATAGTACTTCACTGTTTTCGGAAAATCTGTTATTACAGTGTTATTGTGATTACTGAAATAAAGGTACTATTTATTTTTTCCTTTTTTACGGCAGTTGTTCACTTATTTCTTTGATTTATTTTCCATTTCGTAACCACAAATTTATAAAATTTAACTACCTTTACTTATCTCCCTCTATTTTTACAGATCATAACACAGTAACTCTGATGACCCATTCTGTTTTTTTTATGAACTAAAACGAATTTTAAATTTTCATGAGTATTTATTCGCCCGAAAATAGCGTACTGATCATACAAAGCGAGCCTCATGAGCCTCCTATAATGCCGAAAGTATCAACTGCATACGCGGGCGTTCACAATTACACTCCCATATATGGATAACTCCAAATATCGAATTTACAATTAGCAAGAGTTAAGACTGACTTACTGTCCTGAACTATTATCTAAATTTAATTTTTATGATACCTTCAGATTTTCTAGAATAGCCAATTATTTGAAATTTCATTCATTAGGTGGGGGTAAAAACAAACTATTATTGCTAGACTGTCTAAACTGTAATGAAATTATTGACTTTTAACTTTAACGGAAACTCATATTTAGCTATTAAGTTAATCATTTGGTATTGTATATTTTACTTTTGATATTTATTTATATTTGTATCTGAATAAATAGATTAATAAAGTGGGAATATGACTGGATTACTGAATATCAAAACTTTATTTATGAATTTCTTAAAAAATAATCATTCGAGTTTGAAATTTATAAAAAAATTGGATAGCCCGATTTATTGTTTGAGTATAAATAATATAACGTGTTTGGTCAACACGTTTGAAAAAAAAAACGGAAAAAATCAACTTTATTCTAGGTGACTCAAATTTGACACTTATTACGTAAAATGAAATTTTAAACAAAATATTTAGGTAAAATCGATCAAATAATGACTTTTCAGAAAAATTTTGGAAAAAAATGTCACTTTTGAGAGCTATGAAAAGCAGCTTGCTGATAGCTGTCGACATCATTTTTGTTTAAATAAATTCTAAGCACAAACTATTATATATATATATATATATATATATATATATATATATATGCCCAAGTCTATTATTAACAATTCTAGTCCAGTACGCGCCATATTTCAGTTGTAATTAATTAGCTTAGTACCTTATGACAATGTATTTCTACAATTCAAGTTTAACAATTACTAACTGTTTCCTGAATTAAATACCGTTACGAAGAAGTAACTAGTGTTTTCCTATGAATTTAAAAAATTAAGTCACCAAAGCTCTCTGCTACGTTTCGTTTTGTCAAAGCTACCATCAACTTTTTCTATTTTAAATATCAAGAAATTGCAAAAATTGTAATCATTAAAAAAATGCTTCAAAATAAAATGACCAAACGTAACAAATAAAAAATAATGTAATTTATCGCATGCATATAACCAATAATTAAACTAAAAATAAATAAATTCAGAAGAAAAATATTTTACAATCTTTTATTTAGATTCACTTGTCTCGGTGTCTGATATCAAATCTCACAATAACAAGCTGTTAGTTTACATATTACAATTCTATATAGTGAAAAGCAAAGTGAGGTGTAAAATATTTTCAAAGCGCTTTAATATAATCAAGAAAAAGGGATAAAAATACTAATTTTCACAATCAGCAAAGTTACATTCTTCTTTGTCAAATGCATTGTCGAGTTCATTTAAAATCGTCAATTAGTACGGAATTGTGTGAACAAAATTTCAAACTAGAGTGTTATTATTTCAAAAAATTTAATTTCCAACTCATTTTAGAATATCAGAGTTAGAAGAAACTCTGTGATTCCTGTTTACAGAAGCCACATTCATGTCCAAGTGAAAAAAATTAATTACACTTAGCAAATTTACTGTTAAGAGCTCTAATAATAACAACAATTTCCCTAATTTGTTTAAATAGCTCAGTAACAATTTGATCGCTTTAACGCCATAAAATTAAGTCCTAAAGATTATTTATTGGAAGATTTATAATTATAATAGGTATTATGGTGGTGACGTGTTACTGTTGAATATTAGACATTATTGCAATTTATCAACATGGAATGGAAAGCTCTTCCGGAAAAACTTTTGCTGTTTATTAAACGCTAAAAGGTATCTACATATATAATATTTTCCATGTCTAATAATATATTTATAAATGATACTCCTTATCTTCACCTTTTGTCCTATGGTGAACTTGAGCCACCCCTCTCCACAAATCTGGGTCTCGAGCCATCTGAACTGAATTCAATAAGATGCGTTTCATGTCATCTGGTCAGTTTTTTGGAGGTTGTCCACTTCTCCTTGTTGTGTCTTCTCTTCGCCTCCATTCAGTGATGCCTTTGGTGAACTTGTAGTCTGTTATTCAGCAATATGTTCAGGTAACTTCCATTTCAGTGTAACTATCTACACTCCATGTCTTCTGGTGATTATAATGTTTGGTACTAGGTCTCTTCAAGATAGTCTAGTTAGAGCATTCTATTGTGTATTTAGCAATTCTAAATTTCTTCCCAGTTTCATTAGTCAATTCCCCATTATTTATACACTTGCGATATGTTTCTTTTACTGCTATTATAACGTCTAATATGTATGTTGGTGTTATAGCTTCGATGATGTTTGTAAAATTTTTTGCTGATACAATTAGATATTTGTGGGAAATGGCCCGTAAACCATCTTGGTTTCTGTTTGACACACATAATCTGTCTTTTTAGGGTTCCGTATATGCAATATACGGATACCTTTATAATATCATTCCGGATTTCTCCCTCTTTCATATCAAAGCAATTTTCCCCTAAACAACTAGACGGGAAAAGTTGAAATTTGCTATCAGTGTATAGTTTGGTGACCCGATGAGGTGTATATATTGAAAATGAAGAAATTTTGATTTTAGGTGTACTTCTGAGGAGAAAAACTAAAAAATTCGACCATTCATCTAAGATATCAAATCAAAGGACTCATTATGACGAATACAAATATATTTTTTTTTTAAATAAATATTTTAAAATATATTAACAAATATATTTTAAAAAAAAACCCATTCCCCCTTTATTCCCCAAACTATAAGACCTACATTTTTTTGTTTGCAGGAAAAATACGAATAAATCCCTAATATTAATATTGGAGGCCAAATTATAGAATTAAACGGAAAATAAAAAAATATATATTTTTAACGCATCATGCAATACATCAAATGAAAGGAATACAAATATATATCTTTCATATTTTTAAAGTTAATTGTTTACAAGATATTAACAAAATGATTAAAACATTCTCATTTCCCGCCTTATTTCCGAAACAATACTACCTAAAATTTTGAAAATAATTAGGGGTACTGGGGCTCACTTGAAATTTATAAGAAAGATTAGTAGAAATCAAAAACCCATAGTAATTTTAGGGACAAATTATAGGAATTAAATGGAAAATACAAAATCAATTTTCAAACGTATCATGTGATGTATCAAATAAAAGGTTCATTATGTGAATTACAAATGTATCATATTTTTAAATCATTTGTTTAAAAGATATTAACAAAAATATTCAACATCGACTAAATTCCAACTTTAGAAACTAAACTATCTAAAGTTTTGAAAAACATATTTTATTTGTATTTTTAAATAATTTGTCTAACAGATTTAATGATTTATTATTTAAAACTTGACTTATTTTCCCCTTTATCTTCCAATCTACAGAGCCTAAAATTCAGACAGTAGATTGTATAAGGCTAGTGTTAATGTTGGGGGCCAAATTAGAAAATTAAATACATATTTTTATAAAAATCAAGCAAATCAGGAACAAGATAAGAAATAAAAAGTATATTTATGGAAAATAAAAGTGTATATTTTTTATTTATCAATCTTCCAATCTATAGAGCCTCAAAATTCAGACACTAGATTATAAAAAGCTTCCCTGACAGTTTATTAGTAAAATAAAACTCTAATATTAATTTCGGGGCCTAAATTACAAAAATTATAAAATCAACGAATCATGAAGCAGATCAAATAAAGACTATCTGTGGAAAATGAATTGTATATTTTTTACGTTCCCTTTAAAATATATTAGCGTAAATGTAAGAAAATGCACTGATTCCCTGCGACTTAGTATGCGAGTCCAACTCGCACTTGTCCAAATTATTTTTCTGTTTGACTTAATAGTTTGTTCATTTTATAGGAAATTGACTTCTGTCAGATAAAATGTCAAATAAACATTTAAAATATGGGACTTATATTAATTGCTAAAATTAACTCATAAATTTAAACCTCAAATATCGATTCCAGTTGATGGGTATTTTTATTGTGGCCTTCTGCAAAATAACGAATTTATATAGCTAATATGTCTGTATATAGTCCAATAACATTATCCCTGTTGAGGTTCGCGACACTCAGATAGTTATTAGCATTTCGGACTCATCTAGTTTCTTTCCAAACTTAGCCCAGTGTTAGTGTACCGTGTAATGGCTTGTGTTATAAAGTTTCGCTAATATTACAATAGGTGCTTTAACATCGTAAGAACATGATGTTGGGGCATTCGATTGGCATTGCTGGTTTCATTAAAATGATTATAATTAAGGGTAGGTATTCAATGGATTTTTAGACCCGTCTTGCCAATTAACGTTCTTGGCCATAAAATCGTCGACAAGACAAACCTGTGCTATTTACCTAATAAAACATTGGAATGTTAGTTTTCTGATTAACAATTCGGTAGGTACTTTTTTTGATAGCGAGGCATTTGGAGAAGACACCGACTGTAGTGGGCACATTTTTAAATGTTGCCTTTGTTGCCAATTATTTCCTAGGTGCTTTACCATCAGTCAATTTTCGAGCAAGTTGTTTGGTAAAAGCCTCTTCTTTCGGGCTTACGAAACTTAATTTTGTTTACTCATGTTCTTGGACCAGTTCAAGTCAGACTAGCGTTTTCCGGATAGAGAAGAACCTTGATGGAAGGGGAACAGGTAAAATAAAGGATTCTGAGGAAACGATCCTAATTCCTCCCAAAGATAGATATTATATGGCCCCTTAATCCTAGTGTGATCCTCTAAAATAGCACTATATGATTCAAAGTTTAGGCATATCTTCAATTTGCAATAATAATTTAGGTGCAACATATTAATTGAAACAGTACAATTGAATCTCTCATTACATACAATCATGTATTATCCAGTGACTTTTTGTTAGTTTTATAGAACTCATGATTTATCTAGGGCTGTTTCTTTCATTAATAGCTCAGGTAGTTAAGGACTGTATATCTTTAGTAATTAATTAATTATCGCTTAAGTAGTTGAAAGCTGTATATTTTTAGTACAAACAAAGCTAATAATAACGGAGTAATTTTTGACCCTAAAGATTCTACAAATACTACCACCATCACACCGAAATAGAGCACTACTTGAGAACATAATTCTTTCTTAGTTATTCAAGCGTATCAAAAGTTGTGGGTTTTTCTATTCCACTGCGCCACTGACTTACCTTGCTGATCCTATTATAACAGTGCTTCTAAATCTGCTTAATGATCGCGCACCGTTTTAACCCTTTTTTATATAGGTGGACCTGCTTTAAAAAATCTAGCCGCTATTTAGCTATCATTTAGAATAACGATGAAGAACACCGGCGCGGTGGTAACAAAAGTAAAAAAAATAGATGAGCGGCAGGTGCAAAAAGGGTTGTAGTCCTCGTGCGGACAGCTGTGTTAAGGGATCGTAATCTGGGCTAAGAGCTGTTTTTAGAAATGTGGGTTAAGAGTGCCTTAACAACCGGAGGGTTTCTTAATTGAGTTTGATGGCATGGATAATTTGTGTCATTTGTTTTTCATGAACCTAAAATTCTTTTATCGAAACAAATAATAAGTGTATATTAATAAGTAAATTAATTCATTAGAAGTTATTTTCTAAAGTTTATGGTTCTTGGGTAAATAAAACCACACGTGAGAATAAAAACTGCTTATTCCAAAAAGAGCGACAGTGTGTAGACTGAACGATGAAGCGAAAGCTGCTTAACAAACATATTTCCCGTCTCTCGTTAATTCCCGGTCTTTGTTCCTCTTTCATTGTATCATTCTTAGTAATAGACATAAATTTTAGGAAAATTAAAATAATTGTCACTATTTTGTTATGATTCAAGTATTAATTAGTAATTTAGTTCTTAATTAATTAACAGTAAAGGAACATATGACGTGTGAGTTATTTTTTAACTAAAATATAACATTTGTTGAATTATAATAATTCAAATCTCGCCCTATATATTCGTTTATATATATATATTATGGCAAAAATTGGGGAAAAACATATTTGTTTCCCTTCTTACAGCTTGTATTACATGATGGGTTTGAATTTTTTTATTTTTCATTAAATTTTATACTTTGTCCTTCAAAATAAATACTAGAAAATTTATTTTTCCCATAAATCGGGAAATGAGTCGATTTTTGTTTATTTTCGTTAATACATTTAAAAAATATATTTTAAATACATATATGAAAAAAATATATTTGCCCTTCCCTTAATAAAAAAAAAATTTTGTTTAATTATATAATTTGCCCCCCAAAATTTATATTAAAGTTTCTCTTTATTTTTTTCTGTAAAGTTCAAACGAGGCAATATGTTTTATTTTTTTTAAAAACCATGGGAACCGGAAATATTTTTAAGATTGAGCTGAATATTCAGATTTTAGATCCTGCCAAATACTTCTCTTAGATTTTATGAAGATATTCCAATGGGTGGTCCACAATCCATTAAAAAAATTCCATGAGCCTTTGAAACCTTACTTAACTGTAAAGGCATGACAGTCAACTGGAACAATCATTTGCTGGTGGAAATGCTTTCTTCTCCTTATCGTCTTCGTGAGGCCCAACTTGCCAATATCCACTTTTTAGGTTCAAGGCAAAGAACTAACTAGGTTTGGATAGAGTCATAAGTGTGTCAACTATGCAGGGAATTGATATATTTTCTGGTAACATCCTTATTTCCATAATTCGACACAAACTTTGGTGGTCCCGGCCATTTTCTCAACCAACACTATTGGCGCAGACCAAGGGCTAATGTATTGTTCAATAACTCCGGTGTGTAACGTGCTTTCTATAGTTTCTTCTGCCGTATGATTTGATATGTAATTCAGTCATTACCATGGACAATTTCCAAGTTATCTGCGATAAATTGCTTCGCCTTTTAATTTTACTTTGGCGTAAGGCCTTTCTATTCCTCTTCAAATCTGGCCACATTTGGCTCAGTTTTGTTTGGCAAATACACCTCTTCACATTTGACCATGATCTTAATTGGTTCTAAACAAGCTGGTTACTTGAATATCGTTATTTGATAGGTTCAACATCTGATGGTTATGTCATGTCAGGTTTTTACTAACGTGCGTCCAGTCAACTATTTATGTGCTGTTGGTCATGGTTCCACCAATCCAACACAGCTTCCAGGGTTTCTGTCTAGCTGACCGAGCATGATCTGTTCAGTTCCACCGGAAACACTCCTTCGTGGATTTCGCTAAGATTTTAATCGAAGCCATCTGATTAGAGATTTGTTATGTTAATATAAATTCTTAATACAGAAATCTCAAGTCGTCGTACCTTGGATCGGACATGAATCCAAACTGTCTAATGAGGTTCATACATAGGATAAATTCATTTTCGATGTTTGCTACCAATACTCCGCGTTAAATTATGGATTCTCCTAATTGCAGTAAAACTTCGGCTTATTTTTAAATAGATGTCTGCTGACCAAGAATGTTAGATTTAGTGATCGATACAGCAACACCAGTGTTAAATGTGGTGGTGATACTGTATGAGTAAACTACCTCCATATTTAAAAATCGGCGGATAGATATTGTCATGGGGGCTGATGGATGGTTACTCAATTATATAGTCATCGGAGTTTTCCTAATTTTTTATTTAGAGCTGTCTTTGGGTAGTGATCGATGTCACAAACTAACTCTATACTCCCTTTTAAAATTGCTGTTTTGTTCACAGCGGAAACATTTGGCACTGATAGGTTTAGTATCATTTTCCCATTTGTTGTCTTCTAACACCTACCTCATCTCAGAATGTGCTAAGCAGAACTTCAATGTGAGTTGTATGTATTAAAATCCTGATGTATAATTGCACTTATTTAACAAAACAAAATAGGACAAATTTCACTTCGCAATAACTTCAGTTCAGTTTGACTTCCTGCTGCTCAATAACAGTGAAATCAACCTCACAATTTTCTAATATTCCCACAGACACCAACCCATAGTAACTGAACTTCGCCCTTTCTCTAAACAAATGGTTTAGTGGTGTTTCACGTTGTTTTTTGTTGAGAGATATTGTTTTGTTCGTTTTTTAAGGGATATATAATGAAAATGTTTTCTTCAGTAAACCATTGTCTTTAGATCGTCCCGACTTTTAAGTAAAATAATAAGTAACAGCTTAATTACCGTCCTTGCATTCTTACACTTCTTACACTCCTTCAGTGCCCGCTTTCTTCGCATCTGGAAATTGATTGTGCTGAAATTATTTGATAAAAGAAAGAAAGATGTGACACACTCGATATCCTCCCAAAATTAAGATTTTATTAAACATTTTATGGTCATTAGCTGGTGCCATTTTCGCAGCTGTCACAGAAATGGTTGTTGCAGTTCTTAATACATAGTGCAAGTTATTACTAGATAACAAACATGTTATGCCCTTGAAATCTTCTTTCGTAACTGGAGATTTGAGGTATTCAGCACAACAAAATGGCGTGGGAGACACGAGGTTTTCATTTTTTCTTCCTAGATAGCGGCAGTGTCCAATATGAACCTCGTGATTTCATCAGATCACTCAACATAATTTTACTGCGCTGATTACGGAGTTAAGTGGATTTCATTCATCGATTACCTGTCAGGATGTTAAAACATACCTTTAACTTGGTCAGTTATTTTTTGAGGGATTTTAATGTGCAATCTCTCTTTTCATCCATAATTACTCAATATCTTATCTTTAAAGCTGTACAGAGTGGCGAAAGAAACTACCTGCATCTTTTAACATTTGCTAAAGTTTAGATATGTACGTCATTTTATTTTTAAAACTGAATTTAAATAATATGAAGTCAGCACTCTGATACCATCAATTGTCTCTTAACCAAGTCCAAAGTAATTAAAATGGGTGTATAAATCAAAAGTTATAACATGAAAACAATTTCCGTTTTTTTTGACACCCCTAGTTTTTGTTTTGATTTTTGTTTTGAATGTATTTTTAAAACTAAATTAAAGTTTTACTTGTGCTGTCTTTATGGAATAGTTATGGTTAATTATGGTTAAGTGAGTATTTTGTGGGTATGCGCGTACCCAGTGTTTAATTTAAGAGGTGACTAAATCAGCAGGTTTTTGTCTAGGGAGGGGAAGATCAAATTAGAAGTTTCCTGTGGTTAAAAATCAACATGGATACAAAAGTATATTTATTATATTAGATTCGAGCTATAATAAACAACCAAACATTTTATTTAAGTTAAAGTTTCATAAATATGACCATATGAAAGACGCACGGAAAGGCAAGCAATGGTTGGTAAGTCAGTCAAAAGGTTTTTTGTCAATAGTTAAATGCCACCTTCAAGTATAATTTATGTGAGTTTCATCTTAAACTATTTGTGTGATTAATTTTCCTCTGTACATTTCTTTTTATAATAATTTTATCCCATCCTTACTTCAAATACTTTGTCTAAGCAACTACCTAAATTCCAAACACTTATTTAAACCGCCATGTATAACTGTAATTATACTCCACCTTATATTTCAACCATCCTGTATATTTCAACCATCCTGTATATTCTGACTATTTTTAAAGCCGGTTGTATAACTGTAATTATTCTCCGTCTTATAACGCAAATATCCACTCTGTATAACTATAGTTTTGCTCCACTCTTATTTCAACCACCTTGTATACGCAACTACTTATGTGCCACCCAATACAATATTTTTAGAACCACTAATTCAATTCCAACTTATATTTCAACCATCCTATGTATACAATTGCTTATGTACCACTTACTATTAGATGCAGGCACGCACTTACCTACAACCGTATACCATATAGAAAAGTTTGCCGACATAACAAATTTTTGTTTCGATAAACTAACGGAATATTTTCTACCATTTCACGCTACTATAATCCCCTAACTTAACTTCGTCTCTAAAAAAAACTTACTTCAAACGAATTAAATGAAAACCATTACAAACACCCTATACGATATACTTTCATGGCATATCTTGACGTTTAAACTAGATATTTATTATGATCATTTACCATGATGTTTACAGTTTTTTGACATATATGTTTCTGATATTCTGAAAAATGGTAAGTTTTACGATATAGAAAAATATACGGAATCAAGCTGGAACAAATCTTTGTAGAATACAATTTATAATATTCAAATTTCTTCGTTTTATAGAAAACAGTGAAGATTCATTGAAATTCACTGAAATCTAGTCCCTTATGTACTTTTTTTCTAATTTTCTTGAAAACCACACATCTCATGTTATAAACAATTATATGGGACCTTTCTCTAATGCTCCTTAATATAATTCAGTTTAAATCATCAAAATTGCCCAAGCCGTTTTTGAATACTCGCTCGTCATACATAAAAAAAGTTGGAGACGAATTGATAAGCTCCTCCTTTTGGAAATCGGTTAAAAAATTATATGTATATTATCAAGCAAGGCAGTTTATTATTTTGTGCAACTATATATAACCTGCATAGTTAGTTCTTTGTTAGTTATTTAGTTCAATACTTCATTTAATTTTCAATTAACAGTATCTTCTCTTGAAAATATGTTATTATTTGTTTTCATTTGTCGCATATCTTGATAGTTATTATGAAAATGTCCCTACTTGAAATAAAAATTTTCATAAATATTTAAGCAACATTTTTTAAGAAAAATTCCTACAGTTTGTATCATAAATGCTTCTATAAGATTTCTTTTCGATTAAATGGTTTAATTTCCCTTCACAGGTAAATGACCCTACTCAAGCACGAAAAAGTTTTTTAAAGTTAAACTGTTTGCCAAAATTCTTTATTACAATCCTTTTACTTTATTTATTTATAGCTCACAATCCTTTCTGGTATTGACTGATTCGTTATTCTTGTCAAATATTTAGTACTTCTCTTGCAAATAAAATCATTTTAAAACTGCAAAATGATTTGTGGCCATCAACAATAACCGTAACCAACACGATTATGTGAGCATGTCGTAAAAACAGTCTTGGCAAGGAATTTTGGCAAATAAAAATATAATAAAGAATGGAACTCAGCTGGTTTATGACCCCGGCTTTTAAGAATATAGCCATAGTGCAAATTTGTATGAGACTGCCCAGTTCTGCGAACTTTTTTAGGAACGTTTTATTGTATTTATACGCATATTTGTTCTATGTTTGCAAACTTTCATAAATCTATTACTCTGAAGAGCTTAAACAGTCATTGTGTTCTTTATTAAAATTCCATTAGGTAAATTATAGATTATCGGTATTTAAGGCATTTCAGTGCATTAATTAGAATATTAAGGTACTGCATATTTTATCATTTTTGAATTTGGTTTACTTCCACTTAGAAGTATATTGATGTTGCACAAAAATTAATTCCTGTCAAAAGACCCCCCTACTATTCCTAAGGAAAATGTATTTAGTTTTTTTTTTAAGTTTTGCTCTTTGATAGTTCTGAAGTCGTGAATCAAAAGTCTCCATGGAAACAACACTTTGCGTCCATCCGACTGTCTCCGAAACTACTGGACATGAATATATAGCATAAATGATTCTGGGAGAAATTGTACAAAATTCAACCAATCTCCTCCCTTTATCTGTATAACTTTTATAACTATAATACGATTTTTTTTAAACAGTTGAAAGTATAGGCCCTCACTTTAACTTTACAGTAATAAAGCGAAAACCATAATTTTAATTCTTAGGGGAAAATTATATGAAAAATAAAAAGTTCAAGTTCAAACGAATAATGTAATAAAGCACACGAAAAGGTTCGTTATAAGTAATAAAAATATATGTTTTTTAATTTTAAATTAACTTATTTATAGATGTACTCTCTTCGAGGTGTCATTCCTTTGTACGCAAGACAATCTATATAATATATATTGTTTCTGGTTAGGGAACCTTTATCAGTTGCGCTTCCCACAATTGAATGTCCTCTCGAACACTTCTTTATGTATTTGATATATTTCGTTAAATTTGAAGACGCGAGATGTAAGACTGACATCTAGGATTTTCGAGAGAATTAGCAAACAGAGGTTCCGAATCTGGAGCCGTTCCGTGTAATTGCTGTTCTCCCCTCCCTTAACTCCTAGGACAGAATGTCACGATAAAATTTTCAGGTTACTTCACCTGTCAGAGATATTGAATACTCTCTTCGAGGTGTCATTCCTTTGTACGCTAGACAATATATATATAATATATATTGTTTCTGGTTATGGAACCTTCATCAGTTGCGCTTCCCACAATTGAATGTCCTCTCGAACACATCTTTATGTATTTGATACATTTCGTTAAATTTGAAGACGCGAGATGTAAGACCGACATCTAGGATTTTCGAGAGAAATAGCACACATTATTTATAGATGGTTCGTTGTTACTTATTTTTGCTGACAAAGTGGGTGAAGTGTATATTTTAAATTTAAATCTGACATAAGAAGGCAAAGTTACAAAATGATGTTATTTACAAAGAATTGCTTATAATCGTACTATTATTTCGAATTAGGAGACTTGATGTAACTTTACATTATGAAGTAGGTATTATTAGTAATCCAATCAAATGAAACGAAAAACTAAAATATAACTATTTTGTTCGTCAAATCTAAATGCAAGTTTTTGCATGAAATATTAAAATTTATGATAAAACTACATCATATCATTAGAAGGGGGTGTAGGATTTCCTTATGTTTGCTTATGCGGGAAAGGTAGGGGTCTAAAATCATTAAAATTATACTTACGTAATGCTCGAACGTTCCCTAGTAATTATTTTGGAGGGACAAATTATAAAATTTAATAAAAACAATATAAATTATTTTTTTCTATCTTGTAATATATGATTTGAAAGGGCTCATACTCGAAATACATAAGTGCACAAAAATTGGCAAATATGGCACATGAAAGGTCTTGTTTGAGAAATACAAGCATATTATTTTGTTTCTTTTATATGTGATTAAAAGATATACATAATTCGATCCATTCTATCCCTTCACTCCAATTCTATTGAGCCTATAATTCACTCAAAGTATACAAGAAAAGTTTGCGAAAATTACAATATTAATCTCATTTCCTGCTCACCTTAGACCAAAAAATTAGAAAAATATATATTATGATATACCAACATTACAAGAAATTACAGAGATGGTAGGGCACCTTTAGTATGCGAGTCCAACTCACAATTGCCCAACATTTTTACCCTTTATGTTGCATACTAAGAAAGTAGCTCTACGCTATTTTTTTTAAAACTCTGCCATTTGGTATTTCAGACTCGTAGAACAAAAGTCTTTCTGCACACAAATTCGGAAAATCTTTTTTCTGAATATACACCCCCTCAAAACCCCTCAAAATAATGTATTGACCCATTAGATGGTAAAAAAGAAAGTGTTTTTTTAGCTATTTTTTAACCGACTTCCAAAAAGGAGGAGGTTATCAATTCGTATGAAACTTTTTTTTATATATGACGAGCGATTAATAAAAAACGGCTTGGGCAATTTTTATGAATTAAACTGCATTATATTAAGGAACATTACAGAAAGGTCCCATATAATTGTCTATAACATGAGATTTACGGTTTTCCAGAAAATCATAAAAAAAGTAAATAAGAGACTAGATTTCAGTGAATTTCAATGAATCTTCACTGTTTTCTCTCAAATCGTTCAAAAAATTTGAATACTATAAATTGTGTTCTACAAACATGTGTTCCAGCCTGAATTCCGTATATTTTCTGTAACGTAAAGCTTACCATTTTTCTGAAAATCGAGAAAAATATATGCAAAAAAAACATCATGGTATATGTAAAATTTTCGTCATAAATATCTAGTTTTGCCATGAAAGTATATCGTACAGGGTGTTTGTAATCGTTTTCATTTTGATTCGTTTCTTTTAGAGACGAAGTTAAGTTAGGTTATAGTCGCGTGAAATGGCAGAAAATATTGCGTTAGTTTATTGAAACGAAAATTTGTTTTGTCGGCGAACTCTTCTATATGATATACGGTTGTAGGTGTGTGCGTGCGTGCACGTGAAATTAGGTAGTACATAAGCAATTGTAAACATATAATGGTTGAAATATAAGTTGGAATTGAATTAATTATACAGGGTGGTTCTAAAAATATTTTATTGGGTGACACATAAGTAGTGGCGTATACAAGGTGGTTGAAGTAAGCGAAACTATAGTTATACAGAGTTGACATTTGAGTTATAGGACGGAGAATAATTACAATTATAAAATTATTGTTATTTAGATTGCATAAAAAATTTGTTATATAAGCATAAGCAGTTAGGATATTTGAATTAATGAGACGTAGGACGGGGTATAACTATAAACATGGGTTCAAACAATTTTAGAAGCAGTTGCATATACCGGGTGGTTGAAATAAATGGTAGAGTAAAATTATAGTCACAAAATCTGGTTTAAAACGGTGAATGTGGTAATATAGGGTAGACCATGAGCAGTTGCATAAATGAAATACTAGATATATGGGGCGAAATAAAACTATTGGTATACAGGAATAATTTAAACAATGGAAAAATAAAAAGAGTCAATAGTGTCGACAGGATTTATACTTATACAGGGTGGTTTTAAAGATATCAGGGCGGTTGCAACATATTGTGCAAAGTTGAATTATAGTTGTGCAGGGTGGTTCAGAAAGAGAAATACAAATAAGTTATATTGACTGATTAATTCACAGAAGCATATACAGTGTGGATGCAATATAGAGTGAATTAGAGTGACATTTAAAGAAAGTGGTCCAAATAATCAAACTAATAAAAAAGTTGAAATATATTTGGAAAATATAGACAAAGAATAAAAATTAGAGAAGGAAAGAGAGAGAGAGAGAGAGAGATAAGAAGAATGAAGTCGGTTCTTTTTTAAATGTAAATTTTAAATTTGCCATTTATAGTTCTGAATTCGTGGATCAAAAGTATACCTGCTCATGGAGGCTTTGGTCCACTAGTTTTGAACTATCGAATGGCAAAATTACAAAAAAAATAGTTGAAAGCCATTTTGTAAGAATTTTCAGAAGACGTTAGCAACCAACAAGGAGAGACGAGAAATTTAGAAGTAAAATAATACCACTTTGAGAATAGTTTGCATATTTCATAACATGTAAACTTCTAGGGGATCAAAGTCAGACCTCGTTGTCAGTGCAAATTTAAAATTTAAATTTATACCAAGATAAACTATTCCAATTAAGAAGAATTTGGTGTTATTTGATGTAAACAGGGTAATTACAAAAAATACAGATCATATAAATAATAAAGTTGCTTTTAAGATCGAAAAGAAATAGCTACTGCTCCTTTACACAATAATAAATAAATTTTTATCATGGCGCAGGATACCTTTATTAAACAACATTTTCAAACTGAGAATAAATAATATCTCAATAGATAATAAAACGTTAGTTAGCGGCGCTATGTTGACGATATTTTCAAATATATTCTAATCTTTTATGTATAACTTCTCTATAACTAAGTTGAGTGACTTATTGTTTGTGTTCTTGCGGTCTATTATCAGCTTCAATTTTTTTATCTATGCTATGTTTTAAGTTTTGTATTTGAGATACATACTTTCTGCTCGTTCTACTTTTTATGTTCCAATGTAATTTTATGTGGTATCTTCATTATTCTTTGTCATCTCTTCATTATTGTTATCAGGACTTGCTTCCAGTTTCTCATTGACCCATTTAATATCATTAATTAATTTGTTGTTGTTCAACTGTACCTTGAATTTTTTAAAAAATATTCGAAAGTAAAGTGTTAAGATCAATTTTCTTGTGGTTCTCTTCTGTTCCACTTTTTCACTTCTGTCTTCTACTACGACTTCTTCTCCTTTTTCTTGTATTTCCACTTCATTCTCATTTCATTAATTGCCATGTTCTTTGAAGTTTTCTTCTTGCTTGTCGTTGGTATTCCTTGTCCATTTGTTGTTTTGTGTTTCCCATTTTTATTATTTAATTAAAAATAATATGAAAGCAAAAATTTAAGAAAAGACCTTCAGTTAAAACCCACAGTGATTGACACCACAGAGTTGAAATGTCTCCGAATACAAACAAGTCTCACACAATATACAAAACTATTTGTACGGGAATAGTGGTTGATCATATTGTAGACATCTCTTTCTGTCAGAATATCTGTGGGGAAGAACTTCTATAGAGTCAACCATCCGGACAATTTTTCAACTTTGTGTTACCAAGTTTTGGTTCACTTTTAAATTTAAAATACTTCTCTATTGTAGGAAAAAACGAAGCAGCGAAATATCTACATACGGCAAAATAATCAACCAGGAATTTTTTATTAAATATTTAATGGACAAACAATCACATTTTGTTACTTACCCTGTATATTTATACTACACTGTTTAGATGAATTTAGTAATTATCTATACAAAATGTTCGAAAAGTATTATTCACCAGCAAGTAAACATTAAAATTAGGATCGAAATCCTTTAAAAATGGCTTCTTTAGATTTATATAAACAGGAAAAACAAAACAATTTTACAGAAATAAAAATATTAATCAATTGAATGTTAGTCGAAAGTACAAGGTTTCACATTTTCAATTTTGAACAGCCTCTTTCATGTCTTTGGTTATGTTTTACAGATTTATTGTTATATGGTTTGTCGCCATTGAGCAATAACTTAATTATGCGTATTCAAAATGATAGTTCTAAACCTTAGTCTGTTCACTAAAACTTAATGTTTTCCTTATTATTGTAGGTATAATTATTTGACAGAAAAATTCTCTTGATATTTTCTGAAAATTTAATTGAGTTGTGTCTACAAAAATAATGCGAAATTGTAATATGTTTGTATCTCCGAACCTAGTATATGTTTTTTAATTTCGTTTAGTTTTCTTCTCTACGCTAATTGTAGTATTCTCGATTTCTGCAAAAGTCATCGACCTTTCATATCTAATGTAGGTAACACATAATTGTGACGTCAAGTGAGTCTATGTTCTAGTGGTCTAGTTCTACAACTAGCGATTCTTCTTCTTGCACTTCTCTTGGTATATGTATGTGTATTTGCAGCACGAGGTCTTCGACCTGCAGAATTGACGGCTCATAGGTGTCCTCGATGGACGCGAAAACCGACAAGAAGAAATGAGTTCATCTTTAACGAAGAAGAAGTAAGTGCCGAAGAGCGGTGAATCGAGCAAATTTTGTTTCTATTACACGCGCTCGTCGGTGGGGTCGTTGATCTTGAAAAACAATAGAAAATCGACAATATCGAGGTTGAAGATGAACGTGGGCAACAAGCTTGGGCAATTTGTGAATTACGCTTAACGAATGTACGAATGGAAAAACAGCTATGACTTAAGCCAGAAAGCATGTTTGCATCTTTTATATATAACATATCTAATTCAAGGAAGTACTTTCTACCGTTGCTTAAATTAACGGTAATATTGATCAAATATAAAAAAATAAGTTTTTAGATAAATGGTGTTTGTATAGCTACTGAATTTTTTATCTTACAACAGTAACTTCAACGGAAAAACTTGAGAGGCTGCTCAAATCCAGGAGGGACTGCAGGTGAGCACAGAAAATCACAACATTGCGTTTGAGCGTTTTCCACCCATTCATTCATGCCTGCATAACCGTAGGTTTAACTCTGCGTTATTGTCACTATTGCCAACAGTGTTGGTCGAAAGTGGTGTTTGTCTGTTTTATATCTACAATATCAGAATTTAGAGGCAGTTCCTCGTTTGTCGATTACAATTTTTTGTAATATTGCCTATATAAAGCCTGTTTTCTCTGCAGGTTGGGTGGAAGTATATTACGCAAAACAGGCAGCCAGTATTAAGATGTAGTAACTACAGTCCCTTAGATGATCTTCATTGTATTGTATAGTTGCACATCTACTTTGTTGCTATGAGCACTAGTCAGCACCGCAGGCACCCAGTATTCGGACACAGAGTTACACGAGACTCAAGACTAAAATTCTTAAAGTTTGCATTCCGATGTAGTGCAGCATAACGTATGTATGACGTCGTTTCTTGTGCATATTTTCGTTGCAATTTGGTGAAATGGGCCTTAAACGATAAAGTTCTATCCAAAGTAACTCTGAGAGACGTTTTCCCTCAAAAGATAGGTCAAGTTATCTATTTTCTAGTTTATTATTTAGGTGACAGCAAGAGACTTCCGTTTCATAGGCATTTTGTTTTAGGTCGCCACTTTTGGAAATACTCTGCTAATACTGACAAGTCAGATGTTAAGACTTGCTTAATAACTTCCAGTGATGTTTGGTGGCTATGACCCAGTCCTCGGTCTATCCGAACTTCCTACAACTCGTCTCTGGCATGTCGGCTATATGCAAGTTAAAACGCAATGGTGCTAACACCGATTCTTGCGGTAATCCGTTTGTATGCTTTCTCTGGAAACTTACGGTTAAAGACATCACTTGATCCGATCAGCTTCGATTGGATTGGAAACCTGCTTGTTTTTTTAGGAATATTGGTATGATGATCGTGGGGCTCAATCGGTTGATATACAATACACATTCAAGGAATTTATGAAGTTAACTTAACAGTGCCATTGATAGGTAGCTTTGTGGCTGGTCCACTGGTTTGTCCGGTTTTAGAATTGCTATATTTTTTGCATGTTTAAGTTTTTCGGTGAGTTGCCGGACTTCATTATAGCAATCTAAAACTTTGTCAGCCATAGTTTTGTTTTGAATATCCTGAACTGGTAGTACAGCTCTGAGGGCGCTATCTTTTTTGGTACGAATGGTGGCTTCTCGATGATTCTCCATTCGCTGTGAAGATGGGAGGCTATTTTGTTGGGGTGGATTGATGTGTTTTCACGAAGAGGAAGTTTTCCACCTGTCAACTTGCATAGGAGGGTCCACCCTCTTCTGCTGGATCTTTTAAAGTGTCTGCAAATAGTTACCTCTACTATTTTTATTGTAGCTTAATGTATACTGTGGGCCATAGAAGTGGAAAGTGAGTGTGTTTTCGATATCCAACGCACATATGTAGATACTCCATAGGCATGGTGGTACGTGGCTCCTATGGTATCATATCCCGTTATTCTTTCTCGTGAGTGAAGCTGACTTTCGTTGTCCGTTCAGGTTTCCTGCAGTGCAACTACATTCATTCTGTTTTTCACTAGTATTTGTTGTAGAATTCGGTAATTTGCTGTGCTAAAGCCTTCATGCCTTCTGTGTTGAGCTGGAAGAAACGGATTTTAGAATTGTGCCTTTTTTCATAGTTTCTTTGCCACTAATAAGGGGTCTGACCTAGACCTCGAAACGTTTGGAAATATACAGTAATTTCGTGAATTGTGGTGTTATTTCTCAACAAAGTGCCTAAAAACCGAGTTCTCTAATGATTTGTATGATTTGTAACCATTCATATGGGCTTGGGTTCATAGAGGGTAAAACAAATTGTAGTTAGCCAGGAGATATTTCGATGATTTGCACATATTTGACTGAAGTGCAATCTAGGTTGCCCATAAGAGCTAGCAAATTGTATATCAAGTATATGATTTTTTTTTGTATAATCTCAATTATAAACATATATTTTTAGCATCTCGTCATCGCAAGTATCTCCAAAAATGAATGATTATCGGAGTATTAAAAAATGAAGATACCTGCAACGAAATATCTCATGTCCCTCTCCCCTTATATATACACTGCTTAACAATTGAAAAAAGTATAACGATAATATTTGAGTTTTATGTCTCAATCTTTGAAATGAATAACAGTCAAATTAGTTATCAAAAATATTGAGTGACGTTATTTGTCAAGGAAAAAAAATTCACTTTCAATGTAGAGTTAACAGTAAATTTGATTTCTGGAAACAAGAGTAAAGAAACATTTTTTTTGGTGACGGCAACAATTTGATAACTGCTAAAACTTGTGAATAATACCTTAACCAAAAAGAAAAAGCCGTTTCGGTGATGCCCAAGATCAAACAAAGATGTTTTCTTAGGAAAAGAGGAACAGACAATGAATTTTCTATAGTTTGCTTGTTATATATTTCTGTGAGCCATAATGGAGGTAAGGGCGATATCAAAGATCTTAATGAGACTACTGGACATAAAACTAAAATGTCACCAGTGTCTTCGTTACTGAAAATGGATAGATTCCTTGTACAAACTGATTCAGATGAAAACTTGTTGGTATGCGCAGCGGAACTGACAACGGCATATAAAATATTCAACTATCACCAATCATTGGACTGTTGGAATTTGATTCTTTAATATTTTCTCCTTCGAAAATAGCAAGCAAACAAGCTACTGCGAGGACGAAAGCAGCTGCCAACAACAAGCATACTATGGCACCTTATTCTTTCTCAGTATGTGCATCGCGGATGTAGAACTAATCTCATTTTATGGAATCGGCACTGACGCAAGCAATCATAACACAGAAAAAATATTTTCAATAAGGATTCAAGGGAGGCATAAAATCCAAATTACTGAATCTGAAAGCAGAGGCATATACACCCTGTATATGCATCATCTTAGGGCCCACCAAATATAACATTTTTTAAAACACAACTATAATTCTACTCCACTATATTTTTCAATTATCTTATCTAAACTATAACTCTGCTTCACTCTATATTTGAACTATGTTGAAATATTTTGTATAGTAAAATTATAATTATACAGGATGGTTCAAAAACTGATAGACAAATAAGATATAATTGTTGACTAATTGGCAGCAGTATATATAAGATGGTTCAAATATGGATAGAAGTATAGTTATACAAAGCGGTTCAAAAATTTTGTTGATTAACTTTGCTATATAAGGTGGCCAATAAGCAGTTGCAGTTTTGGTGAAATATATTGGGAATTGGTGGATTTATAGTTGTACAGAATGGTACCAAACATGTTATATTGGCTGGCCCGTAAGTATTTGTATGTGCAAGGTGATTGAAATCGAGGGCGGAGTAGAATTATAGTTTAACAGGGTTTATCAAAAATGGTAAAAACAAATGTTATAGGGTAGACCATGAACAGCTGCATCTTACTAAATGGAATACCTGGAATATGGACCGAAGCAAAATTATAGTTATAAACTGTGTTTAACACAATTTTAGAAAAAGTTGCATATAAAGCGTGAATTAAATAAAAGGTGGAGAAAAATTGGCAAGGCAGCTCAAATATCACCAGAAATAATTATTATATAGCGTAGACCATAAGCAGTTGCATAGTTGAAATATAGGGTGGAATAGAGCTATAGTTTAAAAAATGTTATATTGGTTGACAAATAAACAGAAGCCTATACTGGATGATTGCACTATACGGTGAATTAGAGTAACTGATATACAAGGTGGTTCAAAAAATGGCGAATTAAACTGTCATACAGCGTGGCCCGTGAGCACTTGCAATTTCGGTGAAATATATTCGGGATTCGTGGATTTATAGTTATGTAGGGTGGTTCAAAAAGTTAGAAAAATTGTTATATAGGATAGCACATATGTTACATAAGCTATTCCTTTTTGCAAAGAATAGTACAGTCCATTGGCGGGTAAAACCGCGGGGAAAGGCTAGTACTATTATAAAATTGTAGTGGTCTGTTTATTTGTTTGTTCGGGCATCATGTAAGAACTACTGGACTGATTTTGCTGATCTTTTTGTTGTTGCAAAGCCTATAGTTTGACTCAAAATCTGCTACACCTTTTATCTTCCTCCATTGACAGAAAAGGTAGAAATAGCGAAAAGACTTATACGATGTTTGGTAACACACAATTACTCCATTGGTTCAACCGCACACACCAAATATTAGATACTTTCATTAGCTTAGTTTCTATTCAAAATTTAGAATATGACAATCTAACATGTTTCGATTTAAAAAATATCAACTGATATATTAAGGGTAATTTTATAGAGTGTTCCATATATAGGATAGGTGAAATATAGGAATAGAATTACATGGTTTTAAAAAGTCCTTTAAAAAAGTTATATTATATTAGGTGTCCCATAAACAGCTGCATATATACAATGTGGTTGAAATAAGGGGGAGAAATTAGGTACAAGGGGTGGTTCAAAAGAGTTGGATTGGGAGGTCCATAAATAGTTGCACATACCAGGTAGTCTAAAAATGAGTGAAGAAGAATTATATTTTTACAGTGTGAATAACAAAATATTGTATTGTTTGGATCAAAAATAGTTGCATATACATTTTGGTTGAAATAAGGGTAGAATAGAATTATATTCATACTGAGTGGATAAACGTATTTTTGAAAAAACATGTTATGAAAGCAGTTAGGATATTTGAATTATCTTCTTGAGTTATTATAGTTATATATTCCAAATTTTATTTGTAGCATGTTCTTGATTATTTTTGGCTGTTCTTGTGAAATAACACCACAATCGAAAGAAAAATCTGTATATTCAAGGAAAAATCAAACGTTTCCAGCTCTATTCTGACCTCAGTTTCAATGGCTTTAAACATATTTTGTAAATATAAAATACAACATGAAAGTTTGATATGTCACATTTAAATTGACATAAGAAAAAAATGTTGTTTCTAGATATAAAGGTATCACAAAAAATTCTAAAGCTCAGGTATTACATTTAAACAGCTTTCAAGTTGGAATAACTTGAAAGAGTTGTCTTTAGAATTTGTAAGTGGCGTTCCTAGGTACGACTTTGAAATACGATAGCGCATTTACCAAAATGCGATCAAAGAACTCTTCTATTTCAGTGATCCCATTAACGTCATAAGGGAAAACCTAGGCAAAACCTTGTGAACTATCCCGATACTGGGTTGTTCAAAAGGAGATGCCCATTAATAATTTATTTCTTAATTGTCGGTAACCAGATACGATTGAATTAAAATTTTTACATCTTAGAATTGTTTCTTTTTTATCCATAGTTTCTTAACCATTGACAACGGGGTCTGACCTAGACCCCGAAACGTTTGGAATATACAGCAATTTTTCTTTAATGTGGTGTTATTTCCCAAGAAGTACTTAGACATTAAAAATATGCCACAAATATCGTTCAGAAAACAACTTGAAATTAGGTAGATTCATCATTAAGTGAAATTTGGCAAGAATTCCTTCTGGCAGATAGAACCTAACTAGTTACTGGGATTCCAACAGGCTTACAGAAACTATGATTAATTCGGCTCTACTTCGAAATTGCCAATTTCACAAGAAGTTCTAAAATTACTTAAATTATCTCTCAATTTAGAAATGAGACTGATTGAATGCTCAAAATTTGCTCATATGACCAATGACGCTCATTTTTATGGAGAATTTCCTTGTTTTCGGATATTCTGAAATATTCAAACAAAATCAGTGGAGTTTTGATTTATTCCATGATGATCAGAGCTTCGCTATTGAAAAGGCGCTGAAAAAATAAAGGTTTGGTGTGAGGGTACAAAACTTTGCATTTAGACATTTATACATTCAAAATAAAAAATGCGAATTATAACTACCCGAGTTCAAATTATAACTAAAAAGCTGAAAAGTATCTATATATAAATAGGCAAAGACAAAACGATTAGGTACCATTTTTTCCTCTGTCTCTCAACCGATTTTCGTCATTTTTGTTTTGTTAAGTAGCTACTGACGACCTTCAGTGCAGAATGCTAATATTAATTTATACTATTGGTTCATTCATTAAATAAAATATAATAAAAATTCATTATTTACTTTCATATTGTCAACGCCAAACAACTGACAGTGCGATCGTTATTATTAGAGCATGTACTTCTAGAAGTGTCATACAAGCGTTGTTAGTGTTTAGTGGCAAAATAGTCAATGTAGTAGATCAGTATTGATTTTTCGGACGCGTTGTGGTAACTTTCATATTAAATATTCTGTTTTTAATGTGAAGTTAATTATTTGATTAATATATTATTATCACAACCTTCCCGAAGGTGTTGTGTAACAAATTGTCAGACAGCGGACAATATAGAATGTATTAACTAATTAAGTTCTCCTAGGGTTGTTGGTCCTCTCTTTTTTTAATATTCCTGAACTTAAACGGCAAATGACGAAAACTTTTAGGTTGCAAAGAACAATCTTATTTATTTATTTATTTATTTATTTATAATTTACGGGGCAAAACCCCATTTACATTACATAAAATTATACAACAAAGAAAGAATACAAAGAAACGCTACAAAAATTTTAACAAACTATAATAAATATATAATTAATAAAAACAACACTTAAATGCCAGAGCAACATTACAATTATACAAATCAAGCGGTTCCAGTCAACAATTTGGACGATTATACATTTATCAAAAAATTTAGAATACCAATATCAGTTCTTGATTATGAGTACATCAGGAATTTTAAGTTTTTGTGCATTGAGTAATTGTGATTTGTAAAATGCAAGGCTAGAAAGAAGAATAACGAAGAAAAGATTGAGGCCTTTCAAATATGACCCAATGGGGTCTCCAACAACAATAAGATAGAATAGGATAAACATGCGTAGTACAAAATCTAAAGTTTCAAACCTTGAATTTACTTGAAAATCCGATTTCTCCACAAGTGGAATTGAAATTTTAAATTGGAGTCTCTGTTTCTTAACTCCATTTAACGTATATACTTTTTGACAATTTCTGGGTTATGAAAACCGTAAAAGAACACCAATTTAGGCGAGTCGAATTTGTAGGGAAATTCGTCTTGAATTGATTTAATGCTTTTATATAGTTTCACTGCAAATAAAGAAATTTGAGAATTTTGATCTCTAGATTTAAATCATTTATAAAAAGTATGAATAGAAGGGGACAAGATGGGAGCTAGCGACTGTTTTTTAGACACGAAACTTAACAGACTAAGAACTAAAAAGTTGAAAATGCTCGTTGAAAATCTGTATAAATAGAGTCCACAATACAATTTTTACTATATTAATTCTATGTAGGTACTTCGTCTGTGTGGACCTGGAATAGAAACCATGTAGAATAAATTTGAATATAAATGAAGATATTTTATCTAACTAAAATCGAAAAACACAGTTTTTTGTAATAGGTCTATAATTATTCACATCAGATCGGTCCCCATTCTTAAATAAGGGTGACAAAACTAGTTTTCCAGGACTTTGGAAAAGTTCCTAAGAAATAGACCAGTTAAATAATTTAGTTAAATAAGGAGCAAAAACATTTATACAGCACTTTACCAATCGAGGGTGTATACCATCAGGACCTGGGGAAGAGTTACCATCAAGGTAGTTATGGCTTTTATAATGTCAGATTCCAAGAACACCAATTTGCTAAAACAATCTAAAAATCAAATTTAACCAACGTCGATGATAATCAAGATATTGTATACACTACTAAATTTTTTGCGAATAAATTGGCAATATCCCGACCAGAGTCTGCTATCTCATCGTTCAGATGCATAACTCCAGGGAGATCCCTATTACGACAAATTGAATTCACATAGTTAAAAAAGTTCTTGGAATTATCAGATAGTGATTCTTCTACCACCATGTTAAAACTATTTTCGTCACGTAAGATCAATTTGTTACATAGAGCCCTTTCAGTTCTGAATAAATTATAGTAAAAAGAGGAAATATACATTTTAAAAAGTTATGAAATTTATCGGCCACAGCTGGTGTAATCAGCCATCAACAGATCAATTCGTGGAAGGGACATTATTCCGATAATTCCAGAGCAGAATGATGCTCATCACAGTCAATGCCAACAACAGAGATCATAGAGATATTAGAGAAAACTAGATCAAGTGTATTATTGCTAATTTTTGAGATTATTAAATTGAGTGAGGCAATAGTTGGAGCAGAAATTTGAGTAGAGTGATGCTGCATTGCGTACTTCAATATTTCCATGAAATCCACGAACAACTGATGAGTTGCCAGATTTGACCCAATCATAACCTGGGAGATTAAAGTCACCTAAAATTAAAATTTTGTCAACAGCGTAACTGTCAACAAAATTACCAATGAATTAGTAATGCTGTGATGAACAGATGAAATAAAAGGAGAGATGGGTGGTATATATCCTAAGGCGGGCAAACGTAATTTGAATTCCGTAAGAGGAATAACAAAAAAGGATTAAAGCTAATAAAACTCCACCTCCTTTTCTCTTCGTACTCCAGAACTAAAACCCAGCTCTTCACTTGACATGAAAGAGTTAATATTGAAAACACTGCCCGATCCGCAATCCTTCCTCTAATGCTTGTGATGTTCGTGGGCACTAACGTTTTCTTGCATTGTTACCACCAGACAATTCGGTCATGATAAGCAGAGGTCCTGTTCGCCATTTTCAAATTTTATTTCCGCTATATAAATATGAACAGCTTGCGATAGGAGGCATTTTGAACGATTATACATTTATCAAAAAATTTAGAATACAGTTTTCAATAGACGGTCGTTTCTCCACAACTCTGTTTCTTATAGTTAATTTCGAGATAGTGTTTTTAAAAAAAAACTAACAGACTAAGAACTAAAAAGTTGAAAATAAAACATTTTTTTATATTAACTTCAAAGTAGAACTAAAAAATCGAAAACAATCTACAAAACATAACAGTATACAATCACTAGCATAAATAGTTTCTGTGAACATAAATTGTGTCAAAGTAGTTATTCCGGAAATAAATGCCGTTACTGGGAATTCCGTTAAAGCTTCCAGAACATGAAAGAGTTTCCCGATGGTTCGTGGGCTTACCAGACAATTCGGAGAGAAATATATAAATATGAACAGCTTGCGATAGGAGGCATTCAGTTTTCGACGGTCGTATAGTTAAGATAAAATGTAAATAGTTTCTGTGAACATAAATTGTGTCAAAGTAGTGGAAATAAATTAGAGTGAGTTGGACTGTGTTTTTAAATAAATCCAAGAACTGAACAGAACTCGTGTGTGAAAATAAAAATATTACAATATGTAAGCCATGCAGGATATTATGTTTGCTTGGCACTGACTTCAAAAATATGCCTGATAGGTAGGTAATTAAGTTGTACAGAATATGTGAGTATGTCCTTTACAAAATTTAATGTGCTATTAATTGTATATTTTATTAATTAATTTTGAATTATTATTTTTACATTGAAGTCTGTTAATATGTAAAAATATATTTTATTGATTTATGTGAATTTTGAAATGAACATAACAATAAAACAAGAGTTGCAATAACGGGGACTACAGAACACACATATTTTTATTTTAAGCCTTTTACGAATAAAAATCAGTACGGACAATGCATAGTGTACAATTTATACTCCTGATTAAACTTTAGGTTAGCTTAGGTTACATAAATCAGCATACATGTCAGCAGTTGGCAACTAGTTCCTGAATTTAATTGTATGCACTTCGAGATGCTTTGAACATTAAAGATACGTTGAATGATTATAACAAAAAGTTCTAAATGTGTGGATATATATTAAGTATATATACGTTTTCAACTTCTGCCATACATTCTACCTTACAACTACTAAACACTAAAGGTATTTATTCCATTTCTGTCAAATAGCTGTATATGTTATAGCATATCTGTATGCCTTCATATACTAAATTACTCATTAATACGGTAGATTTTTATGTCACCGACATCTTATTAGGTTCAATACACCCCAATGACCCAAATGTTTGTCTTACTCAATTAAAAATATTTGATGTCTATATTAACATCCAAGGTATTTCACATTTCAGAACTCTGTTCCCAACCAAGGAAGCAGTATACGTTTCAACTTTCAAAACTTGACTAGAATCTTTAACTGAAAAACATTTTCGCAAACAAATGAAAATATTTTCTGTCAATCAACCTTTAATGAAAGTTGTTTTTACGTAAATGAGTAAATGAGTGACGTCAAACATCAAAAAACATAGTTTTGCCCCTTATTACCAAACCTTTATTTAAACACTCAACTCTGTTTCAACAACTCTAGGAGTATGTCCAAAAGGTTTATCTTTTTTTCTTTTTCTCTTGTATTCTATATTATTCTGATGCTTTTCCACCATGGATTTGAAATCTTTAAAATAATTTTAAAATAATGTAATTTTGCTGAAGTACTCAACGTGTATTAAAAAATATCTTACAAATATCCGTCCAAGTTCAGTCTAGTTATATTTTAATATCTTATTTATACACAAGATTATATATAATATTAGATTTCTGGGAGAAACATCAGTTGCGCTTCGAAATACTTATAATTTTTTTGAAGAGGACAATGGTCAGTGTATTGAACCTAATAGATGTCATTATACATTAGATTAATAGAAAAGGTGATTACTATGCTTAAAATTATACCATACACTTATCGAGGATTTATTAAAAATGTCTAGATTATAGGGAGTTACAACTTTCGCACATATTTGAATCGAAAAAGCGTAGATCGAGGTGAAAAGGAACTTTAAAATATTAGCTCCTGGTTTTGCTCCGTAAATAGGCGGCAAGGGCGCTTGCGCGATGTCCGTGTGTGTTTATGATCACTACTCGAGCTAGGTCGTGAAACATGCAGAGGTAATTGATGTAAAATGTCACTGTAATCTATTTGGTTTCTCAACAACTTACTTAGAAAGACAACTCCTCCGATCGGGCAGACTAAGAAGCGAGAATCTCTTCATTAGCTCAGATTGAGGGAAACCTAAGGGAGTATATGAATATTCGACCATCTCACTGTACTTATTGTACCCAGGGTGCCAAACCAAAGAAGCATATTCAAGCCGAGATTTCACAAAAACGTAAAAAAACGTTGTAAAGTAATAATCAATTTTAATAATAAGATTAGGTGCTTGATCGGTCTGTATTTACACATAAGCCCTCAGATTAGTTCGAATTGTTTATAATAGCATTAACCTAAGACATTTTCATGACACCACAATAAGCTGCCATTTGTACAGTAGGTTTTCAACATGCAAATTAAAACTTAATTTGACTAACAAAAAATAACACCAAGATTTCTAATATAATGTTAGGCTTTACAAAGTAACACCCTCTATCTTGTAGTTCTACCTCATAAATGATAGTATGCTTTTGTACTTGTAATTAAACACAACGTTAATGGTTTTCGCCGGCACTCCCGATGCTACCGGTATTTTGGCAGATCGTTTTTTACACCAGGCATTCACATTGTCAAGACTTTTCTGTAGGCTAAAACAGTCATTAGCATTTCCTATTACAGGTCAGATTTTAATATTAACAGCATATAGAAGATAGTGAACATCAACAATGTGATTTATAAACAAGACAAATAATAGGGGCCCGAATACGGAGTCTTGCGGAACCCCCGATATGGACACAATTTCTGATGACATGATACCACGGCACTCAACGTATTGCCTACTTTTCATAAAATATGATTCTAACAATATAATAAGTGAGGGAGATACACCAAATCTTTTAAGTTGGCAAGCAGAATGCCGTGATTAAGTCTATCGAAGGCTTTTGAAAAATCCGTATAGACAACATCAACTTGTATATTCATATCTAGATGTTCAGAAATGTAGTGAGTTAAACAACGAAGGTTATTAATGATGGATCTTTGTTTAACAAAACGATGCTGGTGTACTGTAATGTGACCATGTACATGAAAGTAAAATAGATTATGAAAAACCATCTCAAAACTTTGGCAAAATTACAGATGATAGTAAGAGGTCTATAATTTTCAATATTGTTTTTGTTTCATTTTTTCAGTACTGGGCAAATCCTGGACAGTTTGCTATGACCATTTAATTTCTCTTAAAGGTTTTATAACGAATCTAGAGCGAATTTTTAACAAATTTTGTTAGGTCAATGACTTTTTAAAAATCAATGTTAGTTCCCCACACACACCTAAAACACCTATTTCAACTTTGCCTGGACTAATCTATGTAAATAATTCTCATTAATTGAAAATTGTACCCTCCAGTGATTTCATTTCACATAATTGGAAGTAATTGGAAGTGATAATTGTACAATAAACTTTCAGGCATTCTGATGAAAATAATAGTCATTTTTTAACTATTAAATAATTCAAGATTGATTATTGAGAGTTCATTCACCAAAAACTTGAATTCTGACCAGTCATAATGAGTATTTCAAATAAATTGCTACAAGGTGTTTGATCTAACTGTTATTATAACAGGAAACTGACAACTGTTGTCAGTTGTGCGATACTTAAAGTCAAACACCTCAGTTTTTTGATAAATTTAAATGTTTGCCGTTTTATTTAACAAATAGTAAATTATCTGCTATAAATTAGCCAATAACGATATCAATTTTAATATATTGATGCATACTGATATTATGCAAGAGCCAAAATTATATAGTTTTGTAACAAAACATATCTACATGTGTTAGCAAGAGATTGATTATAATTGCAAACTATTGCAAATTATTGTATTTGATGTCAAGAATAGTTTGCCTTTGCCAGCTAATACATCATCAAATTTTTACAAAATAAGTTTGGTCAAACGTTTTTATCAAAGAGAAGCAGTTGGGTATATAGGATGATTGAAATATAAGATGGAGTAGAATTACAGTTATTAATTACAGTTATACAGGGCGAAGTTATATAGTGTCGAACATAGGTAGTTGCTTATACAAGGTGTTTGAAGTAAGGATGGAGTAAAATTGTTGTTATTCCGGGTGTATCAAAACATGCATACCATAGACATAGAGGAATAATTTAAACAATAGAAAAATAGAAACAGTCAATAGTGTGGAGAAGATGTATATTTATACAGGGGGGTTTTAAAGATATCAGGACCGTTGCAATATTGTGAGGAGTTGATTTATAGTTGTACAGTGTGGTTCAGAAAATGATAGACAAATAAGTTATATAGGGGTGACCAATATACAGAAGCATATAATGAGTGGATGCAATATAGGGTGAATTAGACACTAAATGTGTTAGGTGGTTTCCGGGAATTCATCCGCCTAGTTGATAACTGATCCCTGCCGGGATCGATGATAAAATGACAACGTTTTGGCAGACTTACATCTGCCCCCTTCAGGTCGGTTCAAGTAACTAGAAGCGTAAGCAGAAGGCTACGAGAACTATGAGAACTGACCTGAAGACCATCGATCGAATTGTATAAGAAAGAACATATTGGTGTTTCAAAAATTAATTATTGGCACAACGAATGTTAAGAAACAAATAATATCATTCAAAGTTTCATACAAAATTAATACTCACATACATGAAAAAGGAAGTTGTTAGGACCATAACCAGAATCATATATTCATAAAAGTCGAATAAAACTCATAGAGAAAAATAAATTGTAGAAAAAATAATTTTAAAATAAATACATTTTTTAAGTACCAGAATCAACTGGTGGTTTGCTCGTGGGAATAAGTTAAATCAAGCAAAAAAAATAGAAAATTTAAAGATTTAGGTGAATATAAAAGTATAATCAGGGTATCGAAATTAAATTGGGATTTTTTATTAGAAATTCAGTTACCATATAAAGTATTATAAACGGAAATACCCGTTCCAGGAGGCAATTTATAGTGTTTTAAAAAGAATCAATTGACGCTGACAATTGTCTTTTTCATTTGATTAATGATTGAATGCAGATCAACGGCTATCCTGGGAAATATCTATGGCAACAGAATATAACCTCAAATTTAATTGATATCATGTTTTGACAACATATCATGACAAAATTTTAGATAAGCTAAACGTTTTAAAACAATAAATATTTATGGGAAAATTTATAAAAGCAAACAGAAAAAAGCAAATTGAAAATTTTATACGGTATGTTAGAACAAGCTGATAAAAAGTAAATAACTGGTTTGGTCATGAAAGTATTTAAGAGTAAATTTGGGAAGTAAGATTTGCAGTCATAAAGTATCAATACAAATACCGGATTTGAAAAGTAAAGAAGAACAACAGACAATTAGTAAATTTTGAAACATAGTTATGCAGTATCTATATACTATTATAAAATTGTAGTTGTCTGTCTGTTTGTTTGTTTGTTTGTTTGTTTGTTACCTCATCACGTAAGAACTACTGAACTGATTTCGCTGAATCTTTTTTTGTTGCAAAGCTTATAGTTTGACTTAAAATCTGGTATACATTTTATCTCCCTACATTGATACAAACGGTAGACATAAGGAAAAATCTACTACCATGTTCGGTAATACATATTATACAATTAGTCAATTGATTCCACCGCATGTACCAAATTTTAGATACTTGCGTCAGCTTAGCTTTTATTCAAAATTCGGAATATGCCAATGTAACATGTTTCAATTTAAAAAAAACTGATATATGAAGTGTAATTTTACAGGGTGCTTCCATATATAGGATAGGTAGAATTAAATGGATTTAAAGTAAGTAGCTGCATATATACAATGTGGTGGAAATAAAGGGGAAGTTATACGGGGTGGTTCAAAAAAGATATACTGAGTGGATCATAAACAGTTGTATATACCAGGTGGTTGAAAAACGGCTGGAGTTGAATTACCTTTATACAGGGTGGATAACAGAATGTTATATTGTTAGGGTCAAAAGTAGATGCATATAAAATGTGGGTGAAATAAGGGTAAAATAGAATTATATTTATACAGGGTTGATAAATAATTTCTTATGTAAACAGTAGGATACTTGAATTTTCTTGAGCTAATATTAGAATTATGAAATGGGTTGAAAAAAATGTTAGAAGTAGTTGTTTATACAGGGTGGTTGAAATATAAGATGGAGTGGAAATATATTTTATAGGGTAGTTAAAAATTTGTTTTATAACAATAAGTAGTTCACAAGTAGCATATTATAGGATGGTTGAAATATGTAGCGGAGTATAATTACAGCTATGTCTACAAGGGGGTTTAAAAAAATGTTATGATCTACAACCTGTTTCATATACCGGATAGATGAAATATAGGGTCGACAAGAATTCTAAGTAAATAGGGTGGTGAAAATTTTTTATATAGGGTGGCCCATAAGTAGTTGTATATACAGGGTTGTTGAAATATAGCGTGGAGTAAAACAATAATTATACAGTGTGAAAAAATTTTTTAATACCTGAATTGTGAGCAAGGTTAAGTTATCTTTACACAGTGTGATTCAAACAAGGTTAGAAAAAGTTACAAATGAAGGATGGTTTAAATGAAGTGTGCAGAGGAATTATATTTTACACTGTGCTTCAAAAATTATGAGGTAATAGCGTAGCTCATAAGTAGTTGCATGAGTAGGGTTAAGTAGTTGAGTATTTAAAAATTGTTACATAGGGTGCCCAATAAGCAGTTGAATTTTTGGTGAAATTTATTTAGAAATGATGGATTTATATTTATACAGGGTGGTACAAAAAATGTTATAGTGGGTTGCCGATAAGTAGTTGCACATAGAGGATGAAGTAGAAGTATAGTTGAACACTGTGGATAAAAAATTGTATGAACAATTTTCTAGAATAGAACATGAGCTGTTGCATATATGCAATATCTGAAGCAAGGGGTGAAGTAAAATTATAGTTATACAGTGTGATTAAAACTATGTTAAAAAAAGTTGCATATAAAGGGTGGTTGACATATAAGGTGGGACAAATTATATTTTCCAGGGTGGTTAAAAAATGTCAGAAAAATGATATATATGGTGACCCTTAAGCAATATGCATATACAGTGTGGTTGAAATACTTCGTAGAATAAAATTATGGTTATAAATGATGGTTCAAAAAATGATAGACAAATAAGTTATAATGGTTGACTAATTGGCAGCAGTATATACAATATGATTTAAATAATGATGGAAGTAGGGTTATAGCTATAGAAGGAAGTTCAAAAAAATATTGAACAAAATTGTGCCCATATAAAGTTGCGGTTTGGGTAAAATATGTTAAACAGTGGTGGATTTATAGTTATGCAGAGAGATACAAAAAAATATATTGAGTGTCCTATAAGTATAAGTATAAAGTAGACCATGAACAGTTGCATTCTGATATACGGAATACCTGACATATGGGGCGAAGCAAAATTATAGTTATGTATTGTGTTTAACTCAATGTTAATAAAGGAGCATATAAAGGGTGGTTAAAATATAGGGCGGGGGGAAATTATACTTTACGAAGAGGCTTAAAAATTATCAGAAATAATTCTTATATAGCGTATAGGGTGGAGTAGAATTAAAGTTAGGTAATTGAAATATGGTATATTGGGTGACAAATAAACAGCAGCTAATTCAGGATGGTTGCACTATAGGGTGAAGCAGAGTTAAAGTTATACAAGGTAATTCTAAAAAGTTTTGAATAGAATTGTTATATAGGGTGGCCCATAAGTGCTTGCAGTTTCAATGAAATATATTCGGGATTGGTAGATTTATAGTTATGTAAGGTGGTTCAACAAAGTTAGAAAATTGTTATATTGGATAGCCCATATGTTTCATAAGTTATTTTTTTCACAGAATTCTACATTCCATACGGGGGTAAAACTGCGGGTAACGGCTAGTTAGTTATACACACACACACACACACACACACACACACCCATACGCGAGCCCTGGAACTAGATTTGCCCTTCAGAAATTTTTACTGATGAGCACTTCCAGCCCCCTTGCCATCCACCCCCTGAGACTTAACTCAGGTCCTCACGCTAACGCAGTTTTCCTTCTGCATAATCGCTGTCTTCTTGTTAGGATAGCTTGGCTTTGGTTTGGTTCCGTTGCTTTACCTTATTGGTACTACAGCAACTGCCTTATTTGTGTTACATGGCTCATTCTTTGCTATGATATATAGCTAATTGTACCCTTCTGTGGGCATGCACGTTGTCGTCGTTTGTTTTGTGGGTGTGTGTTCTTCTGTCTGCTCTTTGTTTGGTAGGTTGGTTTCCCCCCGGGCCCCCCTTGTTGTCTCCTGAAAAAAAGATTGTTATATACTTCATTTTTTACTTACCTGTCCTCTATCTCTGGGCTTCTTCGTCCTCTTCCCCTTCGCTAAGGCAGTGCTGGTTCTTAGGCCGTTTGTATCTGTCAATAAATCTGGGGTCATAGTCGATTAGTTGTCGTAGGTGAAGGTTTGGGTGCTGTTCCAGTTTGGCATAACCCTCTCTGGCCCTCCTCTTTATTTCTGCAAGCACTGGTTGGTATCGTAAATCGTTGAAAATCACCGTGTTACGAACGAACCAGTGTGCGTCGACTGCGAGGCGTAGGCATAGGTTCTCTTGCCTTTGGATGGCTTGCCTGTTGCTCTTGCTGGTGTGTCCCCATACTATTGAAGCGTACGTCAGCATTGGCAAGATGACTGTCTTGATGAGAGTTAGCTTGTTTAAGAGTCCCAGCTTGCTTCCTCTTCCTATTAATGGGTAAAGTTTGGCACGGGCAGCCCGGACTTTATTACGAGTCTCTTGGACATGCCTCGTGAAAATCAACCCCTTGTCGATGATGACTCCAAGGTATTTGACTTCGTTCTTCCAAGGAATTTGTCTGCCGTTGACGGTCAGGTTTCCTGTCGGAACGATCGTGTGGCTTCTCCCCTTGACGAACAGAGCTTGGGTTTTGTCCTCGTTGATGGCTATCTTCCACTGAAGGCACCATTCAGCTAAATTGTCAGTGGCTTGCTGCAGCCGCCTCAAGGCTGGCTCGAATCTGAAAGATTGGCATCCTATGGCGGTGTCGTCGGCGAACTGGGCAATTCTAGCGTCGGCTGGTCTTGGGATGTCTGCAGTGTAGATTGAAAATAGCATCGGGGACAGGACTGCTCCTTGGGGAACCCCTGCCTCGGTGGTCCGGTATCTGGAGTGCTTTTGGCCTACTCGTACTCTTACTCTTCGATGTCTCAAAAAGGAGCCCACTAGCTGGATGATGTTAGTGGGAAATCCTAATTGGTCCATCTTGACTAATAGTCCGTCATGCCATACTCGGTCGAAGGCTTTTGCTACATCCAGGAAGATGAAGGCTGTTCTTCGATTCCGGTTGAGTCCGTCCGAGGCGTATTCTACAAGGCGTAGAACTTGATGTTCGGTGGCGTGTCGATGTCTGAATCCAAACTGCTGGTCTGGAATCATATTCAGATCGTCTATGGTCTCTTGGAGTCGATTCGCGAAGATCCTTTCTGCTACTTTACTCATGGCTGGTAGTAGACTAATAGGGCGATAGTTTTGTGGAAAAGTACCATCTTTATTGGCCTTTGGCAGCATGATAATGTCGGCATACTACCATCTCCTCGGGTAGTATTTGAGTCTTAGCATTGCATTGATGATGTTTGTCAAGGAAACTACAGCCTTCCTGGTGAACCGTTTGACTATTCTGTTGGATATAGGGTCAAGTTCAGGTGCTTTTCGTTGAGATGTCTGATCTGGTCCCGTACCTCTTCCGGGGTCGTGGTCCTGATCGGTGGAATGTCCTCATGGCTCCTCATCCCTCTGGCCTGCTCTCGACTCGGAGTTCGTGGTCGTCGTCGTCATCGTCGTGTTGGTTCAGTCTGCATTCTCTCTCAAGGCTGTCAGCGAATGCTTCTGCCTTTTCAAGGTCTGAGTAGACTATACCCTGCTCGCCATGAAGTGGAGGTACTGGACGCCTGTCCGTTCTCAGGAATTTTTTGCAGATTCCAGAAGCCTGCTTTCTGCGGGTCCAGTTGCCCCAGGTACCCATTCCATCGATCATTGTAATGCGTTCTTAGAGCTTCAGTGACTGCCCGATTCAATGCGTTGGCTCTACGCTTGTCGCCCGGTTGCCTTGTTCTTTGTTCTCGTCTTCTCGCTCTGTTTTTCTCTAGGATTAGCTCCCTCATGTCATCTGGAAGGTTGGCGTACTTCTTGCCTCTGTGTTTTCGGATGCTACGAGTGCTGGCATCCAGTGCTGCATTGATTCCATCCTCTAGAAGTTGAATCTCTCCTTCGACCTCTTCCCTACTTTCAATCACAAGGATTGGTGTCAGTGTGCGGTCCAGGTTCCTTCGGAATAGGTCCCAATTCACCTTCTGGAAGCGTTGCTCTTCTTCGTCTCTATGTTATGTTATAAAAGAATTGCCACAAAAATTTTCTTAAACACATTAGTTATTCACAAAATTGTCAAAATTACCTATCATTAAGAGTTGTTTTAAACCATTGTACATAGAGAGGCTTGAAAATGTATTTTGAAAATTTGTTTTGAGATTTAATAAAGTGTTTGAAAGAAGGAGTTGATATTTATTTCAAATAATAGTTATACAATTTCATAAAACAACATTTAGTTTACAAAGAGTTAGTCAAAAAGGTTGTAAGGTAGTTAGTTCCAGAAAGAGTAAGTAGTGGTGAAAAGTAAATAAGAAAGCAGAGTCAATAAAGAACTAAACAGATAAGTATAAGTGCGGTGACAGCTTATTCAAAATCTTAGAGCATACACCTTCTGGAGGTAGCCCGAAATACACAAATATCGTGCCAAGGATAGAGAGAGAGGGTAATACAGAGGATGAGAGGCTATTTCACTCGGTTGGTAGGTGCAGCGAATAGGCCTTTTCATATTCGAAAATTTCTAATGGGCAAGCGTCAACTTCTGTCATTTTTTTCGAGCAAAAAAAACATTGTATTTACGTGCCAATGGTCTGACAACTGGTCGAAAAAAATGACGCACGGCAACAAAAATTTTTTAATATGAAAAGGCCTATGAGATCATTGGATGCAGTTCCCAATCTAGCCTCTTGTCCTCTCTATTGCCCTCTCTTTCTAGCCTTGGCACGATATTTATGCAGTGCAGGCTATCTCTAGGAAGTAGATGCTCTATGTTCTAACTGGTAGAAAGAAAAGCAAAGAGGTCATACGTAGAGTGAATTAGGTATGGGCGTTATTGTAAGTGGCGTGTAAAACAGTAGAAAGAGAAAGACAATTCAGGGAGCGCTTGCTATGTCTCTACCCTACCAACAGTAGGCTCTGACACTGACCAATAGGAACGACACGCTTATTCTCTCTCTCTTTCTAGTAATGATAATGCTCTAGAACAGAAAGACTGTGAATATATGTTTACTGTCTTGTCGACTTCTCCACCATAACCTAAATGTGCTTCTGGTTTGATTTACATGTACTGATGAAATAATTTTTAAAATTTTTCATTTTCAAACTATAATTTTAAAAATGTCCATGTGAATAGAGAGCACTTCATTAACCCTTCTATAGGACTTTAAGAAATCTTATATGTATAATTTGACCAGCTAAGGAAGAATGTTCCTTTATCTTGTGATAATTTTTTCAGTCAATAACCTTGTTTTTCTGTAAGTTATGAAACTTTATAACTAGTATATATATATATATATATATATATATATATATATATATATATATGTTATATCACACTTCTCAATTTAACTTTTTAAAAGATTGTTCATTAATAAGAAACATAACAACTTTTAAATACATAAATGAAGAATAACGATATAAAGTAGCAGAGTTACTGAGCAATGATGAATGCAGTAGAAGAAAAATTTTACAATATATAACATTAAAGTTGATGAATAGGCAAAGTTGACATGGCAATTATCACGAATGTCGACCGCGCCGTAATATGACAAGGCACGTCTCGCTGAGTCAGCTGGGAATGTTGAATTGTCGGTGCGATATAAGTTTGTGCTCATAGTATAAATTTGTATAACAACTCCCATCCATATAAAAAAGTTGATGGTACAGTATCGACTTTTATGCCAAGTTCTGGAGTTCCATATCCTCGGTTGGACTCAGGAGGGTATGTACCTTTCCTTTGGACTTAAGGTTTGCTGTAGGTGGCGTGTACGGGGCAGAGGAGCTGGATGTAGTGGTCTTCTTCAACCTCTTCTGGATTGACTTCACTGTGAGGAGTATAATCACAATTACTATTAACGTGGTCGTTGTGATTGTGAGCCAGGATATATGTTCTTCTAAGGGTGGTTGTTGCATCAGCTTTTCCGGTTCCATAGAATGTTAAGTGAGCTTATCGTTGGCAACATCTAGGTATTGTACATCTAATTCTTGTAACTGTGGGGGTGTTAGGTTTGGCATCTCATTGGCGACTGGCATCTTTTGCAGCAATTGAAAGGAATGTCCTTTGGGTGGTTCCTGTATGTGATGTTTCGGACATTTTTCGAAGTTCTTGTAGTATTCACCATTGTGTTGTGGATAAATCGGGTTGAATTTGCATCAATGAATTTGTCGATTTGATTTGTGTCACGACATCATCCCCTATACATTTGTATATGATGGTACCCTGTTCAATCATCCAAAATTGGAATTGAATAAAGGTGATAATGGGTATAAGTCTCTGGATGAACTAAAGTAATTTTGAGTTCAAAAATGATTTTAGTGTTGATTTGAAAAGCTTCCAATTCTATCAAATCAATGTACTGAACAACATTTGAACTATAAACATCGAGAGCGTTTTCGATAAATATGTACCCTCCATTAGGCTTTCACACAGACGCAAGATATAAATCATTTGAAATGTATAAAATTGACTGCTTTATTTTTTCAATGTTATTCCAGAATATTTTCTCCTCGGACTGAAAATGTTGTTGAGGCTCGTAATTTTTACTAAGTCTTGAGTTTGGTGTTAGTCTTTAATAATTTTTGTTATACAGTCATTTAAGTATTCAACATCTGTTCCGTCTTAAGTTTCCTGAAATAGCTTTCCAAACTGATCGCAGTTAATAAGTCCGCGTTTTCTTCTGTTAGTAGGGTAAGTTTGAGTGTCAGCGAAGATGTCTGTATATTTAGAGTTAACGGATTTAGAAATTTGTTTCAAGAGACTCACATGTGTTTGTATTTTTGGTTTAAATTATTTTGTAGTAGTCGTGTGTTTTCGTTAATAGTTTCTAAAATCCGGTTTAGTATAGCGTCATTGTTTGAAATAGCATCTTTGAAAGGGCTGAGGTCTGAAGACAAGTGTCCATTTGTCGCTAGAAATTTTAAGTGTGCCTTCTTCATGGAAGAAAATTCCTAAGGTATTGTTAATGGGTGTAAGAGGGTATTGTTGGTGGTTCACAACTGAAAACAGTCCACAGATTCTGAAAAGGAGGGATTTATTCAAAATAAGGTTTTAGTCTGTCAAAGTTAATTTTACATATTTGGTTAGTCTGTTAGTTTATAACGGTAGCAGAGATTTTTTGTATCGCGTTAATTTCAAAATGTCCATTCAATTTGTTTCCGGATTTGCTTTTAATCCGAGACTCTTTAACGTAACTTTGTCGCATACTTTGTATTCTGGTTGGTTAGTTGAAATACCTTTGTTAAATCTAACTTTTGATTTCTGTTTTCGTTGGTCGGTTTTAGCATCACTAATAGTAGTTCATTCTTCTGTTAAGGTCCCTAAGGTATTTAGAAATTATTTTTTCTTGATGATAAACTGTTTCCGGGGGCCTACTAGAAGTGTACCCAAAAATAAATTTGTACGGCGTGAAACCGGTGATTTATTTTTTGGGTTATAGCAGATAACTGCTTAAAGGAGAAGGTTGAATGGATGTTCGTCCGAATGTTCAGCTGTATTTGCCCTTATCATTTCGCGTGAAACCTTTCGAGAGAACCGTTTGATTCGGGATGGTGGACGCTTGAAAAGGATAGTTTTAAGTCATATAGTTCGCACAGGTCCCTTATTAGAGTGTTATCAAATTCACGTTCATAGTCACAATAGATGCGAAGTTTTAGCTGTTTTATCACCAATAGGGTAGGCCTGAATAAATTTCGTGAGTTCATCGCTAATATTTGAAGACTCGAGATGTAAGACCGACATCTAGGATTTTCAAGAGAATCAGTACACAGAGGTTCCGAATCTGGAGCCGTTCCGTGCAATTGCTGTTCTCCCTTAACTCCTAGGACAGAATGTCACGATAAAATTTTCAGGTTACTTCACCTGTCAGAGATATTGAATACTCTCTTCGAGGTGTCATTCCTTTGTACGCAAGACAATATATATTATATATAAATATAATATATATTGTTTCTGATCGGGAACTTTCATCAGTTGCGCGTCCCACAATTGAATGTCCTCTCGAACATTTCTTTATGCATTTGATGCATTTCGTTAAATTTGAAGACGCGAGATGTAAGACTGACATCTAGGATTTTCAAGAAAATCAGTACACAGAGGTTCCGAATCTGGAGCCGTTCCGTGCAATTGCTGTTCTCCCTTAACTCCTAGGACAGAATGTCACGATAAAATTTTCAGGTTACTTCACCTGTCAGAGATATTGAATTCTCTCTTCGAGGTGTCATTCCTTTGTACGCAAGACAATATATATTATATATAAATATAATATATATTGTTTCTGGTCGGGAACCTTCATCAGTTGCGCTTCCCACAATTGAATGTCCTCTCGAACACTTCTTTATGCATTTGATGCATTTCGTTAAATTTGAAGACGCGAGATGTAAGACTGACATCTAGGATTTTCAAGAAAATCAGTACACAGAGGTTCCGAATCTGGAGCCGTTCCGTGCAATTGCTGTTCTCCCTTAACTCCTGAAAATTTTATCGTGACATTCTGTCCTAGGAGTTAAGGGAGAACAGCAATTGCACGGAACGGCTCCAGATTCGGAACCTCTGTGTGCTGATTCTCTTGAAAATCCTAGATGTCGGTCTTACATCTCGAATCTTCAAATTTAACGAAATGCATCAAATGCATAAAGAAGTGTTCGAGAGGACATTCAATTGTGGGAAGCGCAACTGATGAAGGTTCCCGACCAGAAACAATATATATTATATTTATATATAATATATATTGTCTTGCGTACAAAGGAATGACACCTCGAAGAGAGTATTCATCCCTAATAGTCAGTGCGTAGTTTCTAGTTGGATATTCGAAAATATTAATGTTGATACGTTCGAAGGACGTTTCTGGTGTTTCAGTTATGACACAATGAGCACTTAAGTTTTTTCTACAGAACTTTACCGTTTGACAAGTTTTGCAGGACTTAATAAATTGCTCTACACTTTTGGCTTGTCCAGTCCCATTTATTATACTTTTCCTAATACGTCGGATGGTCTCAATAACTCCACGATGGAGGTTACTTTTGCCGCAGTGCTACTATTGCAGTATGTTGGGAATTTCGTCTTGTGAAGGGGTTGTCAGAATGTTTTGACAAATTTTTAGTATCAAGTCTTTCTCTCGGAGTATAGAAGATAGCGTTTCGAGAATCGGTTGGTCTACGTTGTTTTCAATACAAAAAGTTTTGGATTTTTCGAACTGATCTTGGTTGTTATAGAGGATGTTAAAAAGATGTGAGACAACTGTTCCAGGATCAAAGAAAATAAAATAAACAAATATATTTTCTATGCCTTACAGTTTTACTGGCTACAATGTTTAGAGTGTAGGTAGTTAAATTTGGGTCTTCATCGAAAATGTCTTCGATGATTTTGTCATGCAAGTTATTGAGTTTATTTTTCCAGAAGAAAGTGACTATTCGATTGTGAGGTTTGTCTAAAAGTTGGGCGTTAGAGATTTAAATTTTTGAATAATCGATTATCGACTCGGTTTTATACATTTGAACAAATTGTTTAAACTGTGTTGCCATACTTTCGTCATGATCATCTTGTTCTTGATCACTGTCGGAGTCTGGTTGTTTTGGGTCGGTTTCGTTATTAGCGAAAATTTTGATTTTAGAAATAAAGTATGTGCATTGTTTAAAATGATTAATTTTGATTCGGGAAATAGTGTTGGCGTTTTGATTTACCTCACCAGGTTTGTATTCTATTTTATAAGTATACTTATTTAGCTTAAGACGTCATCTGACTAGACGACTGCCAGATCCTCTGATGAAAAGAGCCAAGTAAGCGGGCGGTTATCGCAGAGTAAAAAACTTTCTTCCAACAAGAATTTTTAACTGCTCAAACAATGGCTAGTATTTCCCGTTCGATGGTGGAGTACCGTGTTTCTTCAGCAGAGAAGGTACGAGAAGAATATGCTATAGGAAGATCTTTTCCCACGGGGCCTTAGGAGAGAACCGCTCCAATCGCATAAGCACTTGCATTAGTAGTGAGCAGGAATGGTTCTTAGAAATTTGGGTAGATCAAGATAGGGTCAGATACAAGCGCTTGCTTCACTTCATTGAAAGAAAACTTGCAGTCTGCGTCGAAGATGAATTTGACATCTTTCTGTAGAAGTTTTGTCAAAGGTTTGGAGATATTAGCAAAATTTGGGATGAAACGTCGGTAATATCAGGCGGGTTCAAGAAAAGATATAACGTTTTTAGGAGTTTGAGGTTGAGGAAAATTTTTGATGCATTCAACCTTTTAACATGACCAAGGTAATCAACTTCCTTATGAATTAACTCATATTTGTCAGGTTGAATTTTTAAGTTCGACTGTCTAAGACATTTAAAGACTTCTGTCAAACGAGAAATATGCTCCTGGTTGGTTGGTGAATAGACTATGATGTCGTCCTTGTACACGACGCAACGTTCATTTTGGATGCCCCAAAGAATGTTGTCCATGACCCTCTGAAAAGCAGAAGGTGCATTTTTCAAACCAAATAACATACCAATGAATTCCTAATGGCCATTTTCAACAAAGAAACCGGTCTTAGGAATCTCTTCCTCAATGATTTCCAACTGGTGGAACAAGGAAGCGAGATCCAGTGTCGAAAAGTTCTGACACTTACCATGTTGGGCGAGGATCAGAAATGTTTGTCAGATGATATTTATCGTCTACAGTCAGTTCGTTTAACTTCCTATAGTCGACAACAACTCGCCACTTTTGCTTACCAGAAGCCTCGAGTTTCTCCTCATACGGGAAGAAGAGTGCCTGATAATGCCTTGGTCAAGCTTTTTTGCAATTTGTGTATTTACTTCCTCCTTATGGACTTGAAGATAGCTGTGAGATTTTGTGAAAACGAGCTTGGCATATTGGTGTCAACAGAGTGTTTGACGGCGTTGGTAAAAGTCAAAACATAGCCTTCGAGATAGAAAATATATTTGAATTCAAAGCAGAGGTTGGTCGTTATAATTCTGTTTCGCCCCATATTTCAGGTATTCAAAATAGTTGGAAGCAACCGTTCATGGTCACATTTTTTTGATCCACCTTGTAAAATTATAATTCTAATCCGCCCTCGATTTCAACCACCTTGTTATACAACTACTTATGGGCGACCCAATAAAAAGTTATCTACCATTCTGTATAAGTACAAATCCACCAATCCCCAACATATTTCACCAAAACTGCAACTGCTTATTGGCCACCCTCTATAACAATTTTTCTCAATTTTATTTTATTTTATTTATTTTTTGAACCGCATTGTATAATTATAACTGTATGCCCATCCACATTTAAGCCATCCTGTATATACTGCTGCAAACTAGTCAACCATGATAACTTATTTGTTTTTAAACCATCCTGTACGGCCTTAGTATGCGGCCTGCTTACACCAGGCATATATACTCTTTTTGTAGTTTTTGAACCACCCTGGACCCTTATATTTCAACCTCCCCTTACATGAAACTACAACACACTATAACTATCTTCGCCCCATGTTTCAGATATTGCATATCTACAACGGCTCATGTTCTATCCTACAAAAAAATCCACCTTGTTTAATTATAATTCTATTCCACTCTCAATTTCAACCATCTTTTATATGTAACTATTTATCGGCCACAATAACATTTTTTGTACTTATATAAATCCATTAATTCCCAATATATTTCATCAAAGCCACAATATCTTATGGGGCATCCTATATAACCATTTTGTTCAACATTTGTTAGAATCACTTTGTATGTATATCTCTACTTCATCCTGTATTACAATATGACATTTTTTAAATACTTAAATAACTCTACTCCACCGTATATTTCTGCTATCCTATCTGTAACTGATTATGAGCCCTGTATACTTAGAATTCTACTCTGCCCTATATTTCAACCATCCTGTGTATAGAATAGTTTGTAGATCATAACATTTCTTTATAATATTTTTTGAACTCACCTGTATAACAGAAATTATACTCCCGTGCATATTTCAACCATTCTATCTATGCAACTACTTGTGGACATAAAACAATTTTTTAACCAGACTGTAAACTATAATTCCACTCCACCTTATATTTCAACCACACTGTATAAATAACTGCTTTTAACATTTTTTCAACCCATTTCATAACCATAATAATTCAAGAACCTAATTCAAAGATCATAACTGTTTATATAACACATTTTTTTCTCAGATTTTTTATCCACCCTGTATAAATATTCTCCCTTATTTGAATCAAATTGGATGTGCCACTACTTATTAGCTAAAGAATATATCATTTTGTTATCCACCCTATATAAATATAATTCTAGTTCTACGCCGTCCGTTTTTCAACCTAGTATATGCTATTTATGGCCTACTCAATATAACTTTTTTGAACCACCCCATATAACTAATTCAACTCCCCCTTATTTCAACCAAATTGTATATATGTAGTTGATTATGGAACACCAAACATAACTTTTTTTATTATTTTTTAAATCCATATCATTCTACTCCGCACTAAGTTTCCTATATATACAGCACCCTGTAAAATTACGGTTGATATATCAGTTGATTTTTTTTTAAATCGAAACATGTTACATTGGCATATTCCAAATTTTGAATAAAAGCTAAGCTGATTCAAGTATCTAATATTTGGTGCTTGCGAAGGAATCAATACAGTAATTGCGTTATCCAACATGGTAGAAGTTTTTTCCCTATATCTACCATTTCTGTCAATTTAGGGAGATAAAATATCTACCAGATTTTAAGTCAAACTATAGGCTTTGCAACAAAAAAAGAAATCAGCAAAATCAGTTCAGTAGTTCTTACTTGATGCCCGAACAAACAAACAAACAAACAGACAAACTTACAATTTTATAATAGTATAGATATATAGATAGATTCTACATCTACTTTTTAACGTCGAAACAATGGCAACATACTTTGTTCTTATATCATTATATATTATTGAAACAAAATTCAGAATAAAAAAACTCACTAACGTAAACTATTCAAATTGTCAACATGAACTAAAGTGGTCAAATATCGGAAAAACCAAAAAGACTAACTATATATATATAAATGTTTGGACATTACAATACTATCCAGAACAATTAAAATAAATCATTTTTATAATGTCAGTCAACCCAATGCACAGGATTTTCACGAATTTTTAGTGTAATTTGCAGATGACCTGAATAAAAATCTTCCTACTTCTGATAGCTCTTTTAATGACTATTTCTCTGTGACAGAAAAAATGGTTATAGATAAAATTTCCGGCATTAAAAATAGTGATAGCTGAGACTGTTATGACATCAACTGTAAAATTCCTAAATATCTCACAGATATATTGAGCAAACTTCTGACTGACTTGTTTAATCGCTGCACCGAGAAAGCATATTTTCATCTGTTCTCGAGCAAGAGTTATAACTGTTTTCAAAAATAAGGGAGATCCTGAAGTTTGAATAAATTATAGGTCTATATCTCTTGCCAATAATCTCAAAAATTATTTTGTCTATTCATGGGTTTTCTCTCCTCCAATTTTTTTCCTGTAACAGATAAGTATTTAAAAATTGTATATGTAGAACAAAGTGTAGTAAGGCAATTTCGTAAAATTGCCCGGATTTTTTTGACAAACAATAAATCAAAATCAAAGCGAAAATTTTTTAGAAAAAAAACTCGAAAACAACACTAAACGATTGACAACGACTAACTCGGATTGAAACTTCCATACACAGATAAGTATTACACAATATACAATACGAATTGGTTTCATTTTATAGACATCTCTTTCTCTCAGAAAAAGAGGAAATCTCTGTACAGAAGCCAGTAATCCGGGCAATTTCGAAATTGCTACTACACTTTGTTCTACATAACAATTTTTAAATACAACAAGGAAAAAATTGGAGGAGAGAAAACCCATGAATGACAAAATAATTCAAGACCTCCTCAACAATCTTTTCGAAATTAATCTCAAAAATTCTTGAACATTTATTGAAATACCAAATAATTGACTACTTTGAGATTAATAAGCATCTTTATACACGAATTTTTTAGTAAAATAGAGCTACATTCCTGGACTTAACATTATTGTATTAATTTTCAAATGGGTTTTTAGAGGGCTTTGAAAAAGATATCTCACTCAACTTGAACAAGAATAATATTATCCTTACCCAGTCTTATTTAGAAGCGAGAAAACAGTTTGTTCATTTTGAAAATCAGCAGTCGAAGAAGCGAAGGATTGAGCATGGTGTACCTTAGGACTCTGTGCTGGGTCCTTCTTTATTCCTCATATGAATTGACTTCGCAGTCTATTGAATCTGCTGATAATCATGTTTGCTGATGATCCCACCAGGTTGCTGTGCTATCAACTTTCAGACCCAATATTGCAGTGGACTCAAAAAACAGCGTAAAATTTACAATTAGTTTTTAGCCAATACGCTTAGTCTCATAGTAGTGAGATCCCGAAAATGATCTTCACGTCACCATCAACCCTATAAACGGATGCATCAGTGAAATTCCTGGGGTTTACCTTGAACCTGGGATGGCCTGGGATGTCCATATCAATTTTTGTAGGACCAAATTATAAAAAATAGCTTTCCTTATAAAAAGACTGACAAAAATGTACATTACTGACAGCGTACCACGGATACTTTAGCTCTAATATCTCCTACGCAATTGTAACCCGGGGCAATTCTCCGTAATCTGCACAATTGTTTAAGTTACAGTCGCTGTATTAGAATTATTGCAGAAATAAACCGAGACAGCTATAGAACACACAACCATATTCACTCCTATTCAACTAGGAAAGGAGGAGACTCAGTTCTCAGCTACTACAGATTGCAATGAACGAGAATGGATGCTTACTATTATGGCATAAAAAATATTAATGTTCTACCAGTGGAAATAAATAATTTATACTTAGGTCCCAAAGGCAAGAGTAAAAAATTATGTTTTAAAACACACCTTTTTTACTTTCGAGGAGTACTTAGGTAGTGATAACAATATCTACATTTTTAATATGTGTTTGTCTCCACAATGTACTTAGTTGTCTATACCGGGAGTAAATAGTTTGAGTGCATATATCTTAGGTGGAGATAGAATACACTAATCAAACAAAAAAAAAACATTATGATCTATAGACCTTAATAACCAAGAAAAATCCCAAATGCATCTAAGGATCTATTTTAACTCCGAAGTTAATATTTTCAATAGAGAAATAACATCAGACTCCACGATTTAATTCACTTCTTAGAAAAATGTAGTAGTTTTCACTAAAACGTTTTACGAAAACTACACTTAGCAACTTTAGAATGTAAACAAAACAAACACTACAAGTTATTTTCGTTGGAATAAACCGAAAACACTATGAGTTATCGCGATGTTGTCATATCGTTCATTCAGTTTACGTATTCATTTCAATTATGTTTAATTATCAGAAAAGAGGATTGGCAAGGTCAAAGTTATTAATAAAGGCATTTGATGTGTTTAGTAGCTACGTTTCTAGTTGCAAAAGCTATTTCAATGTAAAATATTCTGTTTGTGACTGTAAAATGGGTGTGAAATTCATATCTTTTTAATTTTTTAACGCTCGTTTTTTTGAAAAATGTTATAAAGGCTTTTGATTTATTTTCATTTGACCTGTTCCTCAAAAACTTTGCACTTATACTCATCAAAGTATTTTAGTAAATACAACATTTTATGCTCTTACCATTTTAATAGCATCTTACATATTCTTTATTGTATACATAATTGATACTTTTTATAATTTTGTTCCTTTGGACTTGTAAAAACACACAGTTGTAATACTTTACCGATAAATAAACTTAACTAGACTAAACTATCTAGAACAAGTAATTCAAATATGATATCTACATGTTTGTAAGCAATTCTACGGAATTTTAGATCTGATTCTGTTTATTTTGGTGGGTACCGTGTGTTTTTGTGTTTCTGATAGTGTGCTTGTTGTTATCATGTTACCATATTTTTTATATCAATATATTTTTTAGATATTTTTGTCAATATTAATGTTTAAGAATAGCTGCCAATATTTCGAGGATTTTTTCTACCCCACTGCTTCATTGAATTCTCTGACAAATAAAAACCGAAAAGTCGGTCATTTAGACCTGATGCCCTATACACCACCATCTGTTCTTAATACACCTTGCGTGGCTTTGATTTGACACATACAATCTGTCGAGATAAAAAAGGCTGTTATTAAAGGTACCGTTATAAGGGGCGGAAGATGAAATGTTAATTAGAGAGGTTGAAAAGAATAGAGGTTTATCTCAAATCTGGATGGAATTAGATCATTTTCCTGGGCAGTTTGATTGATAGGTCACGCATAAATGAACTGAGTTTAATACAGACAATAGATATTTTTAAGTGACATAATATTTAACAGCAAATCGCTTATTCAATCTCTTAATAGTTTACGGATTATAAGTGAAACAATCTTAAATCGTAGAAGAAAATTTGTTTGTTTTTTTTCTTGTATTATGAAAAGTGTTGAAGAGTCCTTAAAACCGTCAATGGAAAAGTTGCAGAGCATCTTCAAAATGGTCTTTTATGGTAGCAGTTTTTTTGTTGTGTAACGGCGGAAAAACCGGTAAAACAGGGATTTTTTCAAAAATCCAAAACAACCTTTTATATGAATTAACCATGATCTTTCGATTGGGATATGAAAAAATCATTTCCTTTTTAAACCAAAACCACGGTATTGTATCTGTCTAATATGCTACGTCATGCAATATATCTTTCTAAATTATTTAAATTACAATTCTGAAAAAAATTCTTAATCAACAACTTTGTACTTAACACTAATTAACCCTAACCGCATAAGCTTTCATTTTGACAAATATTAATGTACCAATTTGTAGTAAAACAAACCTTTGAATTTTTGAAATCTTCACTTTTCCGACTTTCCTCGATGAAAAGAGCCCCAGTCAGGACTTATAACACTCATTTTAAAGGACTTCTGATTTCGTACAAGTTTTCCATTGACTGTATTACGATCGGTTTATCATTTTTCATAATATACCTAAAAAACATATTTGTGTGTCTGTGTGTTTATTGTTTGGATAATGGATCGAAGTTCTTTTACAAGGCTTAGAGTAATGTAAAATGACAGAAGATATTGTATTAGTGTAATGTAACATACGCCCTCTCCCTCAATAAGGAGTCACATGGTCTAGGTGAACAACATCCATCTTTGTCCTTGGATTGAGTTATATGTGGTAATCAACAGCGATAATCCAATGGAAATGCTGTGGACCCTTTGGTGTGGCACAAATGTAAAAACACAGTTTTGCACCCTAACACCAAACGTTTATTTTAAACACCAACGCCGTTGCAACAACTCTAAGTTGTCATCATCAATTCATTGAAGATTGTCCCACCAGACTATATCCCACTTCTAACAACAAATGGTACGTATTACTGAGTTCTAATTAAACTGGTTTTCGGAAAAATGTAAGCTTAATGACGATTACAAGTCAACAGTTCATAGTACAACATAGCTATAAATTCTAATTTTTAATTAACAATCTGACATAGACTGCCAAACACCAAATTAAATTACTCGTTATATAAATATGATTTTGTTGTTCTTGACTTTTTCAGACATAGAGCATATGGATTAGAAAGAGAGAACAATAAGGCGAGAAATACGATATTTCACTCGCACCCGCACTTTATTCAGCAATTCATTAAAGGCCATATGACATTTGATTGTAATAGTACTTTATAAAGTACAATAATTTAAACATATTAAATATTTAATCTGCACATAAGACAAGAATTGCTGAACACAGTGATGTGCAAGTGAAATGTCAAGTTGTTCTCTTTATTGCTCTCTTTTCTAAAATGTCATGATATTTGGACATTGTCATATACATAATACATAATAATAAAGTACGTCAGTCATCGAGAAAAACGTAACGCATGGGAGAAAGAAAGAAAACCAAGTGACGTTTAGCCATTGCTTGCAGCACTAGAGATAGACAGGATACTTCCACTCGGTTCCCTTCCTCTCTCATCAAGCGTTACGATTCCGATAGGCGCCTATATTTCACCTTAATCTTATACTTTTGGAGATAGCCTGCAATGCACAAATATCGTGAAAAGACTAGAAAGAGAGGGCACTGGAGAGGGTAAGAGAGTGCTGGGTAGAAGCATCTCTTAATCGAGTGAAATATCTCTATTGTCCTCTCTTTCGAGTTTAGTCAAGATATTGGTGCATTGCTACCTTCAGAAATATATGCTCTAAATCTGAAAAAAATGGCGCGTATGTTCTGGGTCGTAAATTAAAACTATCACTACTATTCTCAAACTGTCAATCATCACAGTTTTCTATAACGATAATTGCAATTAGTTTTCATAAAGACAACAGACAGAAGTAGACAGGATCTTTCTTAACAATATTATTTGATGCTTATTGAATTTCAGTTTGGTTTATATATCTCGTTATGTCAATTTGTAAGCTTATCGCACATTAACGAGAAATGTGTCCAGTAGTTATTAGGACTAGTGTTTAATAGGTTATTACTGATTTTAAGCTATAGTTACTATTTAAATGTAATAAATGTTTAAAACTATGAATTTGTACCACCTTATCTAAATTGTGTTATAGTAGTTGAATTGTAACCGTTTTTTTTTATTTCTTATAATATTAATCCATATAATTGATTCCGAGAAATTAATTGTTTTGTCCTTAATTTTGTTTTTCCATATAATGTAGCTTATTTAATTCAATTTTTCGAATAAGTTTTACAAATTTGCAAAAATAGGTTTTCTAATTATAAAAAATAGCATAACCATGAAATTGGGTTGGGAGATCATTGATAAAGTTCATGTTCAACTTCATATCTAAATGAAAAATTTTTCGCTTTTACTATTTCCGTGCTTCAAATTTATTTCAAAAATTAATGTGACTTTCAAGGGTATGGTAAAGTGTTTTCTGAACGACAATTGTGGTATTTCTGGTTTGTATTTTTTCTGATTCTTTTGGAATAACACTACATAAACTTAAAAGTCTGTATATTTCAAAAAGTCCAAACGTTTCAAGGTCTAAATCAGTCCCCGTTTTCAATGGTATTAACACAAATGAAAAAGAAATTAAAAGAATTTCTTGTTCCTAAATAGTTAATGTGTTGTTCCGGTATTATTTTGGAAATTTGTTATATTTTTTTTCCAATATTCTTTTCACAAGATCTTATATGTCAGCTAGCATGATATTATAGTAATTGGTTTGTCATTGTCTGGCTGTACGTATATAATATAAAACTAAAAGATTATTTTATATACTAATAGGAAAAAGAAACCTACTTATTTGTTGGTAGTTCTTGTCCAGAATGTATAGGATCATGTACTATTTTTTAGAAAAAAAAACAGATCTCCCCACCTTTACTGGGTCTATTTAATATATCTTCTGCTCCATAAGTTTAATTAAGATTAATTAATTAATTTAATTAATTGATTCATATTGTCAGAGTTGGTCAAATGTATACCGTAACATTTGCCTTTTTAAAGTTAAGAAGAAAAATTAACTTATGTTATAAAGAAACATAATATAATTAACATCTGAAATGTGTAACTTTATTATTGCAGGGAAGAGCTGACCTCTATCAACACGGATTCCAGGATTAGACATTTTGCAGCGTGACAATAGGTGACAAAACGGGAGATAACCATGCGCCCTCTCTTAACATTGTTCCAAGCTCTCGCCCAGCCCTACCATGTCAGACTCATCTTCCAACCCATCTGGTCAGCATAGCAGAAAATGCCAATTACCTTTCATATGCCTAAACAGCTTGAAAACCTGATTAAGACGACTGCACAAGTTGCCAAGAAAGGGTTATTAAGATTTCCTGCAGTAGACCAAGCAGTCAAGCGTGTATTTCAAAGTACAACAAGGTCAACTCAGATAACGTCATTTGAGAATTTAAAATTAATTACATCCAACAACAAAAGTAGATATGGAAATTAGAAACAAAAGTATTTCCCTTGAGTAATAACGATATAGACTTTGCAGGCTTGTAGTGACTACTGACGTTTAATGAAATTAGCCATTGGAAATGATTTTCTCTCTCCCTTGTTGATGACGAACTACGTTTAAAGAAAAATTGACAATTTTTCCATCTTTGGATACATTTCTTCCATCTTTGGATACATTTCTTCCATCTTTGGATCTTAAGAATATAAAAATTCAGAAATGTTATTCTCTTAAACCGAATGAGACAAAACTTCATTTCTAAAAGCGATTTATTTAGGTTACTTGATAACTGACGATTGTGAAAGTAAGCCTTGTGATTATTCAAGGGGTCCCTATATTTCCCTATAGCCGATAATCATCATAAAATTAAGAGTTATTTAGAATTTGCTTCGTATTTTAAAAGATTCGTTCTTTTTTTTTCGTCTTTGCCACATTAGAGAAATGAACAACTATTTTTTCTACGTACAATTATGTGTATTATACATTTCAAAAGTAGCCACCCAAAATAAGCGGGGGTGAGTATCATTTCTAAAGTTGAAATACAAACGGGTATCAATGATACCTCTTTTTAAAGGTCTCTTTTTGCCAATCTTTTGATACATCATTTTTTAAAATCTGATTATTTTTACAGAGTAATGCCATTTTAAAATTTCAAATTAAAATAGTATTTATTAACATTGTATTTGCATTATTAATATTGTCTCAGCGTTAGAATTACCTTGTACTTAAATTATGTGTTTAAACATATCCGCCATTGTTGGTAAACAATGGTAAAGTTTAGGAATAACGCGAGGTTGAGTTTTAGACAACATGTCCCCATAAAAAAAGTCAAAGGGCGTTAGGCCGGGTGATCTTGGTGGACATTCTATATCGCCCCTTCTTCCAATCCATTTATCTGGACATGCCTCATTTAAGCCAATTTCGTACAGGCAAGGCATAATCTGGAGGTGCTCCGTCCTGTTGAAAAAATAGGTTTAGGTTTTCTTCGTCTAGCAGCAAAGTTACATCTTGATCCATTTGGTTTTCTAAAGATGATTCGGTTAAAGGGGATTTATCATATATTCTAGTAATTCCAAATACAATTCCCTAGTTAAATTTTCTTCCACAAATAAATGACCAATAGTTTTATTTCCGAGAATTCCTGCCCATACATTGATTTTCTGAGGATGTTGGTTGTGCTCTTCTCGAGAAACTTCTGGATTGGTATTGTTCCAGTATCTACAATTATGTTTATTGACAAACCCATTTAAAAAATTCCGGCTTCGTCAGAAAAACAAATGTCTGCATTTGCCTTTTGAATCATTAATTCGCAGAATTCTAACCTTTTGTCATAATCATCCTCAGCGAGCTTTGTAAATACTGTACTTTGTGGGGAAAGAGTTTATTTAGACGTAGTGTTTTATACACAGAGCCGACGGAAATATTTGTTAACCTGGAGAATTTTGGTATTGATGTTTGAGGGTCCATGACAAATGACCTAAAATCTCAACCTGTGCAGCTTCAGTTAAAACTCTAAAATTGTTCACAATTTTATTGCACACACTTCCAGTTTCTTGAAATTTATGAACGTAAACCCAACATATACCGATGCCCAATATTTTTATCGGGATGTCTCTGATGAAAAATATGAGCAGTTCTGCGTGCACAGCGTTATTCTTCCACATAAGTCAATATTATTTCAATTCTTTCTTGTAAAGAATAAACCATTGTCGAAATTTGATGGTCAATATAGAACGAAACCATCACTCATTATAAATTGTTTAAATTTGCAGTCACAAATATCTTTCGCAAAAATGTTAAAGAATTTTTTCTCATTTGTTTATCTCGCTATTGATACTCATGTTTTTTTGAATTACAATTCAAAATTTTATTTTTTTACGGTTTCTAGGTCACTACTCTGTAAAAAATAATCTGACTAAAAAAATAATGTGCCAAAAGCTTGACAAAAAAGAGGTATCACATGATACACTTTTGTATTTATACTTTTAGAAGTGATACTCACTCTCGCTCATGGGTTGAAACTGTACTGCCGGGTGACTGATACGTGTAAAATGTGTCGCCTTGTAATTAATGTGTTTTTTTTGTCTTTTGCTTTTAAAGATATTTTAGAAGTTATTTTGGATGGCTAGTTTTGAAATTAAAACTCTGTTTGTTTAGAAGCTTGCTTGGTGCGCATACAGAATGCTAATTCCTAAAGTCATTTGAAATTAAAAGCGCCTGTATAATTTCTTTTTATACTGTGTTTTTGGTCTTTTTCTTTTGAAGATATTTTAAAAGTTATTTTGGGTACGCCCTGTATATTGTGTATACTTTATCAGTTGTGGAGACGGCTTTAACTTAAAGTCTTTAACATTCACTATAGAAATAATTTTTACAATGTTAAACAGAGGAAGCTGAAGAAAGCAAACCAAATTTCTGAAAAGTCAGGTAAGTTGCAACTGTCACATTTATTTGATAACAAAACAGCTAAGTATGCGTAATATAGAATACACCTTTTCGAACATAGGAGGAGTGGTTTATAATATTGCCAAGATATCTTTCTATGAGGTAGATTTTAGATAATTGATAACCAGCAATTCGGGCAATTTTTCTACACTCTGACCCTGTTACTTTCTAATACTAATCTGTTCTTAAATGTAGGTGAATAATAATATACATTTTAAAAATAAATTAATATTAACTTTTTCGTCTTATTTAATCAATAAACTTTTAGTGAAGCCCTATATAGTCTTTTAGTCTCAGTAGTTTGGGAGATAAGATAATTTTCCTTTCAATTTTCCTAATGAGTCAAATTTTAAGTAGTACATTATTAAATCTTCTCAAAAAATATTTTTAAAATGCAAACAAAATATATCTGTTTTGATAATAGTTCAGCTAATATAATTTATATTAAAAAAAAGACATATCTTTTTTTTATCTGATTTAATTAAGGTACAAATTCAATTGAGAATTTTAACGTATTCTTATCTCTCTTTTTCTCCCTCTCTCTTTCTCCCTCTCTCTTTCTCTCTCGCTAATTTTTATTCTTTGTCTATATTTTCCAAATATATTTTAACTTCTTTATTTGTTTTATTATTTGGACCACTTTCTATAAATGTAACTAATTCACTCTATATTGCATCCACACTCTATATGCTTCTGTGTACTAGTGACTCCTATATAACTTATTGGTCTGTCATTTTCTGACTCACCCTGTACAACTATAATTCAACTGAACACAATATTACAACGGTCGTGATATCTTTAAAACCACCCTATATAAGAACAAATCCTCTCTATACTATTTATTTTTCTATTGTTTAAATTATTCCTCTAATTATTACAAATGATTTTGAGGTCCTCGAGTATTATACACCTACAGTTTTCTGTCGAGCTCACTGCTTAATTTAGTTTCTCTAACTATAAGACGGTTATTCCGGCTGTGTTCGCACGGTAGTTGAGTTATAAAATATCGGCAACAAATAATTACTGTCAGATTGACTGCATATGATTAGAGCTACGAATTTTGTCAAAGTGGAAAATTTCAATAAATATGCTTTTGATTGAAAATTACATCCAATTTGGAATATGGTTAAAAATTAGGAACATTGCCATACACGAGCATTAGCAAAAAATCTCTCTCTCTCTCTCTCTCTCTTTCTCCCCCTCTATTTCTCCCTCTCTAATTTTTATTCTTTGTCTATATTTACCAAATATATTTTAACTTTTTTATTTGTTTTATTATTTGGACCACTTTCTATAAAGGTAACTAATTCACTCTATATTGCATCCACACTCTATATGCTTCTGTGTACTGGTCACTCCCATATAAAGGATTGATCTGTCATTTTCTGAATCACCCTGTACAACTATAATTCAATTTAATACAATATTACAACGGTTGTGATATCTTTAAAATCACCCTATATAAGTACAAATCCTCTCTACATATCTATTTTTCTATTGTTTAAATTATTCATGTATATCAATGATACTTCGCCCCATATGTCTAGTATTCCATTTATGCAACTGTTCATGGTCTACCCCATATAACGAAATTCACCTTTTTGAACCCCATTTTATGACTATAAATTTACTCTACCATTTATTTCAATCACCCGGTATATTTTTTTAACCCATGTCTATAATTATACCCCGTCCTACGTCCTATAATTCAAATATCTTAACTGCTTATGCTTATATAACAAATTTTTGATACACCCTCAATAACAATAATTTTACCCCGCTCTTACTTCAAACACATTGTCTAAGTTCCAAACTATTTATAACTTTTTTAAACCGCCCTGTACAACTGTAATTATACTCCACCTTATATTTCAATTATCCTGTATATTCAACTGCTTCTGACAATTTTTAAAGCCTTTTGTATAACTGTAATTATTCTCCGTTCTATAACGCAAATATCCCCTGTATAACTATACTTTTGCTCCACTCTTATTTCAACCACCTTGTAAACGCAACTACATATGTGCTACCCAATACAATATTTTAGAACCACCCTGTATAACTAATTCAATTCCAACTTATATTTCAACCATCCTATGTATATAACTGCTTCTGTACCACCTAATATTACATGCACGCACGCACACACCTTCAACCGTATTTCACACAGAAGAGATCGCCGGAATAACAAATTTTGGTTTTAATAAGCTAATGGAATAATTTCTGCAATTTCACGCGACTTTTAGTTAACTCCGCTTCTAAAATAAACTGACTTCAAAGGCATCAAAATGAAAATCATTACAAACACCCTGTACGACATACTTTCATGGCAAATCGTGACATTTTTATTTGATACATTTCGTTAAATTTGAAGACGCCAGATTTAGGTTTTACCGCATCTACTTCTGGAGGTAGCCTGCGAAGCACAGATATCGTGACAAGAATAGAAAGAGAGTGCAATGAAGAGAGCATCAATGTTCTTTGGCAGTCAATGGAAAAATTTGCAAGACAATTACGACATCTGGATAAAAGAGACAGATTTATTAATATATTTTTTTGAAAACATGGCATACGACTTCTAAAATACTCAATTAAGCGAAACTAGAGTTTGAGAATCCTCCATCCAGATAAAAATTAATATCGAAATATGCAAGAAAACCAATCTCACGGTTAATTATCCATTCTGTTAAATAATTAAAAGTTACGATAAATTGTTAGTATCGAAAATATCTTTGTTCATAGAGACCAGTTGCTGATAATTCCAATGGTTTGCATAATTCGCCAATCAGCGGTCTAGGCAGTTGGCTGTGCCAACACTCGATTCGTGTAAAATTTTTCAAACCTTTGGAATGGTTGGCAACTGACTACTTTAAATAAGCGTATTATTGACCAGATTCTTGAATATAATACTCTCTTACAACATCAGTGAATACCATAAGACAATAAGTCTTTAAGAGAAGTATTGTTACTGACAGATCAGTAATACAACTGACGAGGATTATAAATTATATTACAGTTTAATTCCTAATTTTGCTTGTTTTTTATCAATAGGTGACTTTTTTGCTTATTGTGGTTATTAGTTAATAAAAATTTAAGTTAAACTCAAGAAGACCAATAAGTATCCTCTTAAAAACAAGTGGTGATCGTAAGACAAAAGAATTTTTCTTAAATAAAATTACTGATATTTTTAATATTTTTAAAATTATTCCACTATTGTCAATAACATTCAACCAAAAAAAAATCAAGTTTATTTGAGTTTTCAATATGTGATCAGAGTAGGCATTCAAATAGGAGGTATAATAAGAAAAGTTGGTTAGAATCGAATTACACTGTCTGTTCAATTAGTGAAAAATGTATTTATTGGCTATAACAAATTCGAAATTCAGAATACGGCCCACGCATTGTATGTTTCAAAACTGACAAATTGAACATTAATTAAATAAGACTAATTTGATATTGATCTGACCTCTTCTGCATCAGAACATTTCTTTAGATTCGATTTTTCTTTCTCGAGAGCAATCACAAAGGACCCTACAAATTTTAAACGGAAATTGAGTTTCACTCAATGTTTCTGAAATTTTTAGGGTATATTTTCCAGAGCACGTGGACGTCCCAATAGAGAAAACACTCCAGAATACTTACTTTTTTATTTACAGTGAGCTGATTGTAAAAAAATGAACTATTTACAAATATATATAGGGGGTTCAAGACCATCCGTACATCCCCAATAAGATGCCACCAACCCATTTTTTTTTAAAAAACTGACAATGTTTCCATGAGTAAAAGGAGTATGCTCTGCAAAATAATCTTCCGGATTCTACGCTGAAAAATATACATCTTTTACTAGAACTTTTTTTGAAAAAATTCATTTTTAGTCCTCTAAAGTACCTTAGAAAAGAAGATCCTCATAAGACAAGCTTTTATGCAAAACAATCAAAATACGACTTTGACCAAGAGTCTTCGTTCGAGAATACTTGAGAAAAATCCTAAAACTTTTGTTCGGCCCTTTTTTTCCAAAAATTCATTTTGGAAGTATAAGTTTCGGAAAACAATTCTCAAAACAATTGATACCATTGTCCTTAAAACATCTAAGGTAGTACTTTTTCAAAGTAATCTTGAAATGCGAAATAATTCATATATTATAAAACCTACATCTCCTATAAATCGCAATCTCATAGTTTCATCAAAATTTCATTTCACTCTAGGGCACAGTTGAACGAACTTAAGAATTCCCAAAACTAATGAAAATCATTTTGTGTCTGCTCGCTATATTTTTAAAATGTTTCTATGAGGTTATTAGCCTGATAACAACCAATATTATCCGCATACCAATTAATTATTCCATCATTATTTTATCGTTAAAGGTCGTTACTTATTATAACAACAATTAGAAGCTTTAAAAGTGAATTTTACAGTATTTGTTGAACCAGGAGATTGACAAAATAAATGCGTGACGTTAAAAGTGAATTTGGTCGTTGGCTGATATGGAAAAGGTCATTGTCACTTCAATGAGGCAGTTTGTAGACTTAAGCTTGTCGGCTAATGCCTTTAGTTTGTTTATCAATCAGATTTATTTTCGAAAAATAACAGTAATGTTTGCTTGCTCTTAGTATTTCTAAAATAAAACGATTTTGATTTGTTTTCCAGTTGTCATATAGACTGAGGAATATTGTTCAAAACAGTGAACAAAAAGCAACATATAAATATTTAAGTTATATAACAAAGAAGTATTTTAACAATCTTGAAACTGAACAAAGCTAATCAGTATACGTTCTTTAATTTAGTATCAGATTTTTGTGAAGTTGATCAATAGTATGGTACATATTCGTATTCACACTATTATATAAATGCAAAAGTTTATTTGTCTGCCTGACTATATATCTGCTTGCTTCTAATTTTGATAAAACTTAATACCTGTATGTGGAATAACATTTTTTTTAATTCCACCTCTAAATGGATGCAAAAGGACTATGAATTTTAAAAACAGTTTTAATGTGGATATAAGTATTGTTTCATACACTTTGTTCTCCATATACAATTTTCAAATACTTATCTGTTGCAAGAAAAAAATTGAGGAGAGAAAACCCAATGAACAGACCAAATAACGCATCTTTCACACAAACATTTTAAACAATCATCTGAATAATACAATGAATACATATGTTTGAAGGAAATTAAGTTCTTTAGAAAAATGGTGAAAATTATTTTTACTTGAACTTCGAATAACTTTTGAAAGATTAAATTTAACGAAAAATAATAATGAGATTCTTTTTGATAGAGCATCTAATATTCTTCATAAATATATTTCGTTCCCTCTCAGACACAGATTGGTTTATCTAAAGTTGAAAAATTAAATTGTAGAAAAGGATCAATAATTATGTGGAAACAGTTTGACGTAAGAAAATTTGCAATCAGATCGTTTTTGTAGATAATTTAATTTCCTTCGAAAATATGTTTTGCTTATATTTTCCAGATTGTTCAAAGGAGTGGAGTGAAATATGTGTGCAAAGTAAACAAGATTCTAAGTTTACCATGTTAGACCACTTATTTATTACTCACAATTAAGGCCTCAAATTTAGAGGTTAGCATTTTTGTTATACACAATAATAGTTTCGGTATCACACTAAAAAAATTGTCGGTTTTAGCTGCTTAGTATAATGTATATGTACTTATATGTTTTTATAATATGCTTTAATATTCCAAATTCTAAATACACTAACAGATATATTACAGTGAATAAAATTTGTGAGAAAATGAAGATCTTACAGTTTCTTGCATGGGGGTGGGTGGGGGGTCCAAAAACGTCAAAATTCATCTTACGTAATTTATGGTTGAGTGTTAAGTAATTATAGTTTTAACAAAATAACAGACAAGAAAAAAAATTATCATGGTCGGTTTCCAATGTGGGTGTAAGAAGACGCAAATCAACAAATTTGGATTACAATAAAAAACCTAATATTAATTAATAACATTATGTATTACAACTTACGAAATAATGTAGAACTAGAGGTAGAATTTGAGCCAATAAATTATGTAGCTATTACACAGATTCTAATATATATTTTAAAATAAAACTATTAATAAAAACACAACCTGAAAATTTAGCAAATTTTATTTGAGTATTGACATCTAGGAGTTTCGGGGAAAATACCACAACATCGGTTCCGAATCTGGAGCCATCTTATCCTGTAATTCCTAAATGTTCAACACCCTCTTCGAAGCGCCATTCTTTTCCAGGCAAGACATTATACAGTGCTAGTCAAAAATTCCCTCCCTACTCCTAACTTTTTAATGGCTATACTTTCACTAATGAAATCTTGAGGGTGAAAATAAAGGGTTGTAAACTTCTCTATACTAGTGGTATCAGATGACGTAACAGTAGTAGATGACGTCACAGCGCCACTGTGGACAGTAATTTTACAAAGGACCTTATAAAAGTGATAGCTCATTTGAAACGTGTTGACAATACCTACTCAGCTATATTCATTTTGTTTGGGATTACGCCATTTTGATAGATAAATTAAATATATCCTAAAGTTAATATTTCACATTTAATTAATGAAGATTATTCAGGCCCCTCTGGTTAGTTGACGTTTTTAATTTTCTAGTAATTGTTATTTGGAATGTTTTTGTAAAAATTTAAGTTTAGTTTTATTATTGTTTAACGCGTCTTTGAGGAGTTTACATAGGCAAAATGGTATGTACTCGTGCCGAGGTATCCAGAACATACTTGGGGTTAAAAATGCCAAACGATCTGGTCGCCCAGCAGTTAGTGTTGACCAAAACGGCACAAATGGTAGTAAACTCCATTTACCCTACAGCTAAAGTGGCGTTTATATGTGAAGTTAGTCAAAGTAAAGTACCATAGGGTGTACAAATTAAAAATGGTGCACCACTTCCTGGTGAGGACCCCGACAGAAGACTGGCAATCTGTAAAATTAGGACAAATAAAATTTGTTGAAACCAGCACTATACAAAACCATTTGTATTAGTGATGAAACTACTTTTTCCCACAATAGAAATGTGAACCCACACAATGGTATCGGAGTAACACAAAATCCGCACATCTTTCATGAAAAACATACTCAATTTCCATAAAATGTTTGGGCAGGCATTTTGGGAAACCACATAGTTGGACCTGTTTTCCTCGAAACGACCTTAATCGGTGAGGTGTATCTGGAGATGTTACAAAATGAGATTGAGATGGTGCATCTAAGCATTTCTATGGTACAGTACGACGTTAAAGGGACAAAAACATCATGATATATAGATTGGACGGCGTGGTTCCATAGAATGTCCATTTCGATCACCAGACCTGACATCATTAGATTAGATAGATATCAATTGCCATAAGATCCTATATAAAATTAGCGACCACAGTGGTCCTACGTCATATGGTAGTAGGGAAGTTCAGAAGATGCGAGTGGGGGAGGGGACTTTTGACATTGTACTGTATATAATGCACACTGTGTCTATCTATATCTAAGTCTTGAACATTATATCTCGCATCAATATATTCAACGATACGTATCAAATACATAAAGAATTTTTCGAGCGGACATCATGTTATGGAATGTGCAACTGATGAAGGTTCCCGAGTAGAAAAATATACTTTGTGTGCATACTAAAGAATGAGACCTAGAAAAGACGATTGAATATCTCTGACAGGATTCTTCTGCCCAGTGAGCATATTTTTTGCCCAAATCAACCTTTTTTCGTCACAGAGACTGTTAGAAGTTGTTTTTTATGTCCCACAGCTTTTTTGCCACCCTCCAAAAGACGTTTACGAATTGAAGAGTCGTGAATTTTTTGGCCAGACTTTTCTAAATCTTGCTGAAGGGCATAACTTGTGTCTGAGATTCAACTTACTATTAGCCATCTGTAAGCTTGGTAACGTTGATATTTTTTGTGGAGGTCTAGTTTGTTACTCTTATTTCTACCATCCATAAATGTGACCTTTTTTTATTGTTTCTACATACTTCTGACGCATGAACTCTGTCAGGTCTCTAATTTAAAATATGGCAAACCGGAAATAGGAATGTTTATTGGAACGAAAAGCAAATTTTGTGCAAGTATTGTATATTAACTGGATATTATATTTGTTAATTTACTATAATTTATTGATTTTCTAGTTAAGTTAATATATAAACTGGTCCCTATTTATTTTTAACAAACTAAGTTGTATGGGTATTTCTCGATCAAGTCTGTGTGGTCGCTGTACGAAGTCTCGAAACAAATGCATTTCCCTACCATATTCATTTTTTTCATATGTGTAAGTATGGAACTCCGTTAAGAAGCTTTCGCTTCAACAACATGTAACGGTTATTTCAAATGTCACATAAAAATATATAAAAACGCTTGATTCAATTTTGTTTCAACATAATATTAATAAATCATTACAAAATAATTAAAACAAATCAATTCAAGAAATATCTGAGATGAAAACTGCATTATCATTTAGGAATTGCATAGTATAAATTTAATACATTCTTAGCGTCACCGTGTATGTGAACTTCGTTCACGACGATTTGATAAGTTCAACCAACGTGGCAGTGACCGCCAAAAGTGACCATCACCATCACCAACTAAAGAGCCGGCCCGCAAGAATCGGCACTGTCAAGAGAGTAAGTAATATTGCAACATTCTCCGCGCAGTTCGTCGACCTCTAATCATAATGTGTTACGATATCTTTGCAATACTCCCAGCTGCGACCCACGTTCTTTTGATTGTAAGACCATGGCCATCGTAACCGCAAACGACGTATTTCTTTGATGAGTTGTGTCCACAGTAGGTTTAAAAATGAGCACGAAACGAGGGCGAAAGGTAAAACGTAAGGTGTGTGTGTGTCTGTATATATTTCTTTATATTTTGAATTCGACAAGGAAAACTGGAACGAAAATCATTTGGGAAATACTTTAGTTCTATGACAATGTGTGGTAATATACTTACTAAAATGGATGTTATGGATTACGTGGGTTTGGGATAATGAAAAGAGTGCTATAAATTAAAAATGATAGTCCAGTATTTATGACTTCCTTGTTCTTAAGATAATAATAGTATACACTAAACAGGTATATATAACTGAAATTAAAAGTAATGGGATTATTTGTAAAAAAATAAAATATAAAATTTAGATAAATCAAAAGAGCAACATGCACTGAGTTGAAACCATTAGAAATGTGTCAACGATACTAAAGTTTTACCAATATTTATTTGCATTCACGTATCTCATTTGAAAACTGCCCCTTCGAAATGGCTGTAAAACGTTTAAAGGTGTAGTTCTGCAAAATGATTTTATAAAAGATTTGCTTTCTCGTGACATCCTCTCCATGGCAAATGGCAACGGAACTTATTTGAATGTTTATACGTTTTTAATCATTTTTATATCATTAAAACCTCTGTGGAAAGTAACTGTGTCTGTCTCTTTTCTATGCATTGTTACTGAGTTGAAAATGACCCCTATGTTGTTATTTAGTTATTGCTTATAGAAAATGGAAACTTTATCTAGTGACTCTAGATACTGGTTGAATAGTACCGAAAATTTCAATTAATCGGATTGCCACATCAACTGTTTTGTGCATGAATACCCTTTACAAAATTAGAAGTTTTGAGGACTATAGTAAAAAATATTTCTTCCGCTATTCATAATCTTGGCTAACACTAAGATACTATTCAGCGAGTTCCACGACTGTTTACTGATGAACAAAATAGTCTTAGCAATTGGATACAAACGTACAATATTTTCAGTACTGTAAAACGTTTCTTTTCCAATCAGTCTAAATATTTGAGGTGTAACTTTACGCGAATTAAAATGTTCAAAAAATAAGGTTTGAAACTATGTTTTAGAAAGTCACATAAAATTCAAAGTGGCCACGGGAAATATAACTTTAGGCTTTTAATCAACTGGATAACCAAACGTATCTCATAGGTAATTGCTCAAGAGAACGTTCTTGCCCAGGAATTCATAAATACAAAGTATGCCACGCTTTGGTTGCTTTAAGGCACTCAGCAATAAAACACAACAGCACTACCAAAGCAAACATCTGATTTATAGAGAAACTATAGGAAAAACTTAAAAGTGTACCTAGAATATAGATTTAATGTTGCAACCGAACCCTAAGCGAAGCACAAATCACAAAAATACTTGCTCAAAAATTGCATTTTCAAAATCTATTGCAAATGTTAAATAGATAAATACGTGAACGTAGAAATTGCATAAAGAACCGAAAATTCCAGAAGACCAAAATATACGAACAAGTCATGAAACCTAGGCCATAAAATACCTTACGACAGAACACAAATTACAAGTCCATAGTTTTAATAATTAAGAAGGCACTAAATAGCCCTAGTCAGATACTTTTGAACAACATTGTCTCAGGATAGTTAGTTGTTCAATGAAATACTTATTTTCATTTCATTTCAGATCTGCAATTCATTAAACACCTATTATAACAGAGTTCAACTAAGAACATGAGCATTGATATTCCTTGACTGTTACGTCACAAGATACTGGGCAACTGCGAAAGCTAACCCAAATAACGTTAAACGGATCATCTGGTTGGTTAGTTTTGGCATAGCGTATTTGAGCGTTACTTTTAATTTACCACGTAACAGAATAACTAGAGATATACGAAACTAATAGTTTACAATGGAGTTTAAATAAAGATAGGGATAGTGTTAGAAGATTAAAGAGGTTAGTTTGAGAGTTGGGTAGAAAATAGAATAAACTTGTATAGCATCTTAAATTTATTTTGTAGAACCCCATAGAATGCGTACAGGGAAGCACGTCGTCTGATTAACCATCTCCAAATTTACACTGTCTTTGATCTCCTAGTTAAATTACATATTTCATTGTTTATTCCTACATCTTCATTGACAACGTTTATTATGTTCTCTGCGGTGACTGTCTTCCCGATTTTATGTTTAATTTTTTCATTGGAAAAATGTGTGTTCAGCAATGTCTTTCAACTCACATACTTGCAGTTTATATTTTCCCTTTTCAATACTTTTCCAGTAGCTCTGAAGCTCTAGTGAACTGAAAGAGATTGAGTAAGATCGAAATCGGTATTGCATCTATTTTTATTTACTCATCTTTTAGAATTATCTTATGGTCCGCACTGACTTTTTCTTAGTTTGTCTTGACTTTCTCTGTGAAGTCTCGATTAATTTCTCTTCGTAGGAGTTTTTAATTTCGGGTTTTTCGTAATTTTTTTTGTTCAAATAATTGTTTTAGCCACATGAACTCTCTTGGTAGAAGATCCCAAGATATTGAATAGGTTTTTGAGGCGTGATTGTTGTCTTTATTTTTAATTCAAGTTCCCAGTGTCTTCATTTTTGTTCCTCTTAGAAATACTGCTTCGGATTTATGTGTGGCCGAATCAAGTGGGATATTCTTCATTTAGTCCCCGATTATGCTGCTTCTTCCTTATTTTTGCTTTCCACATACAACGCCAGGACATCAGTAAATTTTGTAAATTCTAATCGAAATGGAAATAATTATCTGTTCTACGAATTCGTCAGTTGAAGTTAAATCCAAAAGGGGCAGTTGCCTTTTCCTTCTTTCGGTAAATTTAAATTAATTACTTTAAATTAAATTTCACCTAATCTCTTGACTATTGGTTTTAACATAAACAAATCTGATTTAACAAAGAACCAAATGAGTTTTGTTTTGTTTCAGAGCTGAGAGGCTTCCGAAGTCATTATTATGAACTAGGCTAGTTTCCGGGTGAGAACCGCGTCTGAATTTATTGAGTACTCGACGTTTCAACACCTGCTTTGAAGTCATTATCATATCATATTATCAGTTCATGATAATGACCGCGTAGATATACCTCCTGACATCATCACAACTTGTACAACCTTGTTCTTCTAATACGTATTTTTCATTTCAAGACACTCTGAAACTCAGACCCTAAACTCTTCTAATTTAAAACCTTCCTCTTGGTTTAGATATGTTAATACTTTTGTCATTTGGCCTCATGGCACAGCTTCATTAGACTTCTTTCTACAACACCTCAATGGTATACATTCTAACATTTAATTTACAATGGACATCGAGACCGATTCTTCTTTCCCGTTTCTCGATGTCCTCATAACAAAAACCAACAATGACAGAATCTCACATACCGTCTATAGGATACCAATAGATACTTAAATCACACCATCACACTCCCCAACTGAGTTCTGTAATGAAATCTTTGGCTCTTAGATCTGTTCGCTTAACAGATATTGACAAGAGACAAAACGAACTCTTCAACAAATACTTCGACAAAACGGTTATCATCCGGACCACATTGCCCGCATAATTCGTAAATCTCAACAGCCTCAGAATACACCAACTCCCCCAGAAACAGGCCAACAACACCGGAAAGTCTTCCTTCCGTACACTGAATAAATAGCACGGATTCTACAGAGATATCAACACCAATTAAACTATAGCAAGCTTAACCGGGAAAACTACAGATAAAGTGCCTAACGAGGATCGAGGAGTTTACGCAATTCCATGTCGCAACTGCCCACAAAGTTACATCGGTCGAACCAACTGACGCGTCAACAATCGAGTATATGAACACTTTCTGTCAACTCGTTAAACATATCAGACTTCAGCACTCGCTCATCTTCATATCCGTACAGGACACTCTATCAACTTCCAGGACAGTAGGACTATCATATTTCTCAATTCCCTTAGGGCATCCACTATTCGAAAAGCCATAGAAATAGAAAAACGACCCCTCTGTCTAAACCGACGCGATGATAGCTCCCGCCTTCTTACAGCTTGGACCTTCGTAATTGCCAGATTAAACAAACCACTACCCAACTAATCACTGCACAGCCCCTTCATCACGTGAACTATAAATAGAAGAACCAGAGCAGATTCACATTCAGTTGAGTTACCTAGTGACTTTTAGGGAGTAGGCAGATTGAAGCCCCGAGTTCAATCTAGACTCTGAAACGCTTTTTCACTTTTTATCTCTTGTGTTTGACAATGAAAAGCGTAAATAATCTAAAAATAACAGTGCAATTACTGAGAATTGATTATTTTAAGTTTATTATGATGTAACTCATTAGGTACATTCTACACTGTATAACTTACTTTTCAATTCAAATGTTTAGTACTGGTAGGTATTTACTTGTACTTGCAATGTGAAATAACAGTTGTATGATGACATAAATTTCTTTATAACTTTAATGAAAAATGCACTAGTGTGTGTCAACTACATATTTACATTTCGTCTGGAATCCTCACATGTAGATGTAATTAAGCAACAATTTAATTGCTAAAATTAAACAATTTATGTCAGTTTTACACCATAACACAGGGTTTTATGGCAAAATGAATTTCGAGATCTAGAAGTTTCAGCGAAAACTAGCTCACAGAGATCCGAAATTGGGTGTCATACTGCATATAACGCCGTTTCCTTGTGATTTCTAGAACAAAAAATTCGTAGGTTAACAAAAACCTTTAAAAGAAAGTATGATACAATTTTTTGGAGATTCGATCAGTTGAGAGGAGCGCAACTGATAAAAGGTTTTCGACTAGAAACAATATATTGTCTTGCATTCAATGGATTGAAAAATTTCCAAGAGATAGTATTATATAAGGTTGTCCAAGAAAAACGAAATTTTATTTTCTCTCTATAACATTTTTATTTTTTGGTTAATAGGAAGATATACAACCTATCGTTTTGTGCTGTTGTTAAAGAATTTATAATAAAATATTGTTCATCAGTAAACCGTTCCTTTTGGATAACTCTCCTACTTCAAAACTTTTTTAAAAGGTATTGGCACGCTCAGACTAGCTTCGGGCCTTTTGTCAGGGCTAACTGCCAAATTCGAAATTCGAAGAACATTCTCCTAATGGTGTGTCCAACGTAAACGTATTTTTTTTAATTTAATTTATTTTTCTTAATTCCCAGATATTTTCATATAAACTTTTCTAACTTTTTTATTTTTCATTATATAGTCACCAAAGAAACCAAAATCTCTATGATGTTTGACAAATAATTAGTTGAAGAAATGAAATGAGTCCACAAATGGTGAGCTTTTATAAAAAAATCTTTCCAGTCAAACACTTTATCACATTACAAAAAAAATTGCCCAAGGGCTCTCTGACAGTTCGCCTATAATGTGCTGGACAGCCATCTTTTTTAATATTATTGGTCTGCCCTCCAATGGGATTTCATCTAATATGATCGATCATCTAGCATTTTTTTGAAACGCAACATTGATTCTTTCCTTTAACCGCTCTATATTTCTTTCTCGTAAATGACTTGAATTTTTAATCAACGATTTATCGATCTTATTATATGAAATCTCATTGAAAGACAGACCAATAATATTGAAAAAAAGTTGACTGTCCAGCACCTTATAGACGAACTCTCAGAGAGCTCCTGGACAATTCATTTCCAAATCCGTGGATTGAGAGAGCTTGCCATATATTCTGGCCTCCAAGGTCGCCAGACCTGACCTTTTGTTTTTTTTTTTGTATAGGGATGTGCCAAGCAACTCGTTTATGAGAGAGAATTAGAAATCAAGGAGCAGTTAACAGAAAGAATAAATGTTGCTTTTGAAACAATGTGGGATGAGATGCCACTATAGAGTAGACTGTAGCAGTCAGAAAAAGGAGGAGCGATTGCATCTGTCGCGATGGAAGCCAGTTTAAACAAAATGTATAACAAATTATTGCATCTTGATGTAGGTTTTGTTTTCTGTAGTTCTAACTTTGTAAGTTACAACCTCAAATTGTATTATGATACTGATTACTTTCCAATACCTGTGATATATCGTTGGCATTCGAAGTTCTCGATGTGCTTCTAATTTTTTTTTTGTAATGTGATAAATTGTTTAACTTAAGGACTTTTTTATTAACATATATCATTTTTTCAACCAAATATTCGTGTCAAAAAGAGCAAACAAACACCATATATATTGGACTTATTTGGTGAAGATACAGTTTATATGTAAAAATCTGAGAATTAAGAAAAAAAATTAAAAAAAGAGAGGCAGTCATTTGAGACTGAACAATGAAAGCGAAAGCTTCTTACGAAATATACTTCCCTATTCTCCTTATCTCACTCTCCCTATTGATCTTTATTTGTGTCACTCTTGGTATTGGATATAAATATCAGTTGAATTAAAATAATTGTCATTATTTTGTTACTAGTTAAGCATTAATCCTAATTTAATTCTTAAATTAAATATATCTGTGTAAAGAAATATAATTTTATATATTAAGTGTTTGTAAATAGTTTTGTTCATCTGAATAAGTATTTGAAGACAAGAGGTCAAAGAAAAGTTCGTTTTGTTCTTAGCTAAAATCATTACAAACACAGCATTTATACAAAACAATAAATTATATATTCAACTACAGCAACAATTTAAAAATTTTGAAGGTCCTATTCTATGTAATATTACAATGGGTTTTACTCATTTTATGTCAATTGAAAATAGTACATAAGATTAATTAATAATAATAATAAATGGCCGGGTTAGCACCATGGTGTCCACGGACTAAAGGGGCAGCTGACCGCTGACCTACTACCTATCTCTCCTTCCTTCCCCACAAACTGCACGGGATGTTCTGGTTCAAATCATTTCATCTGGGAATCCCACGGGTCCGAGTTACTTGGGTCAGCAGGGTCAATTGGTGAGACCACCCATGAAAATGGAGCTACGGAGTAGATGCCTCGGAAAAGCGCCGCTGCCTGGGGATCGCCAGGGCATGTCTGGAGCCGGCGCTGGACGTGACAGCATGCGGGACGTCGGTGACAGGATGCTGAGGAGGCGGACCCCTGCCGTCCAAAGAGCTACACAGAAGACAGCGCATGAAATGGACTAGCGCCATGAATGGATTTATAATGCGCACGTTTTACAAAATTACGAGACTTGGCCAGGAAAAGACTGGATATCGCCAAATACTCCATCAAGAGTTCTGTCGTGAGTACCCAGAGCTTCAAGTTACCGAACATAGAGTCGCACATCAATATCGTGTTATCTTGAGTAATGGCCTTATTTCGCCTGAACAACTGGACACAATAAAGGGCGAAGTGGAGCGCGAAGTATTTGGTCGAAATAGAATCGATCCAGAGTCTGACATACCTTTGGTACAAAGAGCGGACGAGACTCAAGAACAACCATCGCTGACCTGCTTGAGAAGAACCAAGCAGAAATGAAAGGAGCTCGTATAGAGTATAGTGGAACAGATCCACTGACTAGACCAACTCTTCCCAAACTAAGATCTTCTAAGAAACTGGGTATCGTCTTGCAGGCCATGAATCAATGTATCTTGCCAAATTATGTTTTAGGTGCTAATACGTTAGATTCGCTACACACAATCATCTACTGTGCTGCAACTTTCCATCTGCAGAATAATTGGGATCGCAATAAGACCAAAGCAAGACCCTCCCCAATTTAGACAAACACCTCGAATGCCACCTTGGCAAAGAAGGTTTGAAGTGAAAATCAATTTCGGAAAGACGTTGGAAAACTGAGCGAGTACCAACGAGGGGTCAGGAACAACAGAATAGAAAGACTTGTCAAGACTATCATGGATAAAACAGAATACACTCCCAGTGGGATGGAGATAGCATCCCATATCAGCAGTGTCTGGACAGTCTACGACAAAAGCGCTCCGTCTACACAAGTCGATTGTGAAGGTACAAAACCAGTAACTAACGGAAAATAGACAACACACTTTTCCGACAATTAGAAAATGGGTTTTACAGAAAACTTAACAACAACAATAATAATCAAGCTCCTGGTTACCCCAGTAAACAGACATCGAGGAATTCTGAAAAACAAAACTTTCCACAATAATTTCTTATAACTTCAGAGCCAGCTTGTCAGAACTGTGATGCCATGCAACTCCAACCATTTACAACGGAAGGCAGATCCAACATAATGAAGCACCTCCATAACTAGAAAGCACTACGACCAGAAACACTCACAGCCCTTATAAATGACATAATTACCCACCCAAACAAGATGCCTAGTTTGCTTACGCATGGTGCTACAGACCTCTTACCAAAGGACAATCTATGTACATAGGATCCAGCAAAGTACCGACAAATCACTTGCCTCCCAACCTTATACAAACTCATAACATCGTGCATTAATCATCCCATTCTCAAACATTGTGAGCTGAACAACATAATTACTGAACAACAAAAGCGATGTGCGAAAACTTCGATGGGTTGCAAAGAACAACTGATAATTGATTCCGTTGTCTGCAATCAAGTCCATGTCAAACGACGAAATCTCTACATGGCATATGTAGTTTACAAAAAGGTCTTTGAGTCAGTTCCACATGATTGCCTCATTAACGCACTGAAACTCTGTAAAATGAATAATTGTATTATTAACTTTTTAGAATATGCCATGTCCACTTGGCAAACCAAAATCTCACTGAATGAAGCCAACTGACCCCATTCCAATCAGAAGGAGTATATTCCAGGGAGACTCTCTTCGCCTGCCTTGCCATGAACCCCCTCTCAAACAAACTGAACTCGACAAATTTTGGGTTCAGTCTCAAACACAACAACGTACAAGCATTAAAGATAAACCATTTTTTATACATGGACGACTTGAAATAGTAGAAGGGTTCTCTAGTGACATCCATATGCAATTTGACTTAGACAAATGCCGAATTATTAATATAGTAAAATACAGCAACGAAATGGGAGATGGCACCTCATTTGAATCCATGGAGGCAGGCCACACTTACAAATACATTGGAATAAAGCAGGCTCAACGAATTGATCACACCGCCATGAAAAAGGACCTAACAAGAGTTTTATAGAAGGGTAAAACGACTGTTGAAAACCAAACTAAACAGTAAAAATCTGTTTCAGGCTATTAACACCTATGCGTGTTCAGTGCTCAGTTACTCTTTCGGTATAGTTAATTGTTGCAAGATTGACATTGTACAATTACAACGAAAAGTTCGAGTTTTACTAACAAAAGCTGAAAATCACCACCCAAAGAGCTCTGTCGAACGTACAACTTTGCCACGGTATGAAGGAGGGAGAGGATTGACAGATCTAAGTAAACTATTAAATCAACAAATTTCTATTTTGCGTAGTCATTTCCAGAAACTTGCAGAATTTTCTAATCTACCCAGAGTCATGTTCCAGGTTGATGACTCCACACTACTGCGACTGACACAATAACACGTCCAGTTACACCACCCGATCACTTATCAGAAACTGCTGGAATGGAAAGAGAAGCCCCTTCATGGAAGACATATAAATGACGTCATCCAAGATTATGTCGACAGTGCAGCGTGGAACTACTGGTTGATCTCTGATCATATGTTTCCTGAAATGGAGGGCTTTATATTGGCAATCCAAGATCAAGTAATTCCAACTAAGAACTATCTAAAGTTTAACGTTAAAGACTCTTCTATTAACAACGACAGATGCAAGTACAGTTGCCAAACATCTGAATCTATCCAACATATCACACGAGGTTATTCGCTGCAACAGAATACAAAGAACGACACAATGCTGCACCAGGAACTAGCACTAGCACTATCTAGGATATCTGGAGTTTAGTGAATTTTCCCTTAAAGGCACGTTATGCTATGCATTCAAAAACCCCGGATGTATATAATGCACCAGTCCCTCTATTGAGTAGTGTGTTTATTACGATAAAAAATTATGTAAACCAACGACATGTTTTGCTTAATGTGTATCCTTCTATGGGTCTATATTCGTTGATAATATGAAAGTTTAACGCCAAGTTGACTTTTTGTGTGGAATTAATTTTTAATTTTTGACGCATGAGATTTATCACAAAAAGAGAATTGGATTGTTTATTAGAACGAAAAGCAAATTCTATATTACTTGGGTGTTATATTGGTTTATTTTCTATATATTATTGATATTCTATAAATGAAGAAACTCATAATGTATTTTACTTGGTTTCGGTTTCTTACACAGTGAGCTGAATTGTGTGGGTATTTCAAGATCAAGGTGTCTGTGTCGAACAAATGAAATCTCAAGTTATTCAATTCATTCCCTATCTCATCTATTTTCATATGAGTAAATGTTGAACCGATAAGAAGCTTTCGCTTCAAAAACAAAAACCGTAAGCTTTCTAGATGTTATATGGGCTACATAATATCGTACATGAGCCCACCTATCCGCCATCCATGTTTGGCCAACCTTCTACAAAACACCCTGTATAATGAATGCAATTACTTTTAGAAAACATTAATCTATTTTGTGCCCGAAAACTTTTGCGAATAAAGTGTAAACTCTAAGAACTTTCAACAAATGGTGAAAAACTCTCATTTTCTTCTGCTTCAATAAAAAATGAATCAGAACAATACCTACCTGTTGATGACAATCGATCAACATAAAAGGAAAGAAAAGATTCATAATGTGACGAATTCCATTGAATTATAAGGTGATGTAACGTCATTGTTGTTCCTTTTTGGTGAACACAATGTAGGGTAGCATCGATGGAATGTTCGCCTACTTGATATTTGAAAGTGGTCTCCATCGCGGTGTTGCCGTTTCAATTGTTATCAGAAGTTTGCTGTAATAATGTATACCCGTGCAATGATGTTACGTTAATGAAAATAAATAGTTTTAAATTTAGCGTGGCAAATCCTTCTCAGCGATGTTTTTTGTAGTCTCATAATTTCCTATTGTTTATACGACAACGAAATGTTTTCTTCATATTTGATTTTTTCTTCCAAGGATTGTTTTCGACTGGTTGCTAACTATTCTTTCTAACGTTTGCAAAGTTTACCCACTGTTGTGATGTGGTTATTTGTTGTTCTTTTTATTATTATATCTAATGAAATCTTCCTAACATTTTGAACCAGATCAAATATTGAGCAAAATGGTAACTGCAACATTTTTATAGACAAAGATGCAAATATCGACAAACTGAATTGAGTTTGGACTACTCTCATAGGCTTACCTGAAAATTTCAGTTAGGTCATAAGTTTTCTTAGATATGACAACCTAAGCTTTGTTTTGTTAGGTTGGGTATATGTCCGTACATTTTTTATTCGATTCACGTAAATTTTGCAGGAGTCTAAAAGAAAGAAACTCTGAGAAACGAGTGTTCGTTTTAGCTTATATAAGATAATTTTGAGCAAGTAAAAAGAGTCTCATTTGAACACTGAAAAACAAATTAACAACCTTATACTATTAGCGCAGATACAGTTTTAACATAAGGGGGGTATGTGGCCTGGAGTGGAAACCTTAGGCAGTCCAAGATTAGATGAATACTGATTGCTTTTGATATTAGGTGCGAGATTGAGTAGCGACATTGCAGTACAATTTTGTCTTTTTTTACTTTTGTTTTTAAATAATTTATTAAATGACGACTGCTATGGGGATATATCCCCTTATACCCCTCCCACGGATTACGCTATTGCACCTATATATACGCTACTGCACCTGTATATAACTATTGGAGACAAACTTGTCTCCATATGTCATAGAATGAAGCTATTTTTCTATTTGAATACCCACCTCTCATCAGTAAGTTGATATGTCATGTTTTTACTCTTACAATTATGTGATTATATCTATTTTAACTTAATAAAAAAAAGGTAAATTTAAATAAAGTAGTATCTATAGCCTAATATGAAACAAAATACGTTTTTAAACTTTAGATACGTGTGGTGCATATTACATGAATAAAAAATGATTGCCGATAGTTTATATATTTCTTGCACATGCTAATTATATCTTCTTTAACCCTTTGTTCTATAAAGTCTCCAATTTTGCAAAATTCATCTTTATTCATCAACATAGTCCGTCATCTTTTATAACGCTAGAACCACTCCAACGTTTTTCGAAAAATTCGATGCCTTTCTAATACAAGGATGTGTCATTTGCCTCAAAACAGATTTCAGTTGCGTCCATAACGTTATCATCGGAATCAAATTTCTTTCCCTTGGGGATCTGCGCACAGGTAGAAGTCAGATGGGGCCAGATCTGGTGAATTTGGGGGGTGTGGAACCAAATGAAATCGCAAATCGTTCAATTTGTCTCTTGTCTTGGTTAACCAGCATTTTTTTCTTTGTGATCCAAGTAAGCAAAATAGTAGTTAATCCTCTGGCCCTTCAGAAGAAAGTCGATGAGCACAATTCTGTGCTTATCCCAAAATACAGAGGACATCTGACGCTATTTTCGACTCCTGCGTATAGTGATATTTCCATGTTTTATCCATTGTTACGGGTCGATCCAAAAAACCTTTATATCACCCGTTAACACCTTAATTAGGTGTTGGTTTTATTTCATTGTGATTAAACGAAAAAAGTTTTTCTTGTCCAAATTTTCATAAAGAATTTTCAATACAGTGCCTTTAGATATCTTTAGGATATCAGCTTTAAGATTATTTAAACAAAACAAACACTTGGTCAAATTTTCACTTTTATAATTTCTTTTAATTTGACATATGTTTCGCCAAGTATGATATTTCCAATTTCTGATTAAACCAGACTTTAAAAAATGAAAACGTAAACAACTATTTGTTGTTTTTAAGTAATCTTAAAAATGAATTTTCATCAAGTGAAGACTGAAACAATCATCAGTGTCAGCTATCTTTAGAAGCTTGTGGTGTAGCGCTTCAATTGCATAACTACTGCGGTCAGCGCCCTTAGTTGTTGTTCGGTCGTTTTTAAAATCCGCATACGGCCTGCAAATATTATTGAAGTTTAGCAGTATTCTTGCAACTAAAAAACATTGACGAACACACGAAACTCATTTTTATCTGTCGTTTAAACAAAAGCAAATATCTGACTAAACATTTAATATCTCAACAAAGACTGATCCGAATGTCATGACATTTTCATAACTGTGTTTTGAAATTCTGTACTATCGAAAAACAAAAGCGGCCTGTCGTTGGCAGCTCCATCTGTGTATGAGTCCCCAGACTTAATGATCATGCCTACTATATTTTTCAAGAATGATAGGGTTTACTAAAGAGAAATAATAACGCCACCAAAGGTTCTAAATTGAAAGACATGCGCTCTCACTCGGTAGTTTCTGAAATATTAATCACATTACAAATATTTTTATGTTGACTAAACCTGTCAGGAGTTATGCATAGTCAGTTTTCGGCACTTTACAAACCATATATATAAGAGAATATATAATTTAAGGCAACTCATGTAATAACACAAAAACGTTTATATAAAAAATAGAAATATTACAATAAAATAATAGCGGAGAAGAATAATATAAATAGTCTTAATAATAGCTTGTGTTAATACACAGTGCGACCTATTTCATCTGGTGCTAACTGTAAACTCTTTATTAGTTGACCGATTTTGATGCGACATTTTTTTTAAATCGTAAATAAAGGCCTACTAGATTAAATTTTCTAAATAATATTTTAAAAAGTAGGCTAGGAATTACTTTATATAAAATTGTAACAAACCCTTGCATTTAAAATCACCTTTTTCCAAATTCTTTAATAAAATGTTAAATTATAATCGAGTACCAAAGCAATTTTTTTTCAAATTTTTATCATCTTCTAAAGAAAATAATGACGTAGCTGTTGAAATTGAATTTAAAACAGCAAATACTTAAGCTTTTTAGAAATTATATACTAATAAAAATATATAATTTAAAGTTTATACAGGGTGTTTATAAAATAGGGTCCCAAACTTATGCTGTGTATAAAACTCATTAAAATAAGCCAAAAATTCCCTTAGGAAGTTATATGTCTTTAAAAGGGCTCAAACAAAACAGCTTTTTTTCTGCTATTGACAAAACGGTGAAAATAAATAGAAAAAAAATGGGTCTTACATAACTTTTACGTTAAATAACATATGCTACTCTGTTTTTCGACCTGCAAATCATAAGCGTCCTATTTATGTTGGTGAAGGAGGTTTTTTTATTTCACTTTTTTAGAATTTTTTTTCACAGATTTATAAAATCTTAAAAATTTTACGTATAAATATTGGGTTTGTCCAAATCGAATTTCCAATGGTTTTCGAGTAAATTTAGTTTGATTATTACTCTGCTCTTTAAGTTATTATGCACACAATTACAAAAATCTGTTTACCATGGCAAACAAAAGACTGACATTGCCACAACACTTTACAATTTAAGTAATTCATAAACTGTCAATTGTCAATAACAAAAGAAATCCAGTTTTGTTTGAGCCCTTTTAAGGGCATATAATTTCCTAAGGGTGAGTTTTAGGGCATAAATTCATAGGGACTTTTCGACTTATATTAATGAATTCTATATGTAGCAGAAGATTGGAATCCTATTTTAGAAACACCCTGTATAAACTTATAATATATAAATGTAATATAACCAAATATAATATGTTAGCTTTTTAGGAATTATATACCACTAAAAAATATCACTTCAAGTTTTCATATGCTTGTAATAAAAAATGTATCTATTAACGGAAAACATTTTAGTAGAAGTTGAAGTAGCTCAGGGACAACGTTGAAGATTCTGTAGCTGAAGGTTTTGAATTAAAATCCACAGTGTGACAATAGCTTTACTTTTTTTATTTAAATAAATTATTAAATGCTGAAATTCTTAAATTACTTATTCCATTTAACATTAATTAAATTAAATATTTCCCACTGACCTTTCACTATCGTAAGTAAAACCTTAAAATTTGCAGTAATCATTCTAGACATACCTAATTGTTACTAACTATTACATTTGTACCAAGTTTGAAAACAAGTCATTTTAAATGGTTTGATCAAATTTTAAGTAAAATATTCCGTAAAATTCCCTGTAGGAAAATTTGGACTTTACAACTTCGCGTGAGTAATTCAAGTTTTAGGTCAAAACAATAGTGGTAAAAAGTGAGTAAGTTTGTTGTGCTCAAGCTAGTCGAACAACAGTTCACAAAATTGTACACAACAATTCGTGGATAAACAAAACTGACCAATTTGTATTACAGAAAATTCTCATGCTATTAACGAACTCCCATTTCATAATAATTATATGTCTTTAGGACTGGAAGCGGTGGATATTTGCCAACTGTTATATTACATACATAAAAGATTATGTATATATATATATATATATATATATATATGTTTTAGGTGGTTTCTGGAATTCATCCGCGTAGTTAGTCCCGGAAACCACCTAAAACATTTAGTGCCCGCGAAAACTTAAAAACAAATATATATATATATATATATATATATATATATATATATATATATATGTTTGAAAAGAAGTTGGCACGGACGGAACTATGTGTAGCTCTCTTGATGCTCCGGGTGTTCGTCCGTTGAAAGTTTTGTCCCTGTAAAGGAACGGTCGCTTGACGTTTCGCCAAAATCTCACTTGGCATTTTCATAAGGCTTTTCCTCTTCTTCCAACACGAAGGGTGGCTGCAGGTTCGGACCTTTCCGTACTACTTCGTATCCGAGATCGTCGGCTAGGTCGTTCTCCGCTTGGTCTGCTCTCCGTGGCGTCTGAAGTGAAAATGAGCTCCGATTTGTGCGCGCCGCTATTTATGCTATCTCCCGAGTCCCCTCCTATTTCTTTGCCCCGCCTCCGATTGTGTTAAGGGGGCGGTGCTGTTTGTTTTGATTGAGTGACACCATTGCGTTGTCGCAAATTGTACCGATGACGTGGTTCTGTTTGTACCGATGGCGGCCGCAGATGTTCGTTAGAAGGGTGGGCGTCCTGATAGTTAGCTACGAGTGACGGAATGCAACGTTGTGGTATTGTTGCGCTCTCTTTTAATTTGTTTTTCTTTTCCCGTAAGATGTTCTTCCAGGCTTGATGCAGGTGTAGAGCTTCATTACGGTTATTGATTTCTCCTTCCTTTTCAATTTCTATAGCTTCCCTGATTGTTCTTCTTTTGAAGTTGTTTTCTGTTGCTGTTCAGATGCTTAGAGCCCTCAAAGTTGATTCTATGTCCTGTTTGCTGTTGATGTTGGAACAGGGCCGAGGTTGTGGTCTTGTTTCTTATGCTGAGTTTGTGCTCTTCGATTCGGGCTTCGATCCTACGGTTTGTTTGCCACGGAGAGCAGACCAAGCGTAGAACGACCTAGCCGACGATCTCGGATACGAAGTAGTCCGGAAAGGTCCGAACCTGCAGCTACCCTTCGTGTTGGAAGAAGAGGAAAAGCCTTATGAAAATACCAAGTGAGATTTTGGCGAAACGTCATGCAAGGAAAATTTCTGGTGAAAAAAATGGTTTTCGGCAAAAAAAATAAAAATCGTTTTACTTAAGCTGCTGTGTGGAAATGCATTTTTAAATTATTTATAAGCTATTGAATTCCTTTAATATCAATTGATAATTAATTTAGAAATATCTTACTGTTATTAGATATTATAGGAAAATAAAATATTATCAAATGCCAATAATTCACATGAAGTAACTGTAGTTCTAAACACTAAAGTTTTAAGTCAATTCCATAAAAACAAATTCAAACTATTGAGATGGGAGATCTTGCTCGCCATAGCTGAGGTCCTCAGTGATCGTGATTACTAGGTGTATGTGTTCCAAAATTATAAGTTCGTATTGCTATTTGAAGTAATTTTAATATTGTTTTATTCAAAAACTGTGCATCAGATTTTTACCGATTTGACTCTGAAACAAAATGATTTTAAGATTTTTAAGCGAAAACCATGCGTTGGAAGAAAGAAAATCAAGAGATCAAATTTGTTCAGAAATTAGTTGAGATTGCCAAAATAATTCAATTATATTTATTTTAAGACACCTTGAAAATCAGTAGGTACAGATGCCACTGGTAGAAATAATACAATTTTCTGTACATCAGAAAATGCATATTGATACAGAGAAGAAGATGTCTATAATAGTTACCTATTATAAAAAAAATATTTTTTTCTGGAAACTTTAACAAATTAAATTAAAGGAACATCAAAAGTTAAGAAGTTTAGAAAATATGTTAATATGAAGTTTTTTAATGTCTAAGTACTTCTTGGGAAATAACACAACAGTTTAAAGAAAATTGCTGTATATTCCAAGTTTTGGGGTCTAGATCAGACCCTTGCTGTATATTCCAAGTTTCGGGGTCTAGATCAGACCCCGAAACGTTTGGAATATACAGCAAATTTCTTTAAACTGTGATTTTATTTCCCAAGAAGTACATAGACATTGAAAAATATGCCACAAGTATCATTCAGAAAACAATGAAGTTTTTTGTTAAAATTGGTTCAAATATCACCTTCTTAAATATCTTCATGTCATTAAGGAACACCGTGGATTGTATAGTTTTATTTTATTTTTAACACAATCATTCACGATTCTTATTTATTTGGAATTAACTGTAAACAAAAAAACAGTTTCATTTGTTTCACTCCTAAATTAATGTTTACAAAACTGATATTATTTTCTTTTTTCTTCATCAGATATTTAACCTTTTGGGATCATTAATACACTACTTAGGTATATTAAGAAATAATGTCATCCTTCGCCAGAGGTATTGAATTCTACAATTTAAAAATATCCCTATATGATGGACATCTTCTATTAATAAAGATCATTCTATAAACAATATTTCAGAATTAAGTATACCCATACTATGATAAGACAGTTGACAGTTAATCTCAAACCAAGGGCGTCACCAGAAATGGTAGGTTCTGATTTTTAGGGAGGTGTGGGGAGTCGGAAATTGCAGGGTTTATTTCACATATACAGCTAATGCTCCGCAAGAGAGGTCTGGGGGTGTAGTTCAACCCTGCCCCTGCCTGGAGAATCACTTGTCTCAGGTTGAGTTATCCCCTATATCAAAACTGTATTAATTATTAAACAAAAAGTCTTAAACAAGGATTATTAACATAATTACACTTCCTGGTTTACAATATTATGTCTTAAAAAATAATTAATTGAATTACAATGTTACTTTACGAAATATTTATCTGTAGGACCACAAATGACCACATACATGTGTGTTCATTTTTAATATATTACAAAAACATATAAGATAAGCGTATAGAAAAATTGTGCAGGCTATTTATACTTTTAAATTAATTTGACATGTTTATGCACAAAGACTTGCACACAACGTCGAAAATAAATTTGACAACATCTACCGTTTCGTTCTTCGTGAACTTGACTTACGTTAGGTTAGGACCGCTGTACGTCATCGAAGTCGATGAACTTGATCAGAATGAATGGTTTTCGACGAAACTAGTTCTTACGTCAAACATTACTAAGAGTTATTTTCGAGAATGATATTGAAGCATGGAATAAAAAATGTAAAGTAACATAATAGTTGTTGTTCTTGATGTTCTTGACCACGAGAATTCGTGTATTATGCTGTTGAGTTTAATGTTATGAAAAAGGGTAGGTAATATAAGGTACCGGAATTGAAAGTAGTTGTGTAACATGAATTGTTTTTATTTCTTAACTTTGGATGAAATGGTTATTGATGAAGGAATTGTAAAATATCTTAAGAAGGCAGATGTAACTCTATTTCAACTGTTGATCCATCGAAAACATTTCTCCAAGGTTTATGGTTTTTGCCTATTAATTCCATTGCTCTAATTTCAGTGTCTTGGAGGAGGGAGTGACCTTCACAACAGTTTTTTTTTAACTTGAAGGGTCCAGTTGTCGTACATCTTTTCAAAGAGCATTAAATTCTCTATAAAATGGATTTTCATCTTCTATTTGGACAACGTATTGCCAAAAAATTAAGTTTGGGAATAATGTAATTCAATTGATAAGTAGACATTTGGTGTTATTTGGTAGGTATTCTGAATGATAGGTGTGGCATCTCTAGTTTGTATTTTTAGTATTTCGTGGTACTTTCAGTTGGTGTTATTCCCAAGACATTCTAAATATACAAAATAAAATGCCATCTTATCAAATGTTAACCATTTCCGAGTTAAAATGAGTGATCCAAATTCTGCGGGCGTCACGCGATTCGCTCATGGTAACAAAAATTATAACAATATAGGTATTATATATTCAATCTATTATACCTACATGATTATTAGGGTTTAAAAATAATTAGAAACATGAGTAAAATAAAAACATTGTTTATCCCAAACAATGTCTCCCAATAACTTCAGTGACATGTCAATCTTTATAAATTGTCTTCTAAACTACTAAATGAATATTAACCCCATAATCCAGTATCCAGTCATACCTCAAATTCGTAATTACAGTACAAGAGATCTCTTAAGTCTTGAAATTAAAACCAATTCCGATAGATTATTGTAAGCCAGCTATGTGAACTCATATGGACGGATGGACGATGCTTATTGATTTAATGGAGTGTATGCGCACACTTTGCGTGTATTCCCACCAAGCAAAACTTAATTAAAAACTTAAATAATTAGACAACAATTTGTTCATTTTTTATAGGTTACTGGGTATAGGTTTTCGATGTAAAATTTTACAACGAATACGATGAAGCAGATATTTTTGTCATATTTATTGTAGTTTTTGAGTAGCTACAATGCAATAAACATGTTTTGGAGTGTTTAAGGGAGGTTTCACCCATTACTTCACGTTTGCGGCAAAAACTAATTGCAGATTAATATCAGCACCGTCAAAAACATAAATGTTCTGTGTTAGTTTGCTGCCAACACATTTTGCAGATTCAGACAAAATTTCAATGTGCTATTGCACTGTTATACATCTATTCCTAGAGATAATCAACGTCGACCGAGTTTAAAATTAATATATGAATATATTAATCCCTATTTTCTTTTAAAAAGTCTGTAACAGGTTATGATTCTATCGTCTCTAAATAATTCAGGTTTCTGTTCTAACTGTGCATTGAACTCTCCTATGAAATTGGGACCGAAAAAGAAATGTTTAGGTATGTATTTATTATTTGTAATCAACAAATAGCTTAGTTTAGGCTAACTTAACTAAATATATACATTTAATTCACATTAACTCTTTGGCCAATTTCCCACTTTTCCTTGATTTTTCCTTGAAATTGAGCGTCTTATAAGCCTATTATACAGTTTAAGACTTCTGTGGAGTTCTGTCTTGAGCTCTTCGGTATTACTAATTTTGCCAATATGTAAATGGTCAGTTTCCCTTGTGGAATACCGATGATCATCTTTATTTTTCCTATATCTAGGTACAACCTACCTACTTAAGTAGGTACATAGGTACCTACTATCTGCCTAACCCATCTAAATTGTCTAGCCACTGTAGGTAGATGTGAAAATCATCTAAAATAAATAAGTTCTGAATTCACTTTAATCAGAAACAAAACATCTCGTTATTACCTACCTACCTTCTGTTCTACACATAGATAAACTTTTGAATATTTTACAAGCATCTGAATAAATCACATAGGTGGATAGTTGTAGAAATACTCGTGATATAGACTCGGTATACCTAATCATTCAGTGGTAGGTAGGTAGATACCTAGAACCAAGGCCGTAGCCAGGATTTTTTTCGGGGTAGGTTGGATAATTTTTTTGATTGGTGAGGGGCTGATTAGGACTGCAAAATTTATATTTTCCTTCATGTATTTCCAACATATATAAAATTGTATAAACATAAAATTTATTTTTATGGAAAAGATGAATAATTGGTTAAAATTGAATCTTGAAACCAAAAATTCCAAAATTTCCGCTGGCTACGACCTCCTACGAAAAATATTAGGTATAGTTTGCATTACCTACTTAAGTTTATAAATAATTTTGCATTTAATCTGAACAGCTAGGTACTATTTAGTCCTACAACAACATAAATCCCATACCTATGCATTAGTGTTGTCACGAATATTCGTATTCGCGTGTTTTTAGGGTTCAGTATATACAATATACGGATACCCTTATAATATTACTCAGGATTTCTGCCTCTGTCACATCACAGCCATTTTCTCCTAAACTACTGGACCAAAGAGGTTGAAATTTGGTATCAATGTATAGTTTGGTGACCCGATCAGGAGTACATATCGTAAAAAAAATTTTGATTTTAGGGATACTTCTGGGGGGAAAAACTAAAAAAATCGACCGTCCCCCCCCCTGATCTTCGAAACTACTGAGCCTAAAATTTTGAAAAAAATAGGAAATATAGAGCGTTGCCCGAGCTTTACAGAAAAATTAAGGAGAAACCATTAATGTTAATTTTGGGGGGCAAATTATAGAATTTAATAAAAATTTAAAAATAAAAAAATTTCAAACGCATCATGTAATATATCAAATGAAAGGTCTCATTCTGAGGAACACAAATATATTTTTTTCATGTTTAAAAAAAATTATTTAAAAAGATATCAACGAAAATATACCAAAATTTACCCATCCCCCCCCCCTTATCTCCGAAACTATAAAACGTAAAGTTTTGAAATAAATAGATTTATAGGTTCTCACCTGAAGTTTACTGGAAATATAAGGAGAAACCTCTACTTTTAATTTTGGGAGCCAATTACAGAATTAAATGGATAATATAAAATTAAAATTGTTTCTAACCCATCATGTTATATATCAAATGAAACACGAAAACGACGAAAACAAATATATTTTTTTCATATTTTTAAAATAAATTAATTAAAATATATTAACAAAAATATAAAAAAATTTACCCATTTTCCACCCCCCCCTTATCTCCGAAACCATAAGCTGAAAAATTTTGAAAAAAAATGGAGGTATAGCCCCTCACCTGAACTTTACTGGAAAATTAAGGAGAAACCAATAATATTTATTTTGGGGGGCAAATTATAGAATTAAATGGAAAATTAAAATTGTTTTTAACCCATCATGTTATATATTAAATGAAAGGGCTCATTATGACGAAAACAAATATTTTTTTTTCATATTTTTAAAATAAATTAATTAAAAAATATTAACAAAAATATAAAAAATTTACCCACCCCCCTCCTATCTCCGAAACCATAAGCTGGAAAATTTTGAAAAAACAATGGAGGTATAGCCCCTCACCTGAACTTTACTGGAAAAATAAGGAAAAACCCTTAATTTTTGGGGGGGGGGGCAAATTATAGAATTAAATAGAAAATATAAAATTAAAATTGTTTCTAACCCAGCATGTTATATATCAAATAAAAGGGCTCATGATGAAGAAAAAAAATTTTTTTCCATATTTATAAAATAAATTAATTAAAAGATATTAACAAAAATATAAAAAAATTTACCCATTCCCCCCCTTATCTCCGAAACCATAAGCTGAAAATTTTGAAAAACTGAAAGTATAGCCCGTCACCTGAACTTTACTGAAAAACTAAGAAGAAACCCCTAATATTCATTTTGGGGGGCAAATTATAGAATTAAATGGAAAATAAAAAAATATAATTGTTTCTAACGGCTCATGTAATATATCAAATCCAAGGGCTCATTATGACGAATAGGTATAAATATATTTTTTTAATTTTTAATATATTTTAAAATATATTAAAAAAATATTAAAAAATACCCATTCTCCCCGTTATTCCCCAAACTCTAAGACCTCATTTTTTTTGTTTATAGGAAAAATATGAAAAAAAACCTAATTCTATTATTTGGCCTCCAAATAATAGAATTAAAAGGATAATAAATTACTAGAAAACCCCCATAGTAATTTTAGGGACAAATTATACAATTAAATGGAAAATAAAGATTCAATTTTCAAACGCATCACGTAATATATCAGATAAAAGGCTCATTATGTGAATTACAAATATATCATAATTTTAAATCATTTGTATAAAAGATATTAAAAATATTAAACTTCGACTTAATTCCCACTTTAGAAACTACACTATTTAAAATTTGAAAAATATATTTTATTTACATTTTTAAATAATTTGAATAACAGATTTAATAATTTATAATTTAAACTTTGACCTATTTTGCCGTTTTTCTTCCAATCTACAGACTCAGACAGTAGATTATAAAAGACATTTCTGAAAGTTTATTAGTAAAATAAAACTCTAATGTTACTTTTTGGGGGGCAAATTAGAAAATTAAATACATATGGATTGTGATAAAAATCAAGCGAATCCTAAAGCAGATAAAATAAAAAGTCTATGTGTGGAAAATCAAAGTATATATTTTTTATAAATTTAAAACGCTTCCTTTAAAAGATATAAGGGTAAGTATAAGAAAATGCACTCATTCCCTGCTTGTCTGAAACTGGAATATTCAAATCTTGAAGGTGGTACGGAACCCTAAGTATGCGAGTCCAACCCGCACTTGCCCAAATTATTTAATATTTATATTGGCATTCTGATTCGCGGTAATACCTAGATGCGAAGTTTTTGCGAATGTGTTTGACAATGAAAAACGAAAATAGTCGGTAAAAAAATAGCAATACAATTGCTGAGAATTGATTATTTCAGGTTTATTATGTGTACTTTAATAAAAAAATTCTAACCAGGAAACAGTATTGAAGTTACTCATTAGATAGGTAGGTATATTACACACTTTACCTATCTATAACCTACTACTTACTTGTCCATTCAACAGTTAAGTATCTACAGGTAGGTGAAAATAACAATTGTATGATGACAACTTCTTATAACTTTAAAAAAATACAGTAGTTCTGTTATTTTTAAGTCAACTATTTACATTTCTTCTGGAATCCACACATTTAGATGTAATTTAGCTACAATTTCATTTGCTAGATAAAATTAGGCAAGTTATGTCAAAATGAATTTCGACATCTAGGAGTTTCACGAAAAACTCACTCAGAGACACTCCAAATTGGGAGTCATACCAGTACCTTGTAATCTCTGTGTAAATTTCCTAAGTGTTGACAGTAAACAAACAAGTCGTCGTTATTGAATGACACGATAAATTTGGAAAGTTGTTAACCTATGTAGGATATGTATTCTAATAGTACATTTCATACTTTTGAGTTGCTTTCTTGTATTTCCTTCTAATGAGTTGAATTAGTGTGAGTAAAGATTCTAATTTCTCACTCACATACAGTTTAAGGCTATTGAAATTTACAGTCTCAAATCCCAAATTATATTTGGAAAATGTAGGTAGTAACTAATGTTCGTAAATATTTAAATATTTAATATTATTTTTATATTTAATATAATGTTACTATTTTTGATGTTGGGAAATATAACTATATATTCAAATATATTTAAAGGTCGAATCTTTCAATAACTTTTAAGTAAAGAATATATCAGTCAGTTGCTATTTTCTGTCCATGTATTTTATTTTATAGATCATTTCATTTACATTAAGTACATGGTCCCGTTCCTGCATAATCCTATGTTTTAGTACCTACACATGCTTTTAAATTATAGAGATATTCAATGCATCTATCGATTTATGTTAGAATATGTACCTGCATTTATTCCAAAATAAAATACCTACATTAGTACATTACATTATTCTGAATTTCTATATTTGATTAAATTCTCATAGTTTTTTCTTCGAAGAATTTTGTCATGATTTGTCATGATCCCTATGACTCTCGCTCGGACCGCCACTGTATTTTACATATACCTACAACAATATATAAAAATAAAAAAATAATTTGGTCACCTGTTTGTATACATCTAGAAATAGCAAAGGCCACGCATACTTTTCCAATTTTTCTCAGCTTTATTTTTTTAAAGAGATACAGTTTTGAGGAAAGAATGTCAATAATATTCAAAATTTGGTGACCACTAGTCATTATAAATCCATGTATTTATATGCACCAAACATCTATTTTATTATTAAGTAAAATTTATATAAGCTGAATCTTTTTACTTTAATCTCGGTTTTTTTATTGTAATACGTGTTATAGTTTTTTAGTACCTACTGACGATTTTTATCCACTTACTGACCTACCTAATTAAGTAAATTTTCCCACAATTGGTAAAAATGATTACCTAGAATACGTACAATAACAAAAATTAAAAGATATTTATATTGTTTACGTTGCTTTAGTACTTGATTTTAGTTTTGTTTGGCTTTTTAGATTATATATTTTTAATCTGTCCGGGCACCCTTTGCGCCATCTCAATGCCAGCTAATTTTATCTGGGACATCACTGCCTGCCCCAGACTTTCAGTCTCAAACACCCACAAGAGAGCGTTATCGCTCACGAGGAGACTCTAAGCTCTAGATACTTAGTGCTGAGATAAGTGAATATGTGCCCAAAATGATAAAAGTATGGTTCATGCATTGTTAAACTCAATCTTCCTACTTCCTGAAAAGCGGAATACCTATAACATCTTAAGATAAGCTTGAGCTAATTACAGGGGTAACGGAATTCTATCAAACTAATCGATTGCAGATTAGTCATCACACTGGTTATTCACTAGACACAATGAGAGGAAAATTAGAAAAAAATTAAAACGTGATTAAAACGAAACATAAATTTTTCTATTAAAAGCACCATCAAATATAATTAATTCATTAATTTGAAAATGAGTATCGTGAATACGTGAATCCAAATATAAAAACAAGCAGCTGTTATAACTTCGTTATTGTTATCAGAGTTGTTCGTGTGTGCCGAATGAAACGAAAATCGACTCGACTTTAGAATGATGTTCTAGATAGTGAAGAGTTCAATAAACTTGAGGTCGTAACACATTCTGGTTAACACTTCTGCAAGAATTATTTTGCACAACTCAAAAGAACGAGGTCTGAAAATTCCGCTTCACTATTTTCGTCATCGATTGGTCGCCGATGATTATGGGGAAATGAGAATACCTTTCAATCCATGCAATGTTAATGAAATGATTCATCGAATGCATAATGCGTTCTTTTATCATTTTCAGTAAATTGAATCGTAACATATGAAAGTGCGTTTCTGATTAATAATTGAATCAGATGTTCAGATGAGAACTTCACAGTTAGTAGAACTTATAATTTTTTTAGGAATAATTAAAGATAATAATCACTCAAGATACTGCTCAATACGTCCCATGAAACCTATTCCATATAATATGAACGAACTAGAAGAAAATGTAAAATGCCATAAATTGGAATAAAGAGTATAAGAAATAAAACCCTTAATATGGAGATCCCAGCTAAAGCTAAAGGAATTTTTACGACAGAAGAAGCAATTAGATTGAAAACTTGTTATACAATGCCTCACTATAGAAAAAGTAAAGAACTTCATATATAAGAGTACAAATAAAGACACGAAATAAAGAAGGAAGTAAACATATGAAACAAAATTGGTGGAGCACTAAGGGATGTTATATAGAATCAAAAAGCGATAAGTAAACAAACTAAACACCCAGAGAAATACGTACAATTTTACAGGGAAGCTTTCACTGGAATCTGAAAGAATTTATCTTTATTTTGTTAGGTGCAGCTAATTGTCTAGCACCAAAAATGATATATAAAACTTGCATAGCAATTATAAACTGCTCTGTGAAGGATATCTTGAAAAGTTTCCTTAGATTTTCTCTTATATCTTCGATTCTATATCAATGTACTCAATTTGTTGATTCCATTTCTGGGCAAATATGTACTCGTGTTTTTAGTTTCTACACAAACACATCACGTTTTGCAAATAAATTATTTTATATAATGGTTGAAATGGATTGATAAGCAATGTTTTATAGAAAATTATAGGACCTATCACTGGCTATCTAATGATACCTTGACATTGACCTTGGAGGATATTTAAAGGTCACATCAATTTATAAAAATTTCATGGTTAAATTAGTGTTTTAGAATAAGAATACCTTCTTTTAAAAATATAGAAAACTTATTCCTAATGAAATAAGTCGAAATATATAATTGCTAATTCCAAAGATCAAAGAAAAATATAACTAATCATTTTTGATTAATTATTAATTTTAATTAATTAATTAATTAATTAATTGTTCCAATTGTAAAAACAAAAATTAAGTAAATCATGTAATTCAGTGTGAAGGTAAATGCTCCATCCCATGTTCAACATAATATGTGAATGTAAAATTTTCCGCACTATTAATTTCCGGGAAGGAAATTAGGTATTCCCATTAAAAAAAATAATGTGACCTTAACGTATCCTTCATGGCCAGGGTCAATGATCATTTACCCCATTAAATAGGCAGAGATAAGTTTTTCAACATTTGTATGAAACATTTTTCTTGATATTGCATTCTTGAAAGATTACTTTTGAAACTTCGTTTTGTTTCCTGTTCCTAAGTGGTTAATATTATTAATAATAAGCAAAAAGCGATCGAAGGTTAAACAACTCAGGGTGTGATAGTAGATCTTAAATATGATATTTTGAGGGCTACAGAATTTTGAATATTTTTTACGATATCTTAATGATTTAATGTAATTTAAAAAATAAAAATATTATGTGTCACTTAAATATAATTTTATCGATGTACAAACAGAAAGTTTTATTCACAAACACGCATCTCTAATTTTTTACACTGAGCACAGTCTTAACACCAAAGCTGTCATCTTAATGGAGTAAACCAAAATTTTACACTACATAATTTTATATTTTCAGCAAAAAATATTACAAGTTTGATGATTCTGTTAACTTTGATACATTTGAGCAGCCTGGAATCTGATCTTGAATGTTATGAATAGTTTATAAACATTTAGTCTCTAAAAGTGGGTGAGTCTCAAGAAAACGAAAAACATCCGATTGTAATTCAATTCAAGTATCCTAGGTTTAAAGATATTAGCAACTATTTAAGAAAGAATAAAGTTTGAAACAATAACTGAAGAATGTCAACAAGATTACAAAAAATGAGTAAACAGAATAAAATAATCCCACCATCTTTACTAAAATAGTTTTTATTCAAACTGTGTTTTGAGGAAAATATTACACACCGAATTCGTCTGGAAGTTAGCAGATCAAAAAGTGTTTCTTACTTTTCAGCTTGAAGGTAAAAAGGTTAGACAAACATTATTCTGTCTCCAAAATGCTCCCAAGACACTGTTATTTAGAAAATTAACCAGGCTCGAAGAAGGCCCGGGTCACTAACGGGATATACGTAAAGTTTACCACAGACGTTTTCTCCTAAAAGATAAGTAGCGCTTTGTTGAGACAAAATTTACAGAATCATATATGATAAAAAATTTATATTTAAAAAAGAACCCTATACGATAAATTTTCTGTATTTTTGAAGCGAAAGCTTCTTAACGGGGGCCCACATAAATTGAGATTTTATTTGTTTAGACACCGACACCACACACTTGAAATACCCACACAATTCAGGTCACTGTGTAAGAAACAGAGACCAGGTGAAATACATTATGTGTTTCTTCTTTTATAGAATAACAATAATATATAGGAAATAAGCTAATAAGATCCAATTAATATATAAAACCTGCACAAACTTTGCTTCTCTAATAAAAACTCAAATTCTCTCTTTGCAATAAATTGCATTACGGACTTGACATATGTCAGAAGTCAGAGAGAGGGCTATTTATTTCATACACCTTTTGTTAAAATGTTTGCCCCATTTACAATTCATCGGATATGAGCTTCAACTTGCAAGTTAATAATTCATTTGG